>MU249627.1:5311260-5633760 GCA_018977245.1 Lethenteron camtschaticum
GTGATCCAGGGTGCATTGGTGAGGGTGGAGATGTCACTAAAGAGGTGAGGTGATCCAGGGTGCATTGGTGAGGGTGGAGATGTCACTAAAGAGGTGAGGTGATCCAGGGTGCATTGGTGAGGGTGGAGATGTCACTGAAGAGGTGAGGTGATCCAGGGTGCATTGGTGAGGGTGGAGATGTCACGGAAGAGGTGAGGTGGTCCAGGTGCATTGGTGAGGGTGGAGGTGTCATGTGAAGAGGTGAGGTGATCCAGGGTGCATTGGTCAGCGTGGAGATGTTACTGAAGAGGTGAGGTGACCCAGGGTCCATTGGTGAGGGTGGAGTTGTCACTGAAGAGGTGAGGTGACCTAGGGTGCATTGGTGAGGGTGGAGATCTCACGAGGAGGAAGCGTGGTTCTCCGTGAGGATCGAATTGAGATGAATGAGGTGGCGGTGAGGTAGGTTTTGAGTGAGAACGTCGTTCAGCGGCTATGAGGTGAAGAAGTTGACAGGGTGTTGGTGAAGTTCTAAGCGGGCTGTGATGAAGAGGGAGTATTGGTGGTGTGGGGGAGACGAGGTGTGAGTTGGTTGAGAAGGCGACGTGGGGGATGGTGGAGTGAGGGTTGAGGTGTAAGGTTGAGAGGTGTGATGGGTCGGGGGTTAGGAGGTCATGGGCGAGACGCACGGGTTGATTGACACGTGAGTAGGTTGTGAAGTTGGCAAAGCTGTCAACCCCTTATCAGTTCCCTTACCTTTTCCAGACCAATTCAGAACTTAGTGGTCACCCCGTGTCCCTCATAAATCTCAACGTTCATCTTACAAAGTCCCATCACAAGGCGAAACACAAAAATGACACAATTATTTTTGCCCGTATTGAAATGTTACGCCACGTATGGACCTGAAAACTATGTGTGGCTTGACAGGTTGACGGGTATGGTATATTCGGTAGTGTATAGTAGTTTAGTAGTGAGTGTTTAGTAGGTAGTGTATAGCAAACCTGTCAACCCCTTATCAGTGCCCTACCTAATACAGACCAATTCAGACTTTAGTGGTCACCTGTGTCCTTAAAAATCTCAACGTTCATCCAACACAGTCCCATCACAAGGGCGAAACACAAACAAATAGACACAATTTGTTGTGTTGCCCGTATTGAAATGTACGCCGACGTATGGACTTGAAAACTCAACTTCCCCGTCAAGAATACGGGGTAAACCGTGCGGCTTGACACGGTGTGAGATCCTGATTTGCAGCTTTCGTGCCCGCAGGAATCCATACTCTTTGGTTCTTTCGGTAAAGTCACGTNGGGAAATAAAATAAAATAAATCACGACGTTTCGGTCGCAGGTCTGCCTCGGCAGCAGACCATGCTTTTCCCACCTGATGAGAGCTTGTGTTGCGATCGAAACGTCGTGATTGATTTATTTTATACCTACGTGACTTTACCGAAAGAACCAAGAGTATGGTGTGAGATGGTTGTGGTCAGCTGCATGGAGGAGGTGGAGGCAGTGGTTACTGTCACGGCAGTGTGGATTATGTCATGAATTCCGGGTCAGATCGCCAAAGTAACATGTGTGTCGTACAGCCACCTCCACCCGACACAGCCCAGTTAATAAAGTTGTCACGTGACAAACGTGTCAATTTGTTACTGCTCCAAGCACAACACCATTTTTGTTGTTGTTCGAGAGCGATTCACGCACACACACACAGCGTTTAAACAATGTGTACGGACGTGTCGTGGTAAGTTACGTGACAACTTCAGATATTCATTGGCCGTGCCGGGCGAGGAAAGGCGTGCGACAACAACGCATGTTGGGACCATCCGAGCCGNAAAAAAATCAATAAGTTTGATTCGCTACAAGCGATGACTCGTGAAAGTTCTAGCGATGAAAGCACAATGTTTGTGTTGGTGCGGTTTTATGCGCGGAGCTGTCATGAGGATGTCATGTGCTGCTCGGCAAACTCACGCGCACACACACAAAGACAAAGACACCCCTATGCCTCAACAAATGTTGGGGAAGGCTGTAGCGTAGCGAGCACTCTGAAAGCCGGAACGGCACCGAGGGGGTGGGTGGCCAGCCCACGCCCGGCCGCCTTTGTCTCCCCAGTGGCGATGTTTACACACCGCACCAGGTCTCATTGAGGCTGAGTCGACCTAGGGGAGGCCCAGACCGGTTCAGAAATCGTCACTGATTGGCCGCGAGCGGGAACGTTCCTGTTGCCGCGCGCGCAAGCCACTACCGCTCCCCTCGCACACTCGTGAACGAAAGTCAAAAAGGTGAGGCCCGATTCCATGGGGCAAAGGTGGCTTGCCGGAGGGGGCTGTCAAAAGCAAAGCGAGTGGCCAGTGACTCTGTTCGTGTTATGGGCGAGTGGGTTGGTGAGTGGTGCGGTTTAATAGTGTCAATCTTTATCTTACGCCACTATTATCTTACGAGGGTTTTTCCCCCTTCTAATTGCTGCAAAGCGCTTTGGAAGAAGGCGCTTTGCACGAGTGTGTGTGAGATAAGGGTGGCGCATTAAGGCGTGCGGTGTGTGGAGTGGTAACTGGTGCGGTGAGTGGCATGGTGAGTGGCATAGTTGACTGATAGGTAGGTGGGCATCCAGATGGCTATACAGACCGGTAGGTTTTTGCAAGTAATACAGGCAATTGTACATGCAGGTAAATATACAGTTTAGCGGGAAGCCAGGTGTATCAGCTGGCAGGTAGGTGGTAGACAGATGGCATCAGGAAGGTGGACACGCAGGTACACAGGTATATAGTTATGCGGATACATACATATAAGCAGGTGGTCGTGTAGGCAGATTGCCTGCCAATGCGTCACGTGTTGCGTAGCTGACGCTACCTGCTGCTTCCTACACCTGCAGCTCACGTGGTCGCTACCCCCCACTCTCCCACTCTGCCTCACGTGAGAGGAAACTCATTAACGGGGGGGGGGGGGGCAACACGGTTACGGACACTTTCCAGTCGGGCTGGCTTTTTCCCTATGGGGTGGTGTGCTGGTGATGGTATTGGGTGGTGGTGGTGGCGTTTGTACAGGGAGCACAGTCGGTGCGTCTACCGGTCATCTCAGTCGGGCCACCCATTGGCACCTGAGCCGTTCAGCGACAGCCTTCGACACTTCACGTGGCCTCAAAGTGCACCTAGCCTGGCACAAGCGCCGTGGTTACATCGCTGCACTTCGTAGCGAATGGGGGTTGTTGCTGCTATTGGTACTGCTCTTGGTGGCGCTGCTGCTGTTGGTGGTGGTGCAGCTGTTGGTGGTGTGGTGGTGGTGGTGCAGCTGGTGGTGGTGGTGCAGCTGTTGGTGTGTTGGTGGTGGTGGTGCAGCTGTTGGTGGTGTTGGTGGTGGTGGCGCTGCTGGTGGTGGTGCTGCTGGTGGTGGCACTGCTGGTGGTGGTGGTGGCGCTGCTGGTGGCGCTGCTGGTGGTGGTGGTGGCGCTGCTACTGCTGTGGTGGTGGTGGCGCTGCTGCTGCTGGTGGTGGCGCTGCTGGTGGTGGCACTGTTGGTAGTGCAGCTGGTGGTGGTGGTGCTGGTGGTGGCGCTGCTGGTGGTGGTGCTTGTGGTGGTGGCGCTGCTGTGGTGGTGCTGGTGGTGGTGCTGGTGCTGCTGGTGGTGTGGCGCTGCTGGTGCTGGTGCTGCTGGTGGTGGTGCTGGTGGTGGTGGTGCTGGTGCTGCTGGTGGTGCTGGTGGTGCTGGTGCTGGTGCTGCTGCTGGTGGTGCAGCTGGTGCTGCTGCTGGTGGTGGCGCTGCTGGTGGTGGTGGTGCTGCTGGTGGTGGTGCTGCTGGTGGTGGTGCTGTGGTGGTGGTGGTGCTGGTGTGGTGTGGTGCTGCTGGTGGTGGTGCTGGTGGTGGTGGTGGTGCTGCTGCTGCTGGTGGTGGTGGTGCTGCTGGTGGTGGTGCTGGTGCTGCTGCTGCTGGTGGTGCAGCTGGTGCTGCTGCTGGTGGTGCTGGTGGTGATGCTGCTGGTGGTGGTGCTGCTGGTGGTGCTGGTGGTGGTGGTGGTGCTGCTGCTGGTGGCGCTGGTGGTGGTGGTGGTGCTGCTGCTGGTGCGCTGGTGGTGCTGGTGGTGCTGCTGCTGGTGGTGCTGCTGCTGGTGGTGCTGGTGGTGGTGGTGGTGCTGCTGGTGGTGGTGCTGGTGGTGGTGCTGGTGGTGGTGGTGGTGGTGCTGATGCTGCTGGTGGCGGTGCTGGTGGTGCTGCTGCTGCTGGTGGTGGTGGTGCTGCTGGTGGTGGCGGTGCTGGTGGTGCTGCTGCTGCTGGTGGTGGTGGTNGGCTGCTGGTGGCGGTTGCTCGACTGTGTGCTGCACTGGAGGCGGCACAAGGCTCTGCTCGTCCGTCTTCGTCATGAGGGAGCCTCTCTCCAGTTATTTTTATTCCTTCTTAGCTGGGTGTTTGGGTTACAGTGCCCCCTTGGCGGCTGCCACACACGCATGTTACACACACACGCAAGCACCACGCACGCACTTGCTAGTGTTCCCTTACGTGCCAAGGTGCTAAATTTACAGAGCGCTGAGCCACATGTCGACGGGCTCCAGAGTGGCCACCCTGCTGGCCCCCTCTTCCTCTGGAGTGAAATCCCACGGCCACGCAACAATGACGGCCGCCCGTCCTGCCTCCTCCGCTTCCACCAAGGGTGCCTTCTCAAAGGTTGTCCACCCCCCGGCAGACAGCCTGAGCCGTCACACGCACACGGAGACGCTTACACTCGCTCAGACGCGGAGACACACGGACACTGAGACACACGGACACTGAGACACACGGACACTGAGACACAAATTCTAGATTTGAAGCTTTCGTGACTGCAAGGATTCATACTCTTAGTTCTTTCGGTAAAGTCACGTAGGTAAAAATGAAATTAAAATAAAACAATAAAAATCACGACGTTTTGGAAGCAACCAAGTCTCCGTCATCAGGTGGGACCGTCACAGCCAGATTAGCTGCATCAAGTGAGGGAGGGATTCAGAGCTTACACTTGAATCCCTCCCTCACTTGATGCAACTAATCTGGCTGTGACGGTCCCACCTGATGACGGAGACTTGTGTTGCCTCCGAAACGTCGTGATTTTTATGGTTTTATTTTAATTTTAATTTCATTTTTTACCTACGTGACTTTACCGAAAGAACTAAGAGTACTGAGACACAAAGACACATGCGACCTGCGTAGTTTTATGGGGGGATCTTTGCCTTTATCCCGCACACATACGGAGGGAAAGCGTGGGGCTCTCGCTGCTATTACTGCTGTTGCTACTATGCCCTTGCGGGAGCTATTGCTACTTGTAACTACTACTGCTGCTTCTGCTGCTGCTGGTGCAGCAGGACCTTGTTGCCTGTAGGCATGGCGAGTGGGAGCACGGCGCCAGCGAGGACGTGAATTCCTACCCGTGCCGCACGGCCCTCCTCAGTGCTGCCTGTGGACGGGAGGGGCCCCTCGCATAGCTGTGGTGTCGCGTGTGGTTAAACTGGCTGTGCGCATTACTGCACTCTGATGCATATGTTGGGAGGTTGGGGGGGTGCAGGAGCATTTGGGAGGTGACACACACAGGGTTGTGACACTGAAGAGTGGCATAGGATGTCTATGAAGGGTGGCACGGTTGTGACGTGACACTCAAGGGCGGCGTGGTTGTGTCACTGAAGGATGGTGGGTAACACGGAAGGAACAGCACTTTTGTGGGCGACATTGAATGGTGGCACAGGGCAACAAGGAACGGTGGCAAGGTGGCACTCATGGATCGTATGGGAGTGACGTAGTTGACACAGAAAGGTGGCACCATTGTGACACTGGCNGGGGGGGGGGCGACACGTGGTAACGGTGAAGGGTGGCACAGAGGCTGGCATGAAGGGAAGGGGTGTGACTTGGCACGTGCTGGCCCTGTTTTTGCTACAGCGGATGCTGCGTGAATGCCCTCCCGTCTGTTTATTAGAAATAGTTTTGAGTAATTAAGCAGAGTTAATCCAAGAGTGCGCGCCGTGTGAGTGGGTGCAGCAGGAGCGCTGGGTTGGTCTCGTGAGCTGTGTGTATGTACGTGTGTTTGTTTGTGTGCTCTGTGTGTGTGTGCACTGTGTATGTGTTCTGTCAGTTTAACACGTCGGCTTTCGCGACCAATATTATTCATAATAAAGGTTTTTGGGTGAGATCGCGTTATTTATAAATGTATCGTAACCCTCCACCACCTGACACGGCCAATCGGCAAAAAAGTGTCACGTTGACAAAAGACAAAATAGTTCACTACTTTAGCTCACCGGTGTGTTGAAGAGTGAAACCACAACATTTACAATTTTTAGTAGTACGACGTTTCGCTGGTAATTGCATCCAGCATCATCGGGCAATTCGTCAGAATGTGTGTTCTGTGTGTGTCTATGTCTTTGTGCTCTGGGCTCTGTTGGGCTGTGTATGTGTGCTGTGTATGACTTGTGTATATGAGTTGTGCGTGCATGTGCTGGGGTCTATGCTGTGTTGTGTGCTGTGTGAATGCGCCTGGCACTGTTGGCTCTGGTGTTTACCTGGATGTTGTGCCCAATAAGCGCTTTTATAGAGATAAGATGTCCCTGCATAACAGATGGCCACTGTTCAGAGCGATGATGATGATGATGATATTGCTGCCGCTGTAATGCGGTTAATCCGATGGCCGTGGGCCGGCACTGCCTTGAGGATTAGTCCCCACGTGCTGTGCGCTGGGCTGGGTTAGCTTCTCCTCTTGCTCCCCTGCCTCCTCCCGAGGTCCCTCTACCTCAGAGTCGCAACCGGGTACCGATACCCGTACCTACCCGATACCCGGCTACCTGTACCCGGCCGGGTACGGGTACCCGTTTGTGACCCTGGTGCGGCCGGGTACTGGTACGGTAGGCCGTGAGTCACTGGTGAGTAACGTTTGTCACTCATTTCCCAACGTCTTGTCTCTTCTCACAATTCAAGTCCTAGAATCAACCCACCCGCGCCTGCAACATGGCTTCATCCCAGAGGTCGCAATCGGTACCCGTACCCTACCCGATACCCGGCCGGGTACAGGTAGCCGGGTATCGGTAGGGTACGGGTACCCGTTTGCGACCCTGGTGCGGCCGGGTACGGGTAAGGAATCAAAACCCGTTTGCGACCTCTGCTCTACCTCCACTGGGTCCCACCTCAGGGTCCCAGTATATGCAACAGTTGCATCCCCATGGGTCCACATGAGTCCCCTTTCGTCCCTGTGCTTGCCCGCGTGTTCCCGTGCATCCCCATGTACTTCCCTGTGTTTCTCTGCATTCCTGTGTCTCCATGCGTCCCTGTGTGTGTGTTCTGCGTATGTCCTCGTGTCCTGTGTGTCTGTGTTCCGGGCGTACCCTTGCCACTCCGTGCATCCTGGTCTCCCACTGTGTCCCTCGTGTCTCCCCTGTGTCCCAGGGTCCCAGGGTTGCCACCGTTGAGGTACCAAACAACTGGGACAAATCGTGGGCAGAAGAATATCTCGCGATAGCAGACGAGAGGATAGCTATGAGCGAATGCATCGTCTTGATTGGGGCACCGTTGTTGTTGTTGATCACGCAGCTGGCAAACATCGTGACTTGTAATGTCCCCGTGAAGACTTTGAGCTTCCCCAGGAATACAGCTGCCTCCTCAACAAGAGGACAATCCCAGGAAAACCAGGACATGCGGTAGTAACCCCTCATGCGTCTCCCCTTGTCTCGCCGTGTGTTAGGCGTGGTGCGGGCAGTGGGCTGGGCGACCTGGGCTGAACCAGCGCTGGTGCTGTCTGTGTGCGGCCTGGTCTTCCTGTGCGTCCTGCTGGTCGCCTGCTCCTGGTGCCTGCCAAGAGCCATCCGTTTAACTGCCCCTCGCGGTACAGCTGATTTCCCTCGTCCCGCAGGCCGCACACCAACCGGTGCAGGTAGCCCTGTGCAGCAGACGGGAAGAACGGGGAGGGACAAGCTTAGGACGGGTCGCGTGCATTCGCCCGTCAAATCCGCCGAGATGGGGGGGGGGGGGTATTAAATATTAATGAGAACCGACCGCCGTGCAGGATTTTTTTCGCGGGGCCGAAGGCTGCGCGCCGTTTCGCCCAACTTTCTGGGAGCTACTGCAGGAAGTCCCATTTTCGAACACGCTCCAGCGGCAGGTCGGACATCGTACCGAACAACGCCGGTACCACCCCTGAAAGCACGTGAGGAGGCTTTTGAGAGCCAACACTTACCAATTGTAGGCTCAGTTTAATAGTTCAAGCATTGCCCTACGAATCACCTTCAATGCAGTACAGGGCATTTTTATTACAGGCCTTTTTCAGTTGGCAGCTGGATGAGGGCCTGTTAAGACACGGGGGTTATTTGGCTAAACGTCCAGTACCATGCTGGTCACTGTGGGTTTGTGATGGACCGATTCAGATATAACGTGGAATTGATGTTATCAGTGGCTGGGGAAAAAAGACTCGGGCTGCAAAGCACTGTGCACGAACCACTGTGCCGCCTTTCACCGCCACTTGCCCAACTCCGCGAGCGATCTAACGCAGTTTATTTCAAGATTATGTGATGGCAGGTAAAGCAGTAAATATATGGCCATGTCGCAGACCCTATAATGGCTATACACTCCAAACCAAGGGATCAATTGTTTAAAAAAAATCAATTGAAGGTTAAACTTAATTTGCAGGGAAGATAAAAAATGTAACTGGCTTTGAACCGGTTGGCAACGACCTCTGAGGAGCCCAAATAGGTGAACAGTCCGTACTTCTCAATTTTATTTCTCTCATTCCGTGTCGGCAGTGCGGCTAAAAGACTGCAGGAGACGCAAGAGGCGCTGGCAATTCTGACCTGTGCTGGTAGAGACGTGCCCCCATTTTAATCCGCGCCCGAAAGCAGCGCGCCCTAAAACAGCGCGCCGTGACACCACTGGGTGCCCTACACTGAATAGTTAACCTCAGCAATATTTCTCAGTGGTCTTCAAAAATGAGGCCTGACCAAAGTTTACAATTCAGTCGCATGCATCACTGAGGTTTTACAGCCGTTATGTACTGTAGTTTGTCCCGGTTTAATGTCGTCGCATTGTTCAAATCAACAGCAGCTCACACACTAATCTGCAGATGGCCTTGTGGCTTATTAGACAGGTACACTTACAGAAGTCTGAATGAGTGCAAGCGTATTTGCATTCATGCACGCGATCATTCATAAGATTCATAGGTTCAATCCATCTTCAACACTTCACTGCGATGCAAAACTCAATGCAGGCGCCACAGAGGCATTGCGCTCTGGATCTTTTCAATTTCCAAAAAGAATGGGTGTTTTATTCCCATACAGATACAACAGATGCCCAAGGCTTTAAATAGCAAAGTCTGTGGATTTCACAGACATACTGCGGGTGCCACACGGAATACCGTACACATTAAGAAGATATCGATTTTTCTCAATGGGATTCCACCTGCTCCTTAATAATAAAGAGAAAACCGATGAATGATTGCAATCCAACGGTGACTTCACACTCACTTGCCAGAAATTAAACACAATGCCTTGATGGAGCATAAACCTCGTGCAAACTACGATGACTCTCGCAGCGGCTTTTGGCCAACCATCGAACAAAGACGACCACCGCATCGCGTGCTTTCAGATGCCATCTGCGGCCGTCTGGAATGCTCTTCCTTCCGATATCAGTAAGCCACTGGGAGTTGTGCACTTTTAAACCTAGATTGAAAATGCATTTTCTTATAATTGCTTTTTGTGTTTAGTTTGTTGACCTTCCCACGCACCTCCGATTATCACGGTTGCCTACGTCCGGTGCGAAAGAAGTTAAACGTACATACATACACAAGAGGGCCACAGCGCCAACATGGTTTCACGGTAAACACTGCTGCATTGCATTTAAACGCATCAAATCACCTGCCTCCCATAAAAACAAGAGCTCATAACCAAAACGGCAAGGAGACGACAGAAGATAAAGGCATTGATATTAAACATTGCCAAGGCATTTCATGAAACAAAACACCATCCCACCCCCCCCCTGCAGCCTGTTCAACGATTCTCAGAACCGCAACAAAGAAACTGTGAACCTGATGTCACAGGAGTCGAACACCGATTACGCTAGACACCCATTCATCAGCGAACAATTTTTTAATATTTCTCAGAGATCATAGCCATTCCAGATGACACGAGAAGAGAAATCCAACGAAATCTGCTGAGGATGAGGAAATCGTAACGCGCGTTCAACGCTAACGTTCGCCAAGAGCCACCAGCAGAGCAGACTGCATCAGCTGGTATGACTGAAGATTAATTCCATAATTGTTTTTTTTTTTAGATCGCGTAAAATAATGTGTCGTTAAACCTGCGACCACCGACACAGCCAATAGTAAGGGTTGTCACCTATTAATTGGCTGTGTCAGGTGGTGGCGGGTTTAACGACACATTTATATTTACGCGATCTACCCCAAAAAAAAAACCTCTATTATGGATAATATTAATCGCGAAAACCCAAGTGTTAAACTGAAGATAAATTAACGCAATGATGCACACCGCGTCCCGTAAGGACCGTAGGTGGTGGTGGCAGCTTCACGGATTCCGAGGATTCCCGTGCCGTGGGTCGGTGCGAGCCGGGGTCGCCGTCCACAAGCGCGGCTGTGGTGTCGGTGCAAGTTCACACAGGCGCGGCGAACGTTCGAAAAACCGACGCCGCTTGCGAAATGCTCTCGCATTGTCACGGCTATCTGCCAATATGATTTGCGCGCACAGAGCACGCATCCGTGCAGGCGTTTAGTGTAAATATATTTGAGATCCGTGTCCCTCCAAAGCTCAGAGTTCTTCCCCAAAGTTTAGAGGGACACGTCCCAGAGATGCTCGTGAACAGCACATTTCGCCGATAATGATATTGGCCTAGGAAACCTATCTTTGAATGAATTACCTGAAATAAATACATTAATAATCTATTAAATACATGGAAATTACCATAATAACACACTATTTATCTCATCACTTTATCTCTCATCACTTTATCCAATCATTTCTCTCTCTCTCGATGATGCAGCAGTCTGCAAAGCTCCAGATGCGATTCGCGGATAGCCAAAAATCTCGGGCAGGAAGTTCGTGAATAACGAGGGATTACTGCGTATCAGATCCCAAGCAGCACTGTGCGATTAAGCATTTCTAGTACAGTAGAACCTCGGAGATCGAACGCACCAAAACTTGAACAAATCGGTGTTCGAACGATATTTCTGAACATTTTTTGCCCCGGAAACCGAACAAAATTCAGAGGTCGAACGGGCAATCGCGACTTGAAAGAACCTGTACGGCTGAGACGCGTATGGCCAGCATGCATGACGCTGCCCAGACAAAGGTTTTACTGTACGAGAGGCTCCGTTAACGAGGAGCTCTCAATGAGATAAGGCAGAAGCCAACCGAGTGAGCAATCTTTTTAATGATAATGCAATGTGTCTTTTCGAAACATCCTAAAACGGAGGCAGAAAAAAAACCTCTTTAGATAAGTTTTTAGGCAGAAAGAGCTCAAGTGACTCACAGTTAGTGGCAGAAAAGAGGCACAAAAGAGAAAGAATCCAGAAGGGCAGTTACCCGACGTATTATGAAAGGGGACTCCCCTTCCAAACAATAACACCACCACCTCCTCCTCTTCCTCACCACCTTCCATTCAAGCCATCAACTCTCCTTACTATAGTAAAGTGAAGTTCAATGGTCATTTACTGTATGAACATTGTTTGAATCACAGTTTCTGAGTAGAGGCGAAAAGGCCACGAATTCCCAGTGGCCACCAACAAAAAAAGCACCCACGAAGAAGTAACGGATGAGAGTCACCACATTTATGGAAAAAAACGATGATTAAGGTTTTCTCCTTTCTGGCAATAAAACAGATGTTAAGATGTTCAAACACAAATAGAAGCGTTTTTTCAAGGAATCAAGCCTGCATTAACCACACATACTTGTCGTGAACATGCAAACAAAAACATGCTCTGATAATATACGTGCATTGTCTTTGAAACCGATTGATCTATACCAAAGACAGACTTCTTTGGGGCCCAGTCTCACCAGTGTCAGACCAGAGAACGTCGAAAGGCGACCAGTACAAAGACAATGCCACTATCAGGGCATTCTTAGCTCGGGGTGAGCAGCTACAAAATGGGACCTTTTTGCCATTATCAAAGTGTGAAAAAATAACAAGAATAGGTTTTACCATTTCTGGAAATAAAACAGAGGACGGCTGCTTGCGTTGTGGCCAAAACGTCGTGAGAATTTTATCTTATTATGTTTTATTATTTTCCTTTTACGTGACTTTACCGAAAGAACCAAAAGATGAATCCATGCAGTCACGAAAGCTTTAAATCGATGAAATAAAACAGGTGTTAAGATGTTCAAGCTGTCTCTGTTTACACCAGAAGGCTTTCTCTGGTGTAGGCCAATCAGTTTCAAAGACAATGCAATATATTATCAGAACATGTTTGTTTGCATGTTCACAAGTACTGTGTGGTTAATGCAGACTTGATCTCCTTGCAAAAGGTTTATATTTGGTGTTTGACCATCTTAACACCTGTTTTTTTGCCAGAGAGGGTAACACCTATTCTTGTTATTTTTTCAAAGGGTAAAAACCTATTCTTATTATTTCTCAAAGGGTAAAGCCTATTCTTATTATTCTTTTCATACTTTGACATTGGCAAAACAGGTCCCATTGTGGAGCTGCTCACCCCGAGCTAAAAGTCAACACATTTCTTTGAATTGCGCAATGTGAGAAGAGCTTGGCGAAAAGAGAGAATCAGGCGGCATTCCGAAGTTGAGCATTGCGAGCAAAGAAGCTGACAGCCTCATTAACAAACTTGGCTCACAACCCAAGCAGGCCACTCCGAACAAAACAGGTATTTACACTCTGACGTAAAGCCTGTTTAAACATAAAAAATTAACCCGTAAAAACAAAGTTTTTCACTATAAATCCTTTATATGCGTGGCGGCTAGAGTCCTCTCGTCCTCTGGCTTGAGATGGCTGCCACCTATGGGTCAGATGATTGCATTGCACCATTAAGCAATTGATAATTAAATATAATATTTTTGTCCTAAAAAGTGTAAAATTTTGGAAAAAAAATTTCACGAACATTAATTGTCACGCACAACGAGTCTGTGTGGAAAATGTCAGCTCGATTGGATCACGGGAAGTGGGTTAAAAAACGACCGAAAGATTTGCACGGTCCTAAGCAAGCAAGCAAGTGAACTTAATATAAAGGATTTAAAAAGTTGCCTCGTATAGTTCACGCGGGAGAGTCGTTTCCTCAAGAGAAAAGGCTCTCGACATTTTACCCCGTGTCCAGGTAGTTACGCGTTTTCGCACGTGGAACAATGGTGCCCCCTCAATTAATTCGACTTTTAAAGGCGGCGGACATGGCACATTTGCCGCTCGTCGTCACTCAAGGTTGGCGCTTTCACGCCGCCGCCCAGAGTGGCCCCGAGTCCGCACCGTCTGCCGTCACAGAGGGTGGTCAAACGATCCCGTGGCATCGGTCGAAAGACAGAAAAGGCCACGGGGGGTGCATCAATTGTTCCAATTTGTCAAACGTCAGAAGTTACGCGCGCACATTATTTAATTGGGGCAAACCGCAGGTAGCATCATCGCGACCCCCCGCCGCCCCTACTGACAGACTATACCTATACGTGAGACGTGGTGCTTTTGTGATAGCCGGCGTGCGGTGCTAATAAGAAAGGTGCAAATACCTAATGCACAAATTAAATGAATGCATATGTTAACCTCCACAAAGCCAAACTCTGCCCCCACTATGTGTCACGACCAACAGAGTGCTTAAGCATTTAACAAAAAAAAATCGTCCACACTCCATACCATTGTTTTTGTTTTAATTATTCTAATCAATGGGAAGATCTCTGCAAAACGACAGCGGCATGCTGGTGAGCAAGACGGTCAACTTACCACTGCTGCCTGTGGGTTCATGGCAGTTCTAGCCATCCCCACCTTGTACTTTTAAAGTTTGTGCCAACCCACTAATTATCCGGTCTCCATTATCATCGTCTGTTGCAACAGTTATCAAAAAGACCCACGTGATTACACAGCAATGCCCATAGATATTTAGATCGAATGACCAATAGTGAAAATGAATGCTCATTTTTGTTCCATCCAACAACTTTCACATCACAAAATTCGTTTCAATCACAAATCAAGTTCAATTTTTTTATCGCAATGTGGACTATTTGTAAGCAATCCATACAAGTCGGTGTCGACCATAAATATCTCACTGTCATGATCAAACTTTTCCATCATATCCACCGAGTGGCAGGCACAACATTTTCTATTTGCACAAGTTCCCTGTATAGCAAATGATGTTAGCAAGCACATATTTAAACTATTTAACACTTTCTATTTTACCGGGTAAGGCCCACTGAACTATGTACGTCATTTTCAGAAGCGACCTGACCACAAATGATAGCTCACCTTAGTGGCTTATCACGTGGAAATTTATAGCAGCAGCACAACATTCTAAACGCAAGTTGCGTCTAAATGTGGAGGGAAGAAACGGGAGAAAAATCCACGCCACCACCACGGTGAGAGAGAAATGCAAAACTCCAAATATACAGGCATGTCAGGGTCGGGATCGAACCCACGACCTCCTGATACCAGGCGAGGGAGTCAACGTCTTGCCACTGTGCCAATATTTCACACAATAAGGTGGCGTGCCCCCCCCCCCCCACCGATTACACACAGCACCAGATGCTACCAAGACCAGCAAGGCAAACAATTCGGCAGTGTGGCTAAGCACCACACCGGGCAAACAGAATCAGGCACTCATTTAAGGCAAATTTTTACCGATAGTATCGTCAGTTTCGTAGCGCGACGCACTAATCGCAACACCACCGCTCCCCGTAGCAATGTGCTAACACACACACACGCAGAAAGCAACATTCGAATTGTGCCTACAACACAAGAGACAATACCTTATACTCTTCATCGGAACCAGCAAACGGCAGCGGAGACCTAAACATGGACAGACACACACCGGCATATTGCTTAGTCACAGAACGTGAAAGGCACCCGCAAGAAAGTGCCATCATCCAGTGACAATGTGGGAGCAGGTACATCCCATCATGGGATTGCTCGACGGGCATCTTAAGAAAAACCACCGATCGTAGTCGGTCTTTAAAGTTCACTTAAAACACTACTTGTGTTTCTGCTGACGGTATACTCCTTCTACCCGTAGCCACGACTGTCTATAAACCCATGGCAGTTTGGCCAGTTAAGATAGTCACACAAAATTATATATATTTTTAAGCCTATACCGGGACAAAGAAAACCTAGATTTAGGCAGAAGGCACACAGACCATTGACCCGAACCCTACACGACTGCCAATAAAACCGCTGGAACAGGNTTTTTTTTTATGGCAAACAAGAACCGAAAAGGTAAGAGAACTTGTGTCGATTCTTCAAAAGGAAGTTGCAATGCAAATAAGACAACAGGTTTCAGTTTTGTCACTAAAGAGCAGTTTAAAGTTTACAAACTGGGCAATCGACTAATTAACAAGTGAATACTCATGAACACTCAAAACAGACTATTAGTTCAAACTGTGCACTTTTCATGCTGGTTTTAGCAGCACGGGTATCAAGCTATAACGTGCATATTTTATGCACTCTAAAACGAGTTTCCCATTATATATATGATGAAAAAAAATCCTCTTGCAGAGTTCACACCAAACAATTTACAATGTCGAAAGAAAATGTTACTACTGCACTTTATATTTAACAAAGTGGTGGCCATGCTCCCGACTGTACACAGGACGATTAATGCACTGCCAGATGTTTTCGTTAAGTGCATTTAACTTATATTCTTGGCTCTTTAGGTAAAGTCACGTAGAAGGGAAATAATAAAATAATATAAAACAATAAAAATTCTCACGACGTTTCGACTGCAACACAAGCAATCATTTAACTTGCCCAACGAGAAGGCATCAACATTTTTAATTGATCAGCAGCAGCGCATGATCAATAGTCCTGCTGGATTAAAGGGCTTTTCTCTCCCCAAGCTATCTCGCAACATTCACGATCTCCGTTCAGGAACGGCAGCACAGACACACACACACCACAACAACACTGTATGCGTCTAAATCAAAACCCAGGGAAACAAGACGTCAAGTTCACTTACAATCGGAGGGGTGAGGGGAGAAATGTCCCCACACATTTCTAACGCGGCAATCGAGGTTCTAAAAAAAAACACCGCAAATCTCACGAGAGAGAGACAGCTACAAACCTGTCCGATAATTAAATTAACACCTCAAATGCGTGGCCTGACAACCAAACCAAAGCCCCCTCACACACTCAAGCATTTCCAGTTAAAAGGCCTCAGTGGCGTTGCCAGGCCATATGCCACTACCACCACCACCAACCCCACAACGTGATCCCTTCCCTCAATTCCACGTGCAAAGATGCTCGTGAACGTGTTGTTGTTGTTGGTGGTGTTGTTGTTGTGCACGGCGTTTTCTCACTGCAGAAATTCAAGGCCCTCTTTGATGGCTTTCTTTCTCGCCGTCGATATCCACTCCCGTCCACCTCCATCTTCCTCCCGTCGGCCAAACAACAACAAAAAATATTCGAACACCGCCACGCAACGATCGCCGGCGGACACTTTTGCACGATCGAGCAAAGACCCGTGCCCTAACAACAACAGTATTATTATTACGAATTGATAATAATTATTTCACGGCCTCCCGACGTCGCTGGCGTTCGGCTACTTCGCCTGCCCCCCGGTCGCTAAGGCCCCACCACGCTCATCGCGGCCCGACGCATTTCGGGCTCGAAATCTTGCGACGCGCCCGGCTTAAACGACTCGGAACGATGGTTCGGCCCTTCAACGAACGCGCCGGGGCTGGCGATTATTTGTAGCGGCCGCCGAGGTGTCGAGGGGGCAAATTCGCCGACAACTTTTGCACTCGCGCCGCGCTTCAGACGCGAAGCGGCCGCCTCCATCGCATACTGGCAACCTCTTCCTCCTTTCACCCCCACCACTACCACCGCCGTGGGGGCGGGGCCTACGTGAGAAAGTGGGCGGGGTAAACTACGAGTGCTGTCATTGGTTGAGACGACTTAGGGGCGTGGCCTACGTCAGAAATGGGCGGGGAAACTGAGTGTGTCATTGGTGAGAATGGGCGTGGCAGACGGGGGGGGTGAGCGGGATATTGGCGGGAATGGGGGGCTGGGTCTGGGTGGGCGGGGTCATGGGGAGGATGGGGGGGCTAGGTCTGGGTGGGCGGGGTCTTGGGGAGGATGGGGGGGCTAGGTCTGGGTGGGCGGGGTCTTGGGGAGGATGGGGGGGCTAGGTCTGGGTGGGCGGGGTCTTGGGGAGGATGGGGGGGGGCTAGGTCTGGGTGGGCGGGGTCTTGGGGAGGATGGGGGGGCTAGGTCTGGGTGGGCGGGGTCTTGGGGAGGATNGGGGGGGCTAGGTCTGGGTGGCGGGGTCTTGGGGAGGATGGGGGGGCTAGGTCTGGGTGGGCGGGGTCTTGGGGAGGATGGGGGGGGCTAGGTCTGGGTGGGCGGGGTCTTGGGGAGGATGGGGGGGGCTAGGTCTGGGTGGGCGGGGTCTTGGGGAGGATGGGGGGGGCTAGGTCTGGGTGGGCGGGGTCTTGGGGAGGATGGGGGGCTAGGTCTGGTGGGCGGGGTCTTGGGGAGGATGGGGGGGGCTAGGTCTGGGTGGGCGGGGTCTTGGGGAGGATGGGGGGGCTAGGTCTGGGTGGGCGGGTCTTGGGGAGGATGGGGGGGCTAGGTCTGGGTGGGCGGGTCTTGGGGAGGATGGGGGGGGCTAGGTCTGGGTGGGCGGGTCTTGGGGAGGATGGGGGGGGCTAGGTCTGGGTGGGCGGGATCTTGGGGAGGATGGGGGGGGCTAGGTCTGGGTGGGGGGGTCTTGGGGAGGATGGGGGGGCTAGGTCTGGGTGGGGGGGTCTTGGGGAGGATGGGGGGGCTAGGTCTGGGTGGCGGGGTCTTGGGGAGGATGGGGGGGGCTAGATCGGTGGGGGGGTCTTGGGGAGGATNGGGGGGCTAGGTCTGGGTGGGCGGGTCTTGGGGAGGAGGGGGGGGCTAGGTCTGGGTGGGCGGGGTCTTGGGGAGGATGGGGGGGCTAGGTCTGGTGGGTGGGTCTTGGGGAGGAGGGGGGGGCTAGGTCTGGGTGGGCGGGGTCTTGGGGAGGATGGGGGGGCTAGGTCTGGGTGGGCGGGTCTTGGGGAGGATGGGGGGGCTAGGTCTGGTGGGTGGGGTTTGGGGGAGGATGGGGGGGCTAGGTCTGGTGGGCGGGGTCTTGGGGAAGATGGGGGGGCTAGGTCTGGTTGGGCGGGTCTTGGGGAGGATGGGGGGGCTAGTTCTGGTTGGGCGGGTCTTGGGGGAGGATGGGGGGGCTAGGTCTGGGTGGGCGTGGTTTAGGGAGGAATGGCGGGGCTACGTCTTAGTGGGCGTGGCCAACTGAAGAGGGGAGGGGCTGAGGCCGAACCCGTGCAAAACGCTGTAACGGGATTGGATTGCGCCCAATTTCTAGAGAGAACCCCTCCATATTAGGCCGCCCTTGACGCTGATTGGCTGACTTCACATTAACATAATTTATGATTATTTCTGCCGCGGATTAGGCCGCCTCTTGACGCTCATTGGCTGCCTTTTAGCATTAACATAATATTAATTAATTATGTGGAGGATAAGGCCGCCCCTTGACGCTGATTGGCCTCCTTTATCATTAACATAATTATAATTCGCTCTGTCGAATGATAATTATGGTCCAGGCAGCGGCCGGGTTGTCATAAGCGGATGTGACGTCGCCAAAACGAGTCCGCAAAGGATTGTGAGAGGAAGTGACGTACAGCGCTGTGCAACAAACCCTGGGCCCGCGCTTGAGTTCGATTCCCCGCGTCCGCGGCCACCAAACACCGGTGACGATGATCCGAACCGGTCCTGGGACCCCCCCTCAACCCCTTAGGTCGACTCGGCCTCAAACGACGGCTGATTGTGTCATTGTCGCCAGCCGATACTTCGTCTTCGGTAACATGACGTCACTGAGACGGCTGTCGCGGGGCGAGCGCCGCCAAGCGGTCGCCACGCGCGGGCGGTGACGTCACGAGTTGGATGACGTCAGAGGGATTCCCCCCCCCACCACCCCTAACCCCCACCACCCTAACCCCCCCACCCCTAANCCCACACCCCTAACCCACCCCCCACCACCCCAACCCACCCCCTAACCCACCCCCCACCACCCCTAACCCCACCCCCCCACCACCCCTAACCCACCCCCCCACCACCCCTAACCCCACCCCCACACCCCAACCCCACCCCCCACACCCCAACCCACCCCCACCACCCCCAACCCACCCCCCACCACCTAACCCCCACACCCCCAACCCCACCCCCCACCACCCCAACCCCACCACCCGAACCTCCCCCCCTAACCGCCCCACCCCAACCCCACCCCCCACCCCTAACCCACCCCCCCATTCCACGTGACTTTACCGAAAGAACCAAGAAGATGAATCCTGCAGTCACGAAAGCTTTAAATCGAAAAATATTTGGCTGTTGACTTTGAAACTGATTGGTCTACACCAGAGACGGCGGCCTTCTTCATAGGGCCCAGTCTCACTACGAGTGTCAGACCAGAGGATGGCAAAGGGACCGTCCATAAATGACGTCACGCACCTAGGAGGGGGGTTTGAGAAATGTGACGTCACATTCAAATTCGCAACTTTAAATAAATATAGACAACACATTCTACATAATTAAATAGAGTGCAGCGCCACATTAAATACGCACTACAATGACAATAGTTTAAGGCGATTTGAAGCATATTATATTTTTTGGGGGGGGCAGAGCTTTGTGACGTCATATTTCAGGGGGGGGGTCTGACTTTTTATGACGCCGTGTGACGAGAGGGGGGGGGGTCAAACATCGTTCAAAATCGCGTGACGTCATTTATGGACGGCCCCTATTTGAACGTCTTCCACCGTTTCGGTGCCAACAGCCCGAACACCACGCCTTCAAAGATCCCCGTATCCCCTTAACAGACTGTAGGGGCAAGTGCTGTTTGCGAGCACCTATGAAGGACGGCACGGCACACGTGGCGATGTTTACACACGGCACCAGGTTCTCATTTGAGGCTGAGTCGACCGAGGGGAGGTCCCAGGATCGGTTCAGATAATCGTCACTGGGTGTTGGTCAATCTTAATTTGGAGCTTTCGTGACTGGAGGAATTACTCTTTGGTTCTTTCGGTAAAGTCACGTATAAAGATAAAATAATAAACTAAAAAATTAAATAATTATTATTTACTTTTTATTTATCTTTATACGTGACTTTACCGAAAGAACCAAAGAGTGGGTGTTGGTCGTGAGCGGGAATCGAACTCGGGATGCCGGGGTTACCAGCGCATCGCGCTAACCGCTGCACCACCGCTCCCCAGTGGCTCCAGTACATCCGATGACGATACTTGCTATTATCCACCAGAGGGTGCCAGAGGCATTTCCTAATCGTTACCAACGCCCCACACTTCAAGCAATACATCAGAGGTCCCCAACCCCCGGGCCTCGGCACCGGTACCGGTCCGTGGCCTGTTAGGAACCGGGCCTCACGCAGCAGAGGTGAGATTGGTGGTGAGTCCGCGCGCGTGGAACCCGCCCCATTGTTTTATTATTCACCACTTCCGTCCGCGCCTCTTTCCCGCACTGCGCACTCGTCTCAGCCACACAGTTTCACTGGTAGGAACCTCCTGGTTCCACAGCCCACAGGGGATTATTGTGTCCGTCCGTCCGTCGTGCATACAAGAATGGGTGGGGAGGGCTGGGTGGGGAGGGGAAGTGTGGAGGGGCTGGGCTTGGTGGGAGGGTGGGGAGGGACTGGGTGGGGAGGGTGGGCGGGGTGTGGGGGTGGAGGGGTGGGCTGGGTGGAGAGGGAGGGTGGGAGGGCTGGGTGGGGAGGGAGGGAGGGCTGGGTGGGGAGGGAGGGTGTGGAGGGCTGGCTTGGTGGGAGGGTGGGAGGGGCTGGGTGGGAGGGTGGGAAGGGCTGGGTGGGAGGGTGGGGAGGGGCGGGTGGGGGGTGGGAGGGGTGGGCTGGGTGGGGAGGGCTGGTCACCCGTGGTGCCCTTATAAAACTCAACGTTTAACCTACTCACGCCGGCTTGTGCCGCTCTCACAGTCGGGCATATTTGCGGAAGTTGCGCATTTTGATGTGACGTCACATTTCTCACCCCCCCCCCTCGTCACACATCGTCATAAATGTCTGACCCCCCTAGGTGCGTGACGTCATTTATGGACGGCCCCTTAACGGTCCTTAATATCGAGTGAGTAAAAGATGCGGGGAAAAGGGGAAGCTCTGCAATTCCTTCTCACACCATGCTGCCACAAAGGCCTCCGACTGGCGTGAGCTCCGCATAGAGCACCTCTCGACGGTACGTTGGCCTACTCTTCCACCAGGGTCAATTTGGAAGAGCCGAAGCACCCCCACACTTCACCCCAAGGTCGTATATTGGGGGGGGGACGGGACAGACATCCCTCGCCCTCCCCATATTCAAATATGCTCAAAATTTCCCCCCAATATATTGCTATGAAATAGATTTCTGTTTATATGATTGTGGTTATGGTTGTACTTTATTAATCCATAATCTCTGCCATTACATACAATGAAACATGAAAAGGTAAAAAAGAAAAAATAGATCAATGTAATACAATACACTATTCTACATTATTGTAATAAATAAATAAAAAGTCCATCCTATGTTTTAGTGATTTTTTTTCATATTTTAGGCAGGAAATTCGTGTCTTGGTTCTTTCGGTAAAGTCACGTAGAAGGAAAATAACAAAATAATAAAAATAAAACATAATTAAATAATTCTCACGACGTTTTGGCCACAACGCAAGCAGCCATCCTCAGGTGGAGAACAGGTCTGTCAAGTAGACAGAGTCTGAATGTCTACTTGACAGACCTGTTCTCCACCTGAAGACGGCTGCTTGCGTTGTGGCCAAAACGTCGTGAGAATTATTTAATTTTTATTATTTTATTATTTTCCTTCTACGTGACTTTACCGAAAGAACCAAGACGATGCATCCCTGCAGTCACGAAAGCTTTGAATCGAAAGGAAATTCGTTTTCCCATTTAGATTTTTTTTNGGGGGGGGGCTCCAGACCCCTGGAAGAATTGGTCCCCCCAATGTCCACTCCATGGCTACGGTCTTGCTTTGCCCCACAGCACGCAGCCCGTCGACCCACTCACTGCCGTGCACCCATTCGCAATGCTGGGTCGACGGCAGGCGTAGATTTCAGGAACGTTTCCATTACTTAAACTGCCGCGCCTGGAGATCGAACGGCGACTCCTGGGTTTACAAGCCCAGCGGCGTTGCACATTGCACCGATGCAGCATCCGTCGCAGGCACAGTCTTAGCGACAAGCAAAGAACAATTGAACAATTGCAGCATGTGTCTGCAAACGGGAACTTGTCACGAGCATTGTGCGACTGAGAATTAACAGTGACTGATGTTATCAAACCCGAACATTTAGATTTATTTTAACTCACAACGACAAGGACACGTAGGCCAGTGGGAAGTTTTTTTATTCCGGTTATGTAATGCTTTCGGTAACACGAGAGGACCAAGATAGAAAATCGGAGCCTACAGTGAGCAGCTCAAAGTCAATCTGGCTTAGAATAGATTCCTTAAAACGAATCTATAAATCAAATCTCCAAAAACGGGCGCCAGTTAATATCTTCTCCTGGTTAGAGAAGTCGCACGCGGACACATCGTATCCATCCAGCTTTGAAGATTTCAGGATCACAGGGGCAAGCAATGTTGGTGAGCACCTATTAACGCGAGCATCCCACCCCAGTGGGTTAGTAGTGTGATCAGCACCGTGTTCGACCACCCTGTACCGTCGATTTCTCAAGAGCCCTGAAGAAAGGCATAGGTTTTGCCCTGAGCCTCAGAGATTTCATCGGACCACAGAAGAGACCTCATCTGGCATTTTGCCCTGGTCCTCCAATATGTCGTTGGTCCGGCCCTGCCAATGCTGCAGTTTAAACGCTGCATTAGATACCCGCCTTAGGAGACAGCTAAACACGAGGATCACATATCACTTGCCGTTGTCGTTAGAACACAATTGAGAATTGAACCCAGGCCCACCAAGAATTTAAGCACAGTGTGCCAACCGTTGTCGTTAGAACACAATTGAGAATTGAACCCAGGTCCTCCAAGAATTTAAAGCACAGTGTGCCAACCACTGCACCGCCACACACTCCACACACAGCCTGCATCGCCCTTGCTGCATTTTTTCCAGTTGAGCTGTATGTGGGTGTACGTATGTTGAACTTATTTCGCGCCGTACGTAGCCAACCGTGCTTATCGGAGGTGCGAGTCAATGATGCTCAGTAAGTGCCCCAACAACTGTACAGTACTCTGAAACTGAATTCCCTTCCCCACCACTGCCTCTTATCCATCATTGGGTCCGGGTTTGATAGTCCACGAAATTGGCTTTCGTGTGTCCGGTCACAGCAACTGATTTCTACCGGTATCTTTCATGGTTTTCGTGTTGAACGTTATGACAGCAGTGTACTGCGATAACAGACCTCGTCCGAGTGATAAATGTCTGGGTTTTGATTACAGAGTGCACAGATTGGTGGACCTAATCTGTCCCCATCACCACCGGATGCCCCGAAGCATCAAGCCACATGCCCCATTGGCTGCTATCTAAACAGCTCGGGTTGCCACTTGCCATAATTTTTCTAGGATTATTGATGTTGCTGTTCTGGGAAAGCTACGTATTTCCAGCACATTAACAGTATTTGTGTTTTTTTCAGTTGCATAATAATAAACACTGGATACGTGTTCTGCCCCACGGCAGATATGGGGGTGTGTTTTCACAGGAACTTCCTGATATGATGGTGTTGAGTTTGGTCACGTGACCATGACGTTACAATTTCGATTTAAAGCTTTCGTGACTGCAGGGATTCATCTTCTTGGTTCTTTCGGTAAAGTCATTCGACGTGACTTCACCGAACGAACCGTGAATTATTTTATTGTTTTATATTTTTATTACTTCCTTCTACGTGACTTTACCGAAAGAACCAAGAAAAAGGACGTTACAAGTTAAGGGTCTCTAAACCACGAGGCCAGGCAGGGTGTCGGCCATTGCAAAGAGTAAAAAATGGAGGCAACACGTTCCTTCGGAGTGGGCAGGTAGGAACTTGGTTGGACAGCTCATTCGTGCACGACAGAAATCTCGCGGTCACGTGACGCACTTCAACCAATCCGGGAGCGTACATGTTTGGGAGGGGCTATGCACGACAGACAAATAATCCCTGGTGGGCAGTGTTGAACTGTTGTTCCTACCTGTATAATTAGTGTCTCAGTGAAGACGGGTGCATCTGTTCATTGTGGGACTTTAAAGCATTGTCTGTAAGTTCGTTTTTGTTCTTATAATACTGGGAATGCTGTTATATGTTAGGAGTGCCGTTATAATTCTGTGAATGCCTTTATAATGCTGTTAAAATTGTTATGATAAATATGAGGCCTAGTTAACAACGAAGCCTGCCACTTGCATTATTGTTTATGTTATTTGTAGTTGGATGAGTCAAGGCAGACTTGTGCTCATCTAGTTTTAATGCGTTCTTGAGAGCAAGGATTAAAAAGTATCACATCCACAGTTCAGTGTTATGCGCAGCGCTGTACATTTGGGCTGCAGTATGGTGATTACACAAAGTGACCTTATTTAACACAGTAGCTTATTCTCTTGTTGTATAGCTATTCAGTGCTAACGTAGGTGCCTGGCCCATCCAGGACCTATTATTGAGATTCATGTTATCTAAGACAATGTTATGATGCTGCAGTGTTCATTCATTGTATTGATATTGCAAGTATTAACAGATGCTATATTTTGTGCTGTGTTTTTCCATCAGTTTTACCTCGTTCTATTCATTCAATACGTTGGAGTCGGATGTTCACCCTGGCTCTGAAAGTTTCTTGAATGCGAGGTTAACTACTCGGATAGTGGTGCAACGCAACGCACCGCGAGGCCGAGACACAATGAATGTATCTTCAAAGTCATATTATGCCCGTGCATTATGCAGGATTAGCAGCATCAAAGGGAGGGGATAGGGTAGCATTAATAAAGGGAAGGAATGTTAATAGTATGTAGCTGCAGTAACTAAACAATCACGTAAAAAACGAAAGTATAAACTACATAGTATCATTAGTGTACTAAATATACTCTCCAATAAGCTGAGCTACTAACAGTAAGTAATACATTACAATTCTATGTCGCAAAAAAATGTAATATGCTTCCAGCTAAACTTTTTTCCCTTACATCACAAGGGTCTATCCCGTACTATATGCTGCCATAGACAAACCCAACATTAAATTATATACTGTATTACTATACACCACCCTATACAATGAATGTACATGCAGTCGGTTTCCCTCTTCCCGTATCGTGAGCTGTTCTTCCTCCAGTGATATGTCCTGGGTCTTTTTTCCCATTCAATCAGAGGTGGCAAACCTACACACAGCTAAATCTTGACTTGAAGCTTTCGTGACTGCAGGAATTCATATTCTTGGGTCTTTCGGTAAAGTCACATAGATAGGTTCAAAGAAAATAACGATTGCTTGTGTTGCGATCGAAACGTCGTAGTTTTTTGTTATTTTTGTTATTTTTTTCGAACCTATCTAAGTGACTTTACCGAAAGAGGCCAATAATATGGACTACACACAGCTGTTACGCATGGCAATGATCCGTGGAGAATATCGATCACTCGCGACAAGGCGCAACATCCTCCGATTCGCTCACAATCTGGGTGCCCTCATACTCAAGTGGCAGATACATTTTAGGCAGAATTATCCATACAGGCGGTCGGCGAAAATTAAAACGTCCCCATATCGACCGTTGTTGTTTTCACGGCAGTTGAAACACTGGGATAGTTTTTTCAGATGTCTGGTTGGTGGTGGAAGAGTAGACCAAAATACATTACAGAGGGGCTGTCTGGACCAATGGAGTGACGTGTGCAATAAATTGCAGGGCTGCAGCTTAACTTTCAGACGACTGATAATTGTTTTTTTACCCATCTATCTGGCAACAAAACTGACACCTTTTTTTGTTGCCAGATAGAAGGGTAAAAAACAATCATCATATTTTTTTACTGGCAAATGAGGTTCCAATGGTTTCAGACGACTGTTAAATAAAATGAAGTTGCCTTTTTCTGTAGTAGCCGGCGCCGTACCCAGGGTACACAGGGAATCGGGGCGACTGCCCCCCACTCTCCCTAATCGCGCTTCTGCGTCACGGTCTCAGATGTAATACTTCCGGTTTAGTGTGCAGGCGTCGTGGGGGAGGGAGCTCACAGTGTGATTTGCCCCGGTGCCCCACCCTTCCTATGGATGGCCCTGCCTTTGACCTCACATGGAGGTCAAAGGCATAGAGGGAGGTCCTTTGACCTCCCTGTATGCCTATGAACAGGGGCATCACGGTGGCTTGATGTTAACTACCCTGCCAGATATACAGGGTTTGTGGGTTAGATCCCGACCCTGACCATTGGATATTTGGAGTTTGCATGTTCTCTCCCGTGGTCACGTGGATTTTTCTCAGGGTCCTCCGGTTTTTCCCTCCACACTTAAAATTAATGTGACTATTTGGCTGCTATACATTTCCACGTGATAAGCCACTTTGTGGAGCTATCATTTGTGGCCGGTTCTGAAAAAGAGTTATGCAGCTCAGTAGGGCTTACCTGTTAAAGTAAAAACATAATAATTTAAGTTTAGTTGATTAGCACGGTCGGCTACATACGGTGCGAAAGAAGTTCAATTTCCATGCATGGCGTTCCAGTCTAAATATTCTCCACATCAGACATGGAGACCCACGAGGTCCCTCAACCAAACCATCTACATCTGCAAATGACTGAATGTAAAAAAGTACTCGAATGTAAAGCCCTTTTGTCAATCCACTGCTGGATGAGAGCCCGAACTGAATCGACACAAATTTCGATTTAAAGCTTTCGTGACTCAGGGATTCATCTTCTTGGTTCTTTCGGTAAAGTCACGTAGAAGGGAAGTAATAAAATAATAAAAATAAAACATAATAAAATAATTCTCACGACGTTCGGCTACAACGCAAGCAGCCGTCTTCTACGTGACTTTACCGAAAGAACCAAGAAGCTGAATCGACACATTTACACTGAATAACTAAAAATATTTTTAGGGAAAAAATTTGTGGCCAGTTACGTGGGTACATTTAAAAACAGGGAACCCCCCCCCCAACCTCCCACGCCACATCCTGCCTCCCGAAGGACCATGTTCGTGCTTGTCAAGGAACGGAGCCAATAAGTGGATGTCAAAAATAATCGGGACACGTATGCACCTCTATGTACCGTGGATTATCGATTATCCGGCGGCTTTGGATTTAAAAAAACGCCGGACAATCACTAAATGAATCATTATTTTTAAAATAGCTTATTTTTGCTCATTCTTGAATGACATGTTTTTGGGTGTTGTGTACACGTGTAATGTAGGACTCCGGAGACAATACACTATAGAGGCACCTTATTACTCAAAACTTGCACTTACACTCGCTAGCACATTCAAGTTTCATTTATTAGGTATAGCCCTGTGAGCCATGCGGCTCTTGAGTCGGGTGCAACCGCAACAAACAAAATATGAACAGAGAACATCTTAAAGCGACGACGCGCAACAGAAACATCCTGGAATAAACAGAAAATATCCGTCCCCCCCAAAAAAGTATTAAAACGCTGTGTGAAAAATCACAATGTGATGCGAGCCAACAACAACAACCATAAGACAATTTAGATGAACCATATATTTTCAAATCACTCAAATAAAGCTATAAAAACAATGTAACACATTAATCATAGGAACTGTGATTTAAATTTAACAATAAACGATATACATAACACGTATGACCAAACAACACAACACTGACCGCTAGCAACGATGGCGCCAACTGACTAGATAGCTGGCTGACTACCTAGCAGCGGCCTCGTCGAGCGATGACAAAGACGGCAGCGACGACGGCGGCGATGAAGACGGCAGAAACGACGAGACGACCCCGACTCCCACGGACAGCCCAGAGCTCCCGCCCCTTTTATGCTTCCAGCGGGGCCCGGCCCCGCCCTGGCCACGCCCCCTTCTCGAGCCTTTGTGCTGGTTCTGGGGCTTCTTCAAGATGGATTACTTCCGTGACCCTTGGCCCAGTTCTTCTCCCTTCCATGACTCTTGCTCCAGTTCTTCAACCTTTGTGGACACTGCCGTGTGTCCTGTCTCCCTTGGGTGGGTGCACCCGCAATTGCTACTTCTGGCCGCCAGTCGGCGCTGCTACACTACACATGTTTTTGTGGCGTTTTAAATGTGTTTACAACATGAAAGTGGCATAAAGATACAAATAGACAACAAATGTATATCTTACTTTAAAAAGTTACCGTGTTTACTGTGCCGTACTTGCCACTCCAATCTCGAAGACTGCAGCATGGGGGTGATGTATAAACAGTAGTGCATGATCTTCATTGTATAAGTTGTATGTAGAGTATAGTGTATCGTATATATTTGACACTTTGTCACACACGCCGATCTCGATCACAGCTTTTGGAGTGGTTTCACCGCTCCAAAAGCTGCACCGTACTTAGGCAACCGTGCTAATCGGTGGTGCAGTGTTGAGTCTCTAGGCAGTGTTAGTCTAACGGTAGTGTTAGTATGGGTAGTTTCGTCTATGGGTAGTGTTCGTCTATGGCAGGGGTGGGGAACGTCCGGCCCGCGTATAAGGCCCGCGAAATCACTTGGTCTGGCCCTGCCAAGGCAACCGCAGATAAGACTTGAAATTCAATAAATCTAGGAGCAAACCTGGAAAAGCAGTTGCGAGTAGCAACATCATCAGAACCAGCTACACGCCTCACCAAAGAGAATCAGTTCCAGCCATCACATTAGGGGTGAGTTAATTAAATGTTTGACCAAATATAACGGGCTAATTTTTAAGTTCATAATTTTGTATGGCCCGCGAATGATGTTATAAATATCCAAATGTCCCTTGACAGAAAAAAGGTTCCCCGCCCCTGGTCTATGGGTAGTGTTAGTGTATGTGTAGTGTTCGTCTATGGGTAGTGTTAGTCTATGGGCTGTATATATGTATGTTGAACTTATTTCGCAACGTACGGAGCCAACCGTGCTCATCGAGAGGCTAGCTAGCTCTTCAGCCGAATGTGATAAGCCAGGAATTTAACAAAAAAACATTAAATAACAAGAACTGTTCCACTCGTGAAAGTGCACGTACCATGACGTATCACCTGTCTCAAAAAACACGCGTCAAGTGTTCCTGTTCAAATATGCCTTGGTGGCCAAGTGCATACAACTATGCCAAGGGCAGAGGCGCAACCCTGCAATTGCTTGCTCGCGCTACCGCTGGCAGAAGGGCCCTCTAAGAGGGGGCTCTAAATTGGGCCCCTCTCGAGAGCATGTTTGCCCTTCTCATCTACACGCTGGTTCGGTACATTGGAGGAGGTGAAGGATGTTACCCACGCCGCTTTACCCCACCACAGTCGAGCTGCCTACACGGTCCAACTGTTGAGTTCTCATAAGCGCTGCGTGGACACAGAGGTGCCACATCGGGAGATCGAAAATGTTCGAGCCAGTGGAGGCCTCCTGGATTCTACTGTAAGGCCAAGTGTGAAAACGATAATCCAGCTGTGGGTGCGTGTGTGTGTGCCGGTCATGTAGCCCGCATGCCCAGCCACCGCATGCCTAAACAGCTTTTGTTCGGCCGGATCGAGGGGGCTAAACGGGCGCAGCACGGGCTAGAGAAGGGATGGAGTGATGTGGTACAGGAGGACGTGGAGCTGAGTGGACTTGCCGATGACTGGTACCAGCGGTGTCAAGATCGGCCTCTGTGGAGGAGGCTCGTGAAGGACGCTACTGGGCAGTAGGAGGCAGTCGCCCTCCAACAACAACGGAGGGCGGAGGAGCGACGCTCACAACAACGAGCGGAGCGCCGGGTGGCTAAAGCACAGCAAGTTGGCACAGTAGGGGGCCCAGGTGGTGCATCAGCCAGTCATCTCAGTCAGTCGACCCGTGGCACCTGGGTCTGCCCCGTCACCTCCTGCCAGCGGGCGTTCGACGCTTCACGTGGCCTCAAGGTGCACATGGCCTGGCACAAGCGTCGTGGTGACGTCACCGCCACTTAGTGGCGAATGGCGGTTGTTGTTGCCGGCTGTCATTTGAGTAGCGTTGTGGTGGTTAACCAGGTAAAGCTCTTTTCAGAAGCGACTCGCCACAAACGATAGCTCAACGAAGTGGCTTATCATCACGTGGACATTGAAAGCAGCCAAACACTCGAAATGCGTGATGTTGATTATGAAAAATTCACACGTCCACAGGGAGAGAGACACACACGCAAAATCCAAATATACAGCAGCAGACGTCAGGGTCAGGATCGAACCCACGAGCCCCCTGCATACCAGACGAGGTAGTTAACATCTCGCCACCGTGACTTGTTGCAAAGGTTCACGGTTCGAATCCAGCGGGCCGCCCCGGTCATTACCGGGCGAACGACCGTGATGATGCTTCACAACAAGGCCGTAGCCATGGAGTCAACATTGGGGGGACCAAATCTTCCAGGATGTCTGGGGTCCCAACCCAGAAAAATATCTAAATTTGAGCACTCATTTCCTGCCTAAAATATAAAAAAATTCACTAACACATGGGGTGGACTTTTTATTTATTTTTTACAATAATGTCTAATAGTGTATTGTATTACATTGCTCTGNTTTTTCTTTTTTTTACCATTTCTTGTTTCATTGTATGTAATGGCAGAGATTAGGGATTAATAAAGTACAACCATAACCACAATCATATGAACAGAAATCTACGCATTGATTTATATGAAGACAGGTCCAGATATTGTGGCCAAGGTTTAGCAAATTGTTGTTTTTAATCTTAAAGCCACCCCACAGAGACGATCCCCCTCTCTGTACCCGTGTTGCTCTCTCTATGTATCTTGATGATGTCTGTCTGCTTATATGTCTGTCTATAGTTTTCTGGTTAGATTTTATGTTGCTATTTCATTATACCTGATGATGATTGCTTGTGTTGCAATCGAAACGTCGTATGCTATTATTTAATTTATTATTTTATCTTTATACGTGACTTTACCGAAAGAACCAAATAATTGTTGTTTTTATTTACATAGCATATCATTTTTTAATAGCAATATATATGTGGGGGGGGGGGGGTATTTTGAGCATATTTGAATANGGGGGGGGATGTGGGGGATGTCCCCCCCCCTCTCCAATATATATGATAATTACGGCCTTGCTTCACAACAAAGCGGCTTATCACGTGAACATTTTTTTCCCGCAGCCAAATCATAATCCGAAACCCGTGCGTCCCCCCCCCCCACCGAGTTAAATTCTCGTTTCACGGCGAACATCAGTGGCGACGGTGCCCCGGGCTCAGGTCCCCCACCCCCACGGACCTCCCGAGCTCGACTCGGCAGCCAGGTGCGTAACAGAAACAACAACAACAACAAAAAGCCACCGCTCCGCAAACAGGCACCTTGCCCAGGCCCGTGGCACGACAGCCCACACACCACCCCAGCCTGGCTTTAGAAGCCATACAACCAAAGGAGGTGGGGGTGGTGGGGGTTGGTGGTTGGTGGGTGGGTGGTTGGTTGGTTGGGTGGTTGGTTGGTGGGGTGGGTGGTTGGTTGGTTGGTGGTGTGGTTGGTTGGTGGGTGGTTGGTGGGGTGGGTGGCTGGTGGGTGGTTNGATGGGTGGGTGGTGGTTGGAGGTAGGTAATTGGTTGGGTGGTTGGTGGGTGGGGTGGTTGGTTGGTGGGTGGGTAGTGGTGGGTGGTTGGTGGGTNGGTGGTTGAGTGGGTGGGTGGTAGAGTGGTGGGTGGTTGAGTGGTNGGGTGGTTGAGTGTGTGGGTAGTGGTTGGGTGGGTGGTTGGTGGTGGTGCTTGTGTGTCATCCGACGATTTGGCAACGGGGGCACTCCGAACGCACACAGTTGGCGAGNCCCCAGCGGCAGCTTGCGTCAAGGAACAGGAGTGGTGGTGGTGGGGGGGCGGTGGTGGTGGGGGGGGGTGGTGGGGTTGGTGGGGGGACCCGTGTGTATTTATAGCGGGGCCGGCGGCCAGTCGACTTCGTCCAAGTTCAAGCGGGGCTCTGCGGTGACGGGGGAGGTGAAGCCCACGGCTGGTGGTGGTGTAGTGGTGGTGGNTCCTTCTCACAGGAGGTGGAGAACCCCAAGCCCCTCTCTGCCTGTCTCTCTCTGCCTGTCTCTCTCTGCCTGTCTCTCTGTGTCTGTGTGTTTGCAGTCAACGGTTAGTATTGTTGTTGTGCTGGTTCGTTGTTGCGCAGCGGTGGTCAGGTTTGTGTTTCAGCCCTTTCGGCGAGTTGCCCGGTTCGATCTATCACCCCCACCACCCACAACAACAACAACTAATCTGGTGGTGGTGGTGGTGGTGGAGGTTGTGCCCCTTCCGTTCCACGATCCGCCGCGTTTCCGAACCGGTCCTGGGCCGACTCCCNCCTGTTCGGCAACCGGTGCGGTGTGGATCGTGATGAGGATCAGGATCATGATGATGATCATGATTAGGATCATGATGGCAGGGATATGACTACGATNGGTAACGAACCCACGGCCCCCGTTTGTGTCTATCNCGGTCCTCGGCACTGCCTCGCACGGCACGGGAGGTTACACGAGGTGGGAGCTTTGTCTTTGTAAGTGCAGGTGGTGGTGGTTGTTGTTGTTGTGGTTGTTGTGTTGTGGGTCGAGAAGCTGTGGACGNATCCCCGGGGTCGATTGCTCGAACTGGCGACCGGCATTGGGCTACCCCCCCCTAGGTCGACTCAGTAAATACAAACGAGTTACCCCCCCCACCCCCACGTGTTGTAAACTCACCCTTGGGGGGGGTGTGTGGGGGAGAGACAAACGTGTTACCCCCCCATTGGGCCTCCCCCCGAGGTGCGGGTTGTAAACCCTCGGGTGGTNGTGGGGGGGGTGGGTTGTGGTGGTGGTTGNGCGGTGGTGTTGTTGTGGTGNTTNTGGTTGTTGNTGGGTGGTTGTTGGGGAGCCGCTCGGGTGGTGGTTGTTGTGGTGGTTGTGGTGGTGGTGGTGGTTGTGGTGGGGGAGCCGCTGTGGTGGTGGTTGTTGTGGTGGGGGTTGTGGTGGTTGTTGTTGTTGTTGTTGTGCTGGTTGTTGTTGTTGTGGTTGTTGTGCTGGTTGTTGTGGTTGTTGTGGTGGGGAGCCGCTCGGGAGGGCCCCGCCGATAACGGCGCCCTTGCCCGCGCAGGCTACCGGGTATATGCGGGGAGCTTTGTCTTTGTCTGTAGCCAGGTGGTGATGGTTGTGGTGGTTGTTGTTGTGGTGGTGGTGGTTGTGGCGGCGATGCCCCCCGGTTCGATTCCCGCTCTTGATTAAATTGCCGGTTCTCGTGCCTCCGCCTAGGTCGACTCAGCCTTAAAAACCAAAACGCGAGTCCCCGGTGCGGCGTGTAAACATCAGCAGCACGTGGGGGTGGCGGGGAGAGACAAAGGCGGCCCTCTCGGCCTTCGTAGATCGCTGCTCGCGAACAGCGCTCGCCTGCCCCTTCACTGCCCCTTGACTGCCCCTTCACTGCCCCTTGACTGCCCCCTTGACTGCCCCCTTCACTGCCCCTTCACTGCCCCGTTGACTGCCCCCTTGACTGCCCCTTCACTGCCCCGTTGACTGCCCCCTTGACTGCCCCCTTGACTGCCCCTTGACTGCCCCCTTGACTGCCCCGTTGACTGCCTCCTTCACTGCCCCCTTGACTGCCCCCTTCACTGNCCCCTTGACTGCCCCNTTGACTGCCCCCTTCACTGTTGACTGCCCCTTGACTGCCCCGTTGACTGCCCCCTTGACTGCCCCCTTGACTGCCTCGTTGACTGCCCCGTTGAGGGCCTCACGGAGGGGGAGTTGCGATCTCTGTTCCCTGGTGCAGAGCAGATGTCCCGGGGGGGGGGCTGCAGTGCCCCCACCCCACCACTACCCCCCCACCCACCACCCCCCCACCATCACCACCATCANCCCCTCCCACCCACCATCACCCCCCACTCACCACCACCCACCACCACGACCGTCGGCCGCTGCTGCAGCTGCTGCCCCTGCTGCTGCTGCCCGCGTTCTTCTGTCTCGCGACGCCCGGGAACCATTGTTCAGTGGCGACGGAGGAGGAGCGGTGGCGCAACGGTTAGCGCACCCGCACGATAACATCTCACCACCACCACACCCCTTCTCCATCCAGCCACCCCGGCCACCGCCGGTCAATCATCTGCCCCCCCCCCCTGTGGGTTCTTCAGCATTTACTGCTTTGCCATCCCCTACCCCCCAGCACCACCGTGATGTTTGAATGATGTGACGATGCCGAGTTGGTGCAATGGTGCATGCATCTTTTTTTGTTAATAAAAAAAAATAACCCCTCGCCAGATACGTTGTCCTCTGAAGAAGCTCCTCCGTTGCCCGAAACGTCGCCTATTGTGTATATTTTTCGCCCTTTAAGGCCGTTGGGGGGGGGGGCTTTATCCAGCAGTGGACTGTACAAGACCTTGCCTTGCACAGTCCGCTGTTGGATGTGCAAGGCCCTGCTTTTGCCTCAAAAGTACAGAAAAATGGCTATTATTCCCCACTAACTTTGCTTTTGTGACCAGTACAGTGATATTTTGAAATTTACCTATTTTCCAGAACATTCCAGATAGATTCAGTGCTGAGTATACTTGGAGTAACTTCTATAACATTCTAGAACTTTCCAGTAATATAAATAGTCGTATTAATACAGGGGCCTTAAGCCCACCAGTTCAGTTTAGTTCCAGCTGCCTAAGTGGATACATATCTACATTTTTCTGAGATGGCATCAAGAGGCTGCAAGCATCCGGCAGACGCATTTTGCTATGTCTGCGGCCAATTAATCAAGACAAGAGCGAAAAAGTACCCTGTGGAAGCATCTGCTAAGATGTGTGAGGCCTACAAGCATATTTCGGCATGCCTGTCGGGGATCAAGACAAACCCTGGGCACCTCATTTCACCTGCGAGCAATGAAAAAATAATCTGGAAGGTAAGATTAACAATTGTTGCTCAGAATTTTAGGTTATAAAATTTGTAAAAAAAATTAAATTGTAAAAGTTTTTAATTTAAAATGTTTTACAATTTTCCATGTAATTGAAAAAATATATAAATGAAAAATGTTGCAAGAAACTCTTAAACATTAGTCATGGGTGAAATAAATATATTTTTGTAGGATGGTACAGAGGGGAAAAGAGAGCCATGAAGTTCGCTATCCCAAGAATTTGGCGGGAACCCACTGACCACTCAAGCAACTGCTGCTTCTGCATGGTGGACCCTTCCAAACGTCGGACTGGCAACAATGCACCTGCTATCACGTATCCAGACCTTCCTTTATCCATCGCCCGGTGCCACACTGCCATAGCTCCCCGTACCCACTCCGGAGAGAGAGCAGCCGTCTTTAGAAGAGAGCAGCAAGTCAGAGAGCGAGGAAGACGTAGATCCAGGTGACAATTTCAGAGGTGGAGCTGAGGAGAGAAACCCATGCTACCCCAACCAAAAAGACCTCAACGACTTGATCAGAGATCTTGGTCTCACCAAGTCCCAATGCTGGGCTTTTGACGTCTCGGCTCAAGCAGTGGAACTTGTCGGATGAAAGTGTGCAAGTTGCAGATCAAAGAAGCGTCACCAACCTTTTTGCAGCATCTTCACCCGTCAAGATGGGCTCTGCTTCTGCCACAATGTGACCAGTCTGTTCGACGCAATCGAATTGCCTGTAACCGGAATGAGTGGTACATCTTCATTGACAGCTCATCCAGGAGCCTCAAAGCCGTGCTGCTCCATAATGGTAACAAGTATCCATCTCTTCCCCTGGCTCACTCGGTGCACCTCAAAGAGGATTACAACAGCATCAAGACCTTGCTGGACGCCTTGAAGTATGACGAGTATGATGATGGTGACATTCCTGATGGGTCTCCAAGGCGGTTTTACCAAGTTTCCCTGCTATCTTTGCCTTTGGGACAGCAGGGACACCAAGGTGCACTACCACAGGTGGGACTGGCCACAGCGGACTGAGTTCTCTGTGGGAGGAACAATGTCAAGTGGGAGCCACTGGTGGACCCCGGAAGGTGCTGATGCCACCACTGCACATCAAATTGGGCCTTATGAAACAATTTGTCAGAGCTGTAGATAAGGAGTCGGCAGCCTTCAAGTACCTTCAAGACTTATTCCCTAAGCTGTCAGAGGCAAAGGTCAAAGCCGGTGTCTTCATCAGACCACAGATAAAGAAGATCCTGGAGTGCAATGAATTCCCCAATAATCTCACTAGTAAGGAGAAAGCGGCTTGGAACAGCTTTGTCGCAGTGGTTCGTGGCTTCCTGAGCAATCACAAGGTCGAAAACTATGTGGAGCTGGTTGAGACTCTGGTGAAGAACTACGGCACAATGGGCTGTAGGATGTCCCTCAAAGTCCATATCCTTGATGCTCATCTTGATAAATTCAAGGAGAACATGGGAGTGTACTCGGAGGAGCAAGGCGAGCGCTTCCACCAGGATATACTGGACTTTGAACGCCGCTACCAAGGACGGCATAACGAGAATATGATGGGAGACTACTTTTGGGGGCTGATTCGTGAAAGTGATTTACAGTATCATCGTAAATCTCGAAAAACTAGAAAAACTACTCGCTTCTAAATCTTTTGTAGTAAATTTTTTTATTATTTTAGTATAAATATTTGTAAATTTTTATTTANTTTTTTTCTTCTGACTTTATGTGAACAAAAGACACAAATTCGCCCGTTTTCTCATTGAAAATAGGTACATTTAAAAATATCACTGTCCTGGTCACAAAAGCAAAGTTTGTGGGGAATAATCGCCGTTTTATACTTTTGAGGCATAAGCAATTACGAAATAACACTACCCAGGAACAAAAATTGTCTTACATCGTGTAATTAGAGGGTTTTTTTTGGTGGGTCAGATGGCGTGAATCGAAATGTTGTGTCGTTAAACCCGCCACCACCCGACCACAGGGCTTGTCACGTAAACACAAACGTGCCAATTCGTGACGCGAATGGCACGCACCAGCGCGCTGGAGAGTAAACCCACAGCATTCCGTGAACTGCATTTTACTCTCCACTCTCTCTATACAGGGTGTTTCAAAATGTTTTTAACACTTATATGGGACTATCGTTTGAATGGAAAAATAACGGATACTGCTACACTGTAACATGATAACAAATGTGATGTTAATGGCTTCAAAAAGTGAAAGGGTGTCCACTTGTTCACCATCATTGTCAACGCGTGCCCAAATCTTCTCCAGGTGGTCTCCAGAGCCCGGAGGCACAACATTTCTCGTGGTTATTGTTGCATAAAGTGTTAACGTTTTTTGAAGCACTCTGTATTTTGCATGTTGGGGTGGGTGGGAGGTCAAGTGTCACGATTTTTTGGGACGTACGTTCCACACGGTCGATTTGATAAAGTGAAGATGCCCGGGGGCCAATAGTTCCTTTTACATTGTTTTAACCACAAAAGTTACGTGGAAACACACACTGTTATAAAACAATTTTCATTGTCACAATTACCTTTATTTTTCAATGACAATGTAACCAAATATAAGCCACTCAGGCAGACGGAACAACTCTAAAACGCAATTCTGCCTTTATTCAGTCAGATAATATTGAACAAACTGTATAGAATACCTTAAATTTCCATGACTTTTACGATGTATTCTGACAGAGCTGGCGAGCATAACTAACACATAAGACAGAAGCTGGGCCGTACGAAATCTGACCGCGGGCCGTATTGGCCCGCGGGCCGCACTTTGGACATGCCTGTGTTAAACTGACACATTAATACGTACGTGCTCCAATCCTTTGCGTTCCTCTTCGCTCTGCAGCGCCTCTGGGTGTATTTTCAAGCGTGCATCTCTCCACGCCGCTTTGAGCGCTTTTCAGTCTCCGTAGAGTAACAAGAAAAAAACCCCCAAACATTTTGACCCGACCGATGGCGCCCATTAACAACAAACACCGCGGCGGATCAAGAATGCCCGGTAGTTCGTCGCTTTTTTATTTTTACATTCAAAGTTGGGGGGGGGGTGCCCCTCAACAGCAATAGCCACTAGGGGCCCCCAATGAGTCCAACGCCATCGCTGAGCATCGGGACTTGCGTTACGTAACCGAATATTATCGTCCGGAACAAGCTGGCGCGTGTGCGTGGCGTGGTTCTGCGCCTCCGCTCCTAATAGGGCCACTTACGCAGAGAAGCCCACGCGGTCCTTATGTCGTCGTGTTTTGGAAGTGACACCAAAACGAATGATTGGCCCGCTGCCGCGAGGATCGCAGAGTGGAGATTGTATTTTGTTTGCACGCAGGATCAACTTGTCGACCACGTCGCCATGATCGTTTCTTTGTACTGAAAAGGGTTTCAACAGCGTGTGGCTGCGTTGTGTGTCGTCTGCCTGGTAACGTGGGTTCACGATCACGCTCTTGACAGGGATGCAATATGAATGAAATGTTCGCATGAAGTTGGGTTGCTCGTAGAGAATTTACCCCCTTTTTTTTAACTGCGGACAAATTCATCCAAGGGTTTTAACACCCAAAACTACAGACTATGGGTAGTGTTAGTGTATGGGCAGTGTTAGTGTATGAGCAGTGTGAGTCCTATGGGCTTATGTATGTTAAACTTCTTTCGCACCGTACGTAGCCAACTGTGCTAATTGTGGAGGTGCGATGTCCGGATCACCCGATATTTTACCCCTTTCTCTCCCCCCCCACCCTCCCCCTGTGGGAGCAACGACAATCAGATTTGTTTGCTACGGTAGTTCAATGTCCGAAGTCCACGATAGACAGCACAATTAAAGGCAAGGCTGAGAATTTTAGATTTTTTTAAAATGATTTTTTAAAGTAAATTACAACGTTTAACCGATGACCCCGCCCGGACGCGTCCGTGACCCGTGCGGAACGCAGGCAGGCCAAGCCCGTCGGGGCCACCGCTCGCTCCTCGCCGGGACGCCATGGGGCGGCCGGAGGGCCGGCGGGCCGCCCGGAGCCTCCCGACGGCGGCTGGGGCTGGGTGGTCCTGGGCGCCGTTTTCCTCACCATGAGCCTCTCGCTGCCCGTGCCCCAGTCGCTCGGCGTGTTCTTCGCCGTTCTGCAGGACGAGTTCGACGCCTCGTCGGGCGCCACGGCCTGGGTGCCCTCGTGCATGACGGCCACGTTGCACGCCGCCGGTGAGCGACGCCGCGCGGTGCGGCTGCCCCGTGCGTCCCGCGCGGGGATGCCGGATTTGCCGCGGCTCCAACCGCGCGTGCATTCGGGCGCTGATGTTAACTCCCTCGCCTGGTACGCAGGAGGTCGTGGGTTCCATCCCGACCCTGACGCCTGCTGCTGTGTATTTGGAATCTGCGTGTCTCTCATCATCATCATCATCACGGTGGCTATGAGATGTTAACTCCCTCGCCTGGTACGCAGGAGGTCGTGGGTTCCATCCCGACCCTGACGCCTGCTGCTGTGTATTTGGAATCTGCGTGTCTCTCATCATCATCATCACAGTGGCTATGAGATGTTAACTCCCTTGCCCGGTACGCAGGAGGTCGTGGGTTCCAACCCGATCCTGACGCCTGCTGCTGTATATTTGGAGTTTGCGTGTCTCTCTCCCCGTGGTCGCGTGGGTTTACCTCCTGCGTGCTCCGGTTTTTCCCTCGATATTTAGAATCAACGTGCGTTTGGAGTATTTGGCTGCTATACATTTCCACGTGATAAGCCACTTCGTTGAGCTCTCATTCGTGGCCAGATCTGATAAAGAAGCTATATAGCTCAGTGGGCCTTACCTGGCAAAATAAAAATAGTTTGTTGGTTTCGAGCTTCTCCGGGAACTACTGAGCAGCTTTATTCCGTGCCAACAGAAGTCTTCACGTCTGTTGTGGCCGAAACGTCGTGAGAATTATTTAATGATGTTTTANTTTTATTATTTTATTATTTTCCTTCTACGTGACTTTGCCGAAAGAACCAAGAAGAAAATAATTCTTTTCATAAAATAATTATTTTATTATGTTTTATTTTTATTATTTATTATTTCCTTCTACGTGACTTAGCCGTAGCTTTGTCAGGCGGACTTTGCTTTTGCGAAGCGAGTGGCGTCTGAAGTGAATAACCGCCGTTATCGAGTCGGCCCCCTCTGCCTCGCATTGTGAAATGCGTGTGACGACACGCGGTGAGCAACGAAAACTTTGCCCCTCCTAGGCGGCGTGCAATAAAGGGAAAGGTCAAACGCGACTCGAAGAATTCACCGTAGCCAATTCTTATTTGAAACTAATTTTGTAACACCATTGGAACCTCATTTGCCAGTAAAAAATATGATAATTGGTTTTTTACCCTTCTATCTGGCAACAAAACTGACACTTTTTTATGTTTACAAGGAGTCATGTTTGCATAGACCACAATACCTGCAGTCATAATGCAAACAAAAACATAACTCTGATAATGTGCACTGTCCTTGAAGTTGATTGGCCTTTTGGCGTCATCTGGTCCAACCCATGTGAGACTAGGCTCTAAGGAAAGCTGTCACGGGTGTGGACCAATCAACGTCAAGGACAGTGCATACATTATCAGAGTTATGTTTTTTGTTTGCATTATGACTGCAGGTATTGTGGTCTATGCAAACATGACTACTTGTAAAAAAGGTGTCAGTTTTGTTGCCAGATGGAAGGGTAAAAAAACAATTATCATATTTTGTAACTTTAAAATTATTTTATTTTACCAGGTAAGGCCCACTGAGCCGATACGGCTCTTTGTCAGAAGCGACCTGCCATCGCAAATGATGGCCCAATGAATTGGCTTATCAGCGTGCGCAAATTTCTAGCAGCCAAATGCTCTGAACGCATTATCAATTCCAAATGTGGAGGGGAAAAACTGGAGGACCCGGAGAAAATTCCAGGCCCAAATATACAGGGATCAGAGTCGGGATTGAACCCACGACCTCCTGCATACCAGGCGAGGTAGTTAACATCTCCTAGCCACTGTTATGCCCAGGGAGCAATAGCGGTTCTTTCTGCACGGCCGGTGACCAATCGACAACGATAACCACGGCAACACAAAGGTTAGAATTCCAGACATGAACCCATTTACCTCCCGCATACCAGGCGCTGTAGTTAACATCTCGACTCACCACGGCAACACAAAGTTGGAACTTCAGAGGCGTCAAAAAAGCTGAATGGGGGAAGTGTATTTTTATCACGTTGCCACATCTTGTTTGCGGCGGCTGGCAGCCACGGAGGCTTTTGGAAATACTTTTTTTCTCCTAATCGATCGTATCCAGAGATTCATACTCTTAGGCTTTTTCGGTAAAGTCACGTAGCTAAAAAATAAAAAATAATTATTTTTATTTTTAGTATAAGTATGAATCCTTGCAGTCACGAAAGCTTCAAATCTCGAACGTATCCAGAGAGGCAATGGTCTGATGGACTACAACATACGTTGTGGGGACGACGGGACGGGGAGAGGGGGTGACGGAGTCGGTAGTAGGGGGGACGATTATTGGTGCCGTGTGTTATCCCAATTGAGGCAGTTGCGGTGTCAATTTCGGGGTTGGCAAATTTGCACGGACGCAACACACTCAACTAAACCATTTTTTTTACCAGCTGAGACACCACTGAGCTCTGGTTACATCAGCCCACAAGAGATTATTGTGTCCGTCCGTCCGTCGTGCATACAAAAATGGGTGGGAGGGCTGGTGGGGAGGGCTGGGTGGGGGGTGGGGGGTGGGGCTGGGTGGGAGGGGCTGGTCGCCCCGTGGTGCCCTTTAACGTTTAACCTACTCACGCCGGCTTGTGCCCGCCCTCAGTCGACCATATTTGCGGAATACACCACGTAAAGAACGGGCCCACATTCAATTTTCAAGCGGCGAGAATTACCCCAGCCTGTGAGATTCACCACAACGGGGAAGGATTCATTATCGCGCCGTGTTGCTGTACTGCACTGAATTCTGGGTCCCACAGTGTGTGTGGGGAGGGTGGCGGACCAATAGTCCAGCGGTCGCGCACTGCGCTACAAACCCGGCGACCCGAGTTCGATTCCCACTCACGACCAACACCAGTGGTAGCGATTATCTCAATCTGGTCCTGGGCCTCCCCTAGGGCGACTCAGCCTCAATGAGTACCTAGTGTGAGTTATAAACATCACCATGAGGAGTCAAAGGCGGCCGGCGCGGTGTTGACTATCCACCCTCGTGTGCCGTTCCAGCCTTCATAGGCGCTCGCTAACAGCACTTGCCCCAACAGTCTGTTAAGGCTATACGGGGGATCTTTGTCTTTGTGCGGAGGGACTCTTGCCTATGACACCAGGCAACACGACACGCCGTTTGCTTAGCAGGAAAGTCAAACCGGTCTGGGGGTGGGTGGTGGGCGGGTGGCCTGCTAACTCAAATATTGCCGAGTGAGCTGATGGGCAAAAATATTATGCAATTTTATTATCGCCAGTTTAAACAGAGGCCCCTGCTGCAATGCTTTATCGGACTTTTTTACGGCGCCGTGGTGGTGTCATTGCGCACTCGACTTGAGCTCGACTTGACGCCGTTTCGGTTCCAACTATCGGCCGTTACGGCGGTTGACCCAATGATGTTAAATTTCGATTTAAAGCTTTTGTGACTGCAGGGATTCATATTCTTGGTTCTTTCGGTAAAGTGACGTAAAGGGAAATGATAAAATAATGAAAGATTGTTTTATTATTATTTTATTATTTCCCTTCTACGTGACTTTACCGAAAGAACCAAGAATACCAACGATACTCTTAGGTTTTTTCGGTAAAGTCACGTAGGTAAAAAATAAAAAAATAAATTACAATTAATAAAAGTAAAATAAAAATCACACGTTTCGGAAGCAACACAAGCTTCCGTCTTCAGGTGGAACCGTCACATTTTTATATATTTTTTTATTTTTACCTACGTGACTTTACCGAAAAAAACCTAAGAGTATGAATCCGTGCAGTCACGAAAGCTTCAAATCTAGAATTAATACCAAAGATGTTAGTTTCTAAAATACCCTCGGCAGTAGCCTCTGTCCTCCCGGCACTGTGAATGGGTGGAACCGGTCGACCGACAGGTCCCGTTCGGCGGGGTAAAGCCTGGGGTACTTCCACATCTTCCGCGTCGTCTGGCCAGGAGGAGGTATCTCAAAGCGAGGAGGTGCCGGCGATGTTTGCATCTCGAACGAGGCGTTTCTTTCTGGAATCGTACGAGTACGTACGTCGAACTTGTTTCGCGCCCTCCGTCCCCGACCGCGCTAATCGGAGGTGCGGGGAGTGGAGGCTGACGAGCGAGAGGGCTCGGCTCGTGCCGCACGCAGGCCCCATCTCGAGCGCGCTGGCCGGACGGATCGGCTGCCGCTCGACGGTGATGCTGGGCGGCCTGCTCACGAGCGTGGGCCTCATCCTCGCGTCGCTCAGCGGCTCCATCGGATACCTCTACGCTGCCGCCATCGTCAGCGGTCAGCTCGCGCGCCCGCACGCTCGCCCGCACGCTCACCCGCACACTCGCCCGCACACTCGCCGCGCTCGCCACCACGTGCTCACCCGCTCCCTCGCCACACGCTCACTCGCCCACACGCTCACTCGCCCACACGCTCGCTCGCCCACACCCTCACTCGCCCACACGCTCACCCGCACACTCGCCCGTACACTCACCAGCCCGCTCACCCGTTCCGCCGCACGCTCACCCGCACACTCGCCCGCGCTCGCCACCACGTGCTCACCCACTCCCTCACCCACACGCTCACTCGCCCACGCCCTCACCCACACGCTCACCACCCACACGCTCACCACCACACGCTCACCCGCGCGTTCACCCACGCCCTCACCCCACGCGCTTACCCCATGCGCTCACCACCACACGCTCGACCGCGCGCTCAATCGGCCTCGCCTGAAGCCGTCGCGTGACCTCTCGCACTCGGATGTAGATCCGCGAGTCGCTCGTCACAACGCCACGTGCAAGAGCACGACAACCGGTTATCGCCGCGTAGTTTATGGGCACGAGGGACTTGGACTTGCGACCCCTCGCAAAACGCGCCAGGGTCTGCTGGCGCAGCGACGTGGCGGTTGCGCAACCTCGGTGCGGGCCAGCGTTGCCCAACAGCTGGGCCAGCCCGCGCTTTCTCTCTCTCCGGCACTGCCGTCAAAAACGCGCGATTCTCAATTAGCGGGTCGCCAAGTTCAAATCGCGATCGCGGCCCAATGATTTAACTATTGTAACTGTTTGCATTTCACTCGGTAAGGCCCCCCCGCTGAACTGTGTCGCTCCTTTTCACCAGCGACCTGGCCGTCAGAAATGAAAGCTCAAGGAAGTGGCTTATTGCATGTACATTTAGAGCAGTCGCCAAATACTCTTGAACGCACGTTTCTAAAACTGGTGTTCGATTTACTGACCCGCGTGGGATGATTGATGGGCCTAGTTGCGGCGCCATCGTGGCGAGATGTTAACTACTTCGCCTGGTTTTTCAGGAGGTCGTGGGTTTCAACTGGACCCTGACGCTTGCTGCTGTATATTTGTAGTTTGTGTCTCTCTCCGTGGTGAGATGTTAACTACCTCGCCTGGTATACAGGAGGTCGTGGGTTTCAACTCGACCCTGACGCCTGCTGCTGTATATTTGGAGTGTGTGTCTCTCTCTACCCCGTGGTCGCGAGGATCTTTCTCCGGTCCCCCGGAATTTCCCTCCACATTTCGAATCGACATGGCGCCTTCCGGAGTATAAGGCCGCCGTCTTCCGTTGAGCTTATCATTTGTGACGGCCGGGTCGTTCAGTGCGGGGGCCTTTACCTGCCGAAGTAAAAAAATGTAATAGTTCACTTGATAGTTTTATTGGGTACGGGCGAGAGGAGGAAGCGCCTCTCATTGTGACGTGCGCTCCACACTTTGCCCAGCTGCGAGCGACTGTAACGCGAACGGCGCTCAGGAGTCAAAACGTCGCACGGGCCTCGCTCCTGACACAACGGGGCGTCGTGTTTCCAGAGCTATTACAGCCGGAGGGGGGGGGGGGGCTGCTGTGGGACGCTGGCGTCAGCTGGGCGTGGAGGCGCTCCCTCCCCGCCGGAACATCTCTAACGATTACCGCAGCATCTGTGGGGCTGGCACTTAGCTTGGCGTCGGCGATGTTTACCCGTCAAGCCACCGGCCGGCGGGAGCATGGCCGTTGTACAGGGTGCCTCGAGAAAATGTTTTTAACACTTCGGAGAATTTTCAACAATGCCACGAGAAATGTGCTGACTCTGGGCTCTGGAGACCACCTGGAGAAGATTCCAGGCACGCGTTGACAACGATGACGAACAAGTGGAGACTTTTAGAAACTATTAACATTACATTTGTTATCATGTTACAGTGTATTATCCCTTTTTTCCCATTAAAAACGATAGTCCCATGTAAGTGTTACGTACGTATGGACGTTGAACTTCTTTAGCGCTGTACGTCACCAATCGTGCTAATCAGAGGTGATGCGATGAAGGAAATGTAGCCATCCCCCCCGCCACCACCCCGTCCACTATCTCCGCCCTCTTAATAGCCTAGCGGCTCGGCCCTCAACTCTGGCCGTGGGGCCTGGTGCAGTAGCACTGCCGACACACTTGATAGATGAGCCACCGCCACTCCTTCTAAATACCACTCATTGCAAAACGATTCATATTAGCAGACAACAACAAAATTTACGCGGCAATAAGTTTTGTATTTGGGGGGCGCATTTAGATCTCAGTCGGTGCCGCGCGGGGTCTGCCGCCGCTGGACGCTCCTCGATGCTGCTGTTTGACCGCCGCCGATAAAAATCCGTCTGCTTACCGCACAGGCCTGGGCATTTGCCTGTGCTTCCAGCCGGCACTCACCATCCTGGGCCACTACTTCCTCCGCCGGCGCTCGCTGGCGAACGGCGTGGCGTCGTCGGGCACGGCGGTCGGCATTTGCCTGCTGCCGCTCGTGGCGCAGGCGCTGTGTCGAGGTACGGCTGGCGCGGGGCCTTCCTCATCATGGGCTCGCTGATCCTCAACTGCTGCGTGTGCGCCGCGCTCATGCGGCCCGTGGCCGCCGTCGTCGCCGCCGGCGCCGTCGCCGGCGCCGCGACACCCTCCGAGGACGCTCGCCGGAAGAGCGGCCGCAGAGAGACGGGCTTGTGCTGCTGCTGTATGGCGGAGCGGTGCGGTGAGAAGCCGGCCTCCGCGCTAGACGAGGCGGAGACGCTGGTGCGCAACGGCGGCGTGCCCGATGGCCGGCGGGCCGCCCCGGCACGAACCTGAACGGCGGATTGTGCGGCTGCGGCGGAGCCGGCGGTTTAACCGACGCCACGTCGGGCACCGGCGGCAAGGAGCCGTCGTGCCGCAGCTGAACGACGACGGGACCCGCGGCCCCCACGGCACCCACGGCCCGCGCCGCCGGACTTGACTTTGCGGTGCGGCGGCGGCGGCGGGGCGGACGACGCGGCGCGGCTTGCCCCGGCGAACGGGCACGGCCGCGCTCCGCAGACGCGCCGATCGGCGGGGAGGGATCGCCGGGCGGCCGCGAGCGGTCGACGGCCCGCCGGCGCCTGGCCCGCGCCGCCGCCCGGGCCAACCTGGACCTGTTCGGCAACCCGCTGTACAGCATCTTCGTGTTCGGCACCACGCTCATGGTGCTGGGCTTCTTCGTGCCGGTCATCTTCCTGGTGCCGTACGCCCAGTCCATCGGCATGAGCGACGAGGAGGCGGCCGCCCTCCTCTCCATCAACGGCCTCATCAACATCTTCGGGCGCCCCGTGGCCGGCTGGGTGGGCGGCACAAAGATGTTCAGGTGACGGTCGGGGGCGGTGGGGGCGACCGCCGGTTGTCGAATACGGTCCGGTGTCGGTGGCGTTCGTGCGGGGCATTGCGGTGGGTTTCGCGTCCGCGAGCGATCGTCTTTGCCCGATTGAGCGACTCGTGGTCGTCGTTTGTCTTCAAANTTCTGGACCATGACGCCGGCACGCAATCGCCTCCTCTTCTCCGAACGATGGCACGGGATTTTTTAAAACGTGCGCTGTGACGTATGTCGGAGTTAACGGCGCACCCGTAGTAGCAGCCTCGAGACTCGCTGGAGGGTTTCCTGGATAAGCAAAGGGAATCGTTATTATTCATTTATTTATTGTGTTTGGACACCATAAATTTCCACGTGATGATTAAGACGCTTCGATGGGCTAGCGTTTGTGGCCAGGTGGCTTCTGAAAAAGAGGGAAACAGCACATCAATGGGGTCTTAACCTGTAAAATAAAAATAGTTTAGTTTTAGTAGGAACTAATGTGTGGAGGTGCAGGGGGTGCCTTTGCTTTCTAACCCGTGGATATGAAGCTCTTTTTCACAGATGTCCATTAGGGGCATGGGGTCAGAACGTTGCAATGACAAACAAACAACACGATAGGAGTGAAAAGTATAGGAAAGGTGAGCAAATCACTAAAAATCTATACAAATAAAACTGAATAATCTTAACTTACCAAATAAAGCTCACTCATTGGGACGCTGTCTTTCCGACAGCTCTGTTCTTCCACCTGAGGACGGCTGCTTGTGTTGTGGCCGAAACGTCGTGAGCATTTTATTATTTTTATTTTTATTATTTTATTATTTCCCTTCTACGTGACTTTACCGAAAGAACCAAGAATATATAAAGCCCCACTGAGCTCTTCGTTTTTTTTCAGAAGCAACCTGGCCACAAAGGATAGCTCAACAAAGTGGCTTTCATTCTTGGTTCTTTCGGTAAAGTCACGCAGAAGGAAAATAATAAAACAATAAAAACAAAACATAATAAAACAAAGTGGCTTTATTAAAGGCCGACATGGCACAAGAAAATTTGTGTAGCCAGCATCACGCACGGCCACCTTTGACTCCTCATTGCAGATGTTCACACACCGCAACACGGTGATAAAACTAAGCGATGTTCATCCTACCGCTGAGCTATTTAGTTTGATTTTCCTCCAGGCCTTACCTGGCAAAAAAAAATTAGTTTCTCGTTATTATTTGGCGAAACCCGACCGTACACATTCTCTGCGATGCGCGTTTACAGCCGGACGAGCCCGACTTAAAACAACGACGCGTCCGCCGATGATTTACGGTTCAGCCATGTCACCTCTTCTCTGGCCGCCGTGCAGGGCACCCATAATTTAATTCCGCGGGAGGGAGGGGGGTAGTTTGAACAACCCGGCGCTGATTAAGACCCACAGGACGATTTCGCAAATTTCCCCAAAATCTGCGCGATGACCCCGGCCGGGGTGACGCTGGCTTGGCCCTGCCAAACGCGAGCGCCGATCCCGCACGGCATCGTGTGGACTGCAGGAGGAGAAATCCGAATGGCCGTGAAGCTCTTTTTGCACGGATGTGCGAGTTACAACGGCGAAAACAAAACGCGAAACGCGACGCAATCGGAGTGCAAAGTCGAGGAGATGGCAAGCGAGTCACTGGGGTGTGCAGTAGAAGCCCTCTTGACGACGGTGATTGGTTCCAAGAAACCGGTCCTCAAGCGATTCCTCGTTAAGCGAGCAAAGGAGATGCACTCTAAAGGCTAAATGCGTTCCGAGGGCATTGAAAGTTATCCGCTTTTCACGCAAAAGACGCACGTTATAATGCTTAAACGATGGATATTCATACATTAAGATACTAACAACATTATGACGTTTCGATAACGCGAGACCATCAGGCAGGCGCACGCGAGCCGCCGTGGCAACAAAACTGACACCTTTTTACAAGGAGTCATGTTTGCATAGACCACAATACCTGCAGTCATAATGCAAACAAAACACACAACTCTGATAATGTGCACTGTCCTTGAGTTGATTGGTCCACACCCGAGACAGCTTTCTTTAGAGCCGAGTCTCACATGGTGTTGGACCAGATGACGCCAAAAGAAGGCGGTCGCTCTCATTGACTGACGGGCGAGAATAAACAGATGGGCCACGTATGGAGTTACTGAGAGCTGGCTCTCCTCGGGTCAGTCCCGCCTTCATCATGATGATGATCATCATCATCAGCCATGGTCAATCCACTGCTGGGATGAAGGCCTCCCCAACGCCGTGCCATGTCATCCCTTTGCCGTTGCGCCAACGTACGCGCACGTCACGCTGTGTGTGTGTACGGTTAATGAATGCGTACTACTATAATGAGCCCAGAATGTGTGTGTGTCCCGCGCGTGACGTCACTCCACATGAGGCCCACCCCCCGCGTGACGTCACTCACATGAGGCTCACCCCCCCCGCGTGACGTCACTTCACATGAGGCCCACCCCCCCCCCACATGTGACGTCACTTCACATGAGGCCCACCCCCCTCACGTGTGACGTCACTCCACATGAGGCTCACACCCCCCCCCCTCATTAATATTCATGCCCGCGTGGAAATTTACACAAACGCACAAGAAGGTCGCGCACTCCACATGCCCCACCCTCCCCTCATTAATATTCATGAGCGGGTGACGTCACCACATGCTGCACCCTCCACAATAACCATGAGGGGTGACGTCACTCCACATGGGGCAACTCCCCCCCCCCCTCATTAATAATCATGAACTGAACGGGCAAAAAAGCTTAGTTACTTAATATTTACTGTACCTACAACAACAGCCCGTCGTGAACAGGGGCTTTATGGAGGCACTACACTACTATACACTACACGATACACTACTACACTATACACTACACACTATACACTACACTACTATACACTACACGATACACTACTATGTACTACACTACTATACACTACACGATACACTACACTACTATGCACTACACTACTATACACTACACTATACACTACACTACTATACTACACTACTATACACTACACGATACACTACACTACATACACTATACACTACTATACACTAACTATACACTACACATTGGGCTCTGGAGGCCCGTAGTTCAGCGATTAAACATGGGAGTGGTCGTTAAGAGGGGGGTCTACTGTAAATGAATAATAAATTAAGTTCTATTTATAAAAAAATTGGGGCAAGGCAGCAAACACAACGACTATCAATAGTTCCCAGACAGGACCACATTGACACCCACACAGCCTTGTGGTAGCAGGAGTCCCCCGACAATGTCGCCTTCCTGGGGCAGGCATTTCCTGCCCACCACACCTTGAGACGCACACACGAGTCAAACAAAGGTGAACACCACGCCACTCACAAACACGACGAGTCTTAGTATAGTAATAGGCTTCAACTGGTACAAAAACTGACACCTTTATACAAGGGATCATGTTTGCAATAACCACAACACAAGCAGTCAAAATGCAAACAAAAAGAAACAACTCTGATAATGATATGCACTGTCCTTGAAGTTGGTTGGTCCACACCCGAGACAGCTTTTTTAGAGCCTAGTCTCCATTGGTGTTGGACCAGATGACGCCAAAAGGCGTACAACTCAAAAACAGCGCACTATCAGAGTATTGAGAGCTCGGGTAGCATTTACACTGAGACCTTTACCAGTGGCAAAATATAGTAGTAGGTTTTTACCCTTTAAACTGAAAAGCTGTCTCGTGTAAACACTTCAGGACATTATCATTATCAGAGTTGTTTCTTTTTGTTTGCATTTTGACTGCTTGTGTTGTGGTTATTGCAAACATGATCCCTTGCATAAAGGTGTCAGTTTTTGTACCAGATAAAAGGGTAAAAACCTATTACTATATTTTGCTACTGGTAAAGGTCTCGTAGTGTACGACGAGTCTTCCCCGTCGGATCGTGGTCGATTCGAGCGTCCTCGCCGCCCCGACAAATGTGTTGTTGGCACCACGCGGCGATGCGACGCAGCCGCATGCGCATCCCAGTGTCCCGGTGACGAAGGGACGCCCACAGCATGCGAGACGCGTCAAGTTCAAGTTCATTTATTAGGTATAGCCCTGTGAGCCATTCGGCTCTTGAATCGGGTGCAACCGCAACAAACAAAAAACAAAAACATGAACAAGAAAACATCTTAAAGTGAATATGTGACTATGTGCAAACAAAAAATCAAGAAAAGACAGCAAAATATTGCAGAAAAATCACCATACACCAACGCTGTGTGCAAAATTCCAGTGGGATGCAAGTCAAACAACAACAACAACAACTACAAGACAACTTAGATTACGGCCATTAGTCTAACTCTGTACTACAACAAACAAACATGGCCAAACCGAAAAACTTTTCGAAAATCACCAAAATAAAGCCATAAAAGCGTCTAGGAAGTCCCGCACGGCGATGCGACTTAAGAGACCGCCCCCCCCCCCACTATCTACCACGGTGTTTTCCACTCCGCGTGTTTTGTCCCGACCGGCAAGGCGACGTGAACGCCGCTTGTGCCCGCGGCAGGGCCGGTGACGTAACACGGAGTCGGGTGCCGGTCGTCGTGCAGGCCTCGTGTCATTCCAGAACGAGTGGGGAACTCTTTTCCCCAGTGATGTTGGGGGCGGAGGTGGAGGGGAACGTCGTGGAGTTTCCCACCCTCTCTCTCCCTGCGTTGCTTGACTGTCAAACCAATGTTTTATTATTCTTGGTTCTTTCGGTAAAGTCACGTAGAAGGGAAACAATAAAACATTGAATTTTGATTTCAAGCTTTCGTGACTGCAGGGATTCATATTCTTGGTTCTTTCGGTAAAGTCACGTAGAAGGTAAACAATAAAATAATATTTTTATTATTTTATTTCAAGCTTTCGTGACTGTAAAATTATAAAAATATTATTTTATTGTTTCCTTCTACGTGACTTTACTGAAAGAACCAGAATATGAATCCCTGCATTCACGAAAGCTTTAAATCAAAATTCAATGTTTTGTTGTCGAGTGCTGGAATGTGGCCACATTAAATGCGGAAACCAGAGGTCGCAAACGGGTTTTGATTCCTTACCCGTACTGGCCGCACCAGGGTCGCAAACGGGTACCCGTACAGCCAGCCGGGTACGGGTAGCCGGGTATCGGGTAGGGTACGGGTACCCGATTGCGACCTCTGGGATGAAGCCATGTTGCAGGCGCGGGTGGGTTGATTCAAGGAACTTAAATTGTGAGAAGAGACAAGACGTTGGGAAGTGAGTGACAAACGGTTACTCACCAGTGACTCACGGCCTACCCGTACCGTACCGGCCGCACCAGGGTCGCAAACGGGTACCGTACCCGTACCCGGTCGGTACGGGTAGCCGGGTATCTGGTAGGGTATCGGGTACCCGATTGCGACCTCTGGCGGAAACCGGGATTAACGTGATGTTATTTCTTGTGCAGTCGTTGGTGACCCGGGCGCCGCGGTGGCGGGGATATTAACTACCTCGCCTGGTACGCAGGAGGTCGTGGGTTCGATCCAGACCCTGACGCCGGCTGTATTTTTTAAGTTTGACCCGTCTCTCTTCCCGTGGTCCCGTGGAGTTTTCTCCGGGTCCTCCGGTTTTTCCTTCCACATTTAGAATCAGCTTCACACGTTTCGAGTATTCGCCCGTGAAATATTTCCACACGGCGATGATGAGGATGATGATAAGCCACTTCGTTGAGCTATCATTTGCGATGGCCAACTCACTTCTGATTAAGACCTACACAGCTCAGTGAGGCCTTACCTCGTAAAATACACACAGTGAAATCGTCGGGCCTCGATCGCGATTTGAACTCCAGCCGTGTCAGGAATGTCAACTCTCACTGCTGCACATGAGCTGAACTCCGGCGCTCTCTGCCCCCCCCCCCCCATCGCACGCAGGGGCCGCAGCGTGTACCTGTACAGCGGCGCCGCCTTCCTGAGCGGCGCAACAACCTGCTGTGCGGCCTCTTGCGTGGCCGCGGGGCGCTGCTGGCGTTCTGCGTGTGCCACGGCCTCACGTGCAGCGTCGTCGGCGGCGTGGTCTTCACCGTCATCGCCGAGTCCATCCCGCCGGGCGCTTTGCCGCCGCGCTAGGCCTCTTCACCGTGCTGGAGAGCGTCTCCTTCCTCGTGGGCCCGCCGGCCGCCGGTGAGGTCCCGTCCGCCCCTCCCCCCCGCCCGTGCCTCACACCACCGGAGCAATCGGTCGGTCGCCTGCAGTCCTCCGTCGCCGCCCCGCGGCCGCTGCCTCCGCGGAGAGAGCGACAGGGATCGCATCGGAGCGAACGCGTTGGATTGCCGGCCGGTCGCTGCCGAGATCGACCTGTTCGCAACTGGTTGCAGTGACACGGGTGTCCCTCGTAGCCTTTCTTCAGAAAGGCTTTTTGAGTTTAGTTTGTTGTCCTTCAACCCCTCCCCGCCGCACCCCCGACTAACACGGTTGGCTACGCACGGTGCGAAAGAAGTTGCAACGTGCGTGCGTAATCGATGCAGTTGCTTGTGCCGCAGGCTGCGTTGTTCAGGTGTGGACCCAGCCTAACGCACGCACGCGCCCGCAGGGAAAACGGTTCCCCACGTGTGGCCAGCATCGTCTGTTGTGGCAAGGGCTGTTTGCGAGCGCCTATGAAGGCCGGCACGACGCACAAGGAGGTGGTGTGGTCAACATCTGCAAAAAAGACAAAGATCCGCCGTGTAGCTTTATCAGACTATTGGGGCAAGTGCTGCTAGCGAGCACCTAATGAAGGCCCGCACGGCACACGGGGGGTGGGTGGCCAGCACCACGCCCGGCCGCCTTTGTCTCCCCAGTGGCGATGTTTACAGACCGCACCAGGTACTCATTTGAGGCTGAGTCGACCTAGGGGAGGCCCAGGACCGGTTCGGATAATCGTCACCGGTGTTGACCGCGAGCGGGAATCGAACTCGGGTCACCAGGTTCGTAGTGCGGTGCGCTGACGCAACACCGCCGCTCCCCATACACACGCGTACGCACACAGGTGTACGCATACACGCGTGCACACACACACCAAAATTGCGCAAGAAAATAAAATAAAAATGAAACAGCGCGTGGGCGGGACCATAAATGACTGCTGTCGCAACCTGGGAAGGTGGCGGCAGATTGCCGAGGCCTCTATCCAGCAGTGGATTGATCATGGCTGATGACAAACGATGATGACGACGACGACTGCCCAGCTCCCTCATTACGATCAGGCCTCCCGACGCCTCCCTAACACCTGTACTGTGGTCACCAAAATTCCACCTTACCGCCACTTTTATCGAGCCCATTCTTCATCTCGAACCGCGCTGCCTTACGCGCAATCCTTTGTTGTGCGGCCGTTACGAGCGCCGCAAAGCGCCTGGGACAACCGGCGGGACGCGTAGGCCTCGGCAAGGTCAGGTAATCTACCCTTTTACCGGGTAAAAGGGTAAAGGTGTCGACATGCCAAGGGGTAAGGGTAAAGGGTAGGGTAAAGGTGGGCTCGTTGCTTTTTACATTTTACCTTTTACCTTACCTGCTAAAGGGTAAAAGGTCAGGGTAGAGTGATTGTATTGTGGTAAGGTAAAAGGCAGGGTAAAGGTGGGCTCGTTGNTTTTAACTTTTACCTTACCTTGCCGAGGGCTAGGGGCGGGCGAGTGGGCGGGTGCAGCTCGCACGTTTCGATAACGCGAGCCCATTGGGCAGGAGCACGCGAGCCGCCGTGCCACGCGCGTGCCGCTAGGCACGAGGCAATAACTCTACCCAGGCACGTGACCACGCTATGCAAAGGTCAGGACTTTATGAACGGGTTGGTTCTTGCTAAAAGAAGGCGGTCGCTCTCATTGACTGACGGGCGAGATAAACAGACGGCCACGTATGGAGTTACTGAGAGCGGCTCGCCTTGGGTCAGTCCCGCCTTTATCATGATGATCATCATCATCAGCTATATCCACTGCTGGGATGAAGGCCTCCCCAACGCCGTGCCATGTCATCCCTTTGCCGTTGCGCCAACGTACGTGCACGTCACGCCGTGTGTGCACGCCATCGGTTTTCTTCCGATTACAATTCTAGCGTACGTCATCGTAACGGAATCGGAAGAAAAAAAACTTTAGTCAAACAACCCGCATCGGTACGTTTTCGGGTCGAAAGACGCACCCCGACACTCCCGCAAGGCCACGCGGGAGGGGCGTTTGGCACATTTTGGCGCCGGCCGTCGTAGAGCGCCGGCGGTCGTGTCGCCCACGGTTCTCTGCTCGGCGCGTTCCGAGATTTGTCGGAGAACGGGGGACACCCCACCGACGCGAACGGGCAAGGGTTCAACTCCCGGGGCGACTGCGAGCGCGTCCCTTGAGCGTGTTTTGTCCCGCCCCCCGCAGGCTTCCTGGTGGACTACACGGGCACGTACAGCGTCGTGTTCCTCACCTGCGGTCATCGTCATGGTCTCCACGTGTTCATGGGCGTCGCGACGTACTTCGTGCGACGCGCAACGCGCCGCCGCGCGTCCGGCCGCCCCCCGCCGGGAAGGAGCCGGCCACGTGCGCCGCGCGTGCCGGACGCCGACCGCAAAGAGAAGGAGGCCGTCGTTTGAGGGCAAAGAGAAGAGGGAAGGAGGCCGTCGTTTGAGGCGCGCTCGCGGTCGCCGGCTACCGACCGGCGTTCGGGCGGGAAGCTCGTTACACGCGCCAAGCGCTCCTTGCCACGAGCGAGAACCGCCAGTGCCTCTTGTCAGGGAGCATGAAGCGCCGTCACGCGAGCCCCGGTCATCCTGGCCAGCCCGTCGAACGAAGACGGGCGCCGCGTCGTGCACTTTCAGACGCTCTTGTTCTTCGAACGCGCTCTTCATACCGATATTAGGAAGCCACTGGAGCAATGTTGTTTTAAATCATCATCTTGATTGATGAACTTTTTGAGATCTGCTTTTTGTGTTTAGTTTAGCTGTCCTTGCCCCCCGCACCGCAGATTAGCACGGCTGGCTACGTACGGTGTGAAGGAAGTTCAACCGCACTTACAACTGGGAGGTTTGGTGACCGGCCGAGACCTGAAATCCGGTTAGGGGGTGCACCACGTGAAAGAGGTTTTTGGTTTGGTTCGAAAACCTCTCCGTCCAAAGCGAACCTCGACGTGCCTCCCTGCTCTGGCACGGAGTAAGAAGGTGATCGGGAGGTGGGGGGGGGGCCCGGGGGGTGGCCCCAGAGCCGTTGGTGGAAATTCCACGTTCCCATGGTGGGAACGAGTCTCGTCCCATGACAGGACAGCCCCCATCGCCGNCCCCCCCCCCCCGCGTTGAGCTGCTGAAGATGTCGGGCCGGGCTGGACCTCACTCGTGGACTTCAATTCGGAACGTTCGTAGCTGCGCGTGGAATGCTGTGGGGGGGGGGCACAATCACATCTCACGGTGGCTATGAGATGTTAACTACCTCGCCTGGTATACAGGGAGTCGTGGGTTTGATCCCGATCCTGGCGCCTGCTGCTGTATATTTGGAGTTTGTGTCTCTCTCCGTGGTGAGATGTTAACTACCTTGCCTGGTATACAGGAGGTGGTGGGTTCGAACCCGACCCTGGCGCCTGCTGCTGTATATTTGGAGTTTGCGTCTCTCTCTCTCCCGTGGTCTCGCAGACTTTTCTCTGGGTCCTCCGGTTCTTCCCTCCCAGATTTAGAATCGAAATGCGTTTAGAGTATTTTGCTGCTATAAATCTCCACGTGATAAGCAACTCCGTTGGGCTGTCACTCGTGAGGTCGCTTCTGAAAAAGAGCTGTATAGCTCCAGTGGGGCCTTACCTGGTAAAATAACGATTTTTTCTTTTTTTAGCAATGGAGAAAATGCATGGCACAGGTGTGTTTTATGAATTTAGAACCCCGTTTAAAAAGCGTGAGAATTGTAACACGGACATTGCGAAAGAGTAGGCCAAAAATTATCTTCAGAGAGTGCTCCGTAGAGCTCCCTGGAGCGGAGGCCCCTTTCCCAGCAGCGGCAAGAGAAATTGCAGAGCTGCGCCTTTAACTTAAAATGTGCACAGTGCAGTCACGCGGAGAAGTGCGGGCAATGCTTAGCATCCGTAATAGAGGTTTTTTTGGGGGTTAGATCGCGTAAATATAAACGCGTCTTAAACCCGCCAACACTCCGACACGGCCAATTGCTAAGGTTTGTCACGTGAACAAAACGTGCCAATTCGTTGCTAGTTCAGCACACCGGTTCGTTGGAGAGTAAACCCACAATGCGTCGTAGTCCGGGGCGGGTGGTGCGAACCAGACCCTGATTACGAAGTCACGGGGCAGCTGGCCTGAGCGATGGAATCGAGCAGGGCGCAATGTGCTTCGTCACGAGGGCGCACGCAAGGTCACGGCCACCGTCCGCATGCGCCGGTTATCGCCGGCGAGCCTGCCAAGCGGTCCGCGTGTTGCGTGGCTGTGGACACAGGCGGCCCACATGCCCGGGGGGAGGGGGGTGGGGGTGGGGGGAGATGCGGTAATGTAGCGGCGGTTCACGTTTTAAGTGACGTTTTCTTGAACGGGGTGAGAACTCAAGAAGCCACGATTCGTCTCACAATTGCCAAGAGTGACCCGGAGCCATCGGTCTGCCAGTGGCGGCGGCGGTGGGTGTGATGGGTGTGTATGACGCGATGCTGCTGTGTAATCCCAATCGAGTAATTTTGCGGTTGTTTAGAGTTCGAAATTGGCAAATTTAGAATCGTGATCTTTATTTTATCCCGGAGAAATCCGATGAGTTATGAAGCTANTTTTTTTTGTCTCAGATGTCCTATAAAATGTGTAACCTGGGGGACCTTTAGCGTGCACGGCGGAGCGGGTGGCACGTAGTGCTAGTGCGGTTAATGCACCCGCAGTACCAATCGTTACGCGAGTTCGATTCCTTGTCAGTTCGGTGGTGAATATCGGAATCGTTCTGGTACGTGTACAAGGTCAACTAAACCTTGAAAACTAGGGGCGCTGGGGTGAACAGATGTTAACTACCTCGCCTGGTATGCAAGAGGTCGTGGGTTCGATCCCGACCCTGACGCCTGCTGCTGTATATTTGGAGTTTGCGTGGTCGTGGAATTTTTCTCCGGGTCCTCCGGTTTTTCCCTCCGCATTTAGAAACATCGTGCGTTTAGAGTATTTGGTTGCGATACATTTCCACGTGGTGATGATGATGATGAGCCACTTCTAAGAGCTATCATTCGTGAAAGCCAGGTCGCTACTGACAAAGAGCTATGTAGTAGCTCGGTTGAGTTTTTTTTTTTTAGCACCGTGTTGCGGTGTGTAAGCATCTGCAATGGGGAGACAAAGGTGGCCGGGCGTGATGCTGGCCACACCAATTCCTCTTGTGCCATACCGGCCTGAACAAGTGCTCACTAACAGGACTTGCCCCAATAGCCTGTACGGCTATGCGGGTGGTATTTATCATGAAACCCGCGCGCTTGCCAATGCTACTCTTCAGACATATCATGGGTGATGCTGCACCACGTTGTGGCTTGCACAATCAACGGCACTCGCCAGATTCCCGGACTCTATGGAGATGTCTTTCGGAAATGTTATTATTGTTTTTTAAACGACTGAAATATTTTGTAAACGGCGCTTTTACATGGTACGAAACACTAAAGCAATACTGTATCGGACTTGTTGCGATATCCACGCGTGTTAAAGAATAACCCCCTCCCCGCCCTTAATCAACTTTGCACAAAAGGAAACCAATACTGCACTGCCAATCGCTGAGATTCCCGCTGTGAAAACGGATTGCCAGTTCAGCTCTCCGTCCCAATGGAAGTGTTCAACTTGACATGGGGGAGAGGGGGGGGCAATAACGACCTCTCCGTTACTTTTAGTTTTTTTCCGGTAAAGTCACGTAGGTAAAAAACTAAATAAATTTTACCCACGTGACTTTACCGAAAAAAACAAGTATGGATCCTTGCAGTCACGAAAACTTCAAATCTAGAATTAGGGCCTCTCCTTTCTCCACTGTACGGCGACGGGGGTAGTCGATCATCGGTGTTTATCCGTCCGCGTCGAGGTTTTGATGAGCGAACAGGCGGAGGCGGCGGGTGGCTTCAGGAGTCTCCTGAAATCCCAGGTGGCCAGGTGGGGGAAGAGGTCAGCGCGCTGAGCTGGCAACGGCTGCCGTGAGCCGTGGTCACCGATGGCTGCAACAATAACAAGCCCTATGAGACCTCCTTTACCGGTGGCAAAATATAATAGTAGGTTTTTACCCTTTCAACTGGTACAAAACTGACACCTTTATACAAGGCATCATGTTTGCAATAACCACAACACAAGCAGTCAAAATGCAAACAAAAAGAAACAACGATGATAATGATGATATGCACTGTCCTTGAAATTGATTGGTCCACACCCGAGACAGCTTTCTTTAGAGCCTAGTCTCCATTGGTGTTGGACCAGATGACGCCAAAAGGCGTTGTTACTACAATAACAAGTCCGTCGAAATTAATTTTGGCGAAGAAAATGCCAGCTCTGTCACGCGACGCACATTATTACTGCCTTGCGCACAGCCGGGGTTGGAGAGTGCTGCTTACTACTCTGTGTGAACCAGAGGTCAGATGATTGAGGGCACCTCAGAAGTAGCTCTGTGGTGTCCGCCTCGCACCGGCGGTTTTCTGCTCCGTGCGAGAATTCCGCAATGGATTATCCGTCGTCTCGTGAGGTGGACGCCAGGAGCACAGTTGGGATGAAGTCGGGGTGAAAAATCATGATTAATAACAAGCGCCTGGAACGCGTTTGGCCTGGCGCCACGGCTCGCCGCTGCCGGGCCTCAAGCAGTCTCGATGTCACAGCTCCCGTCGCTGATCACGCTGGGACGGATGTGATGCACGTAACATCGTAATGTCACAGCATTGTGATGTCGCACTTCGTTACACGCAAAGTGTGCTCGTCGCAAACGAACCACAATTACCTTGGCTAATCTCGTCAAGGTGCGATCGACCATCATCACGTGAACTCCGCTCATCCTCTTAGCAGCAGCAGCAGCAGCGGCGGCTTTTGGCTCGGCCGTCGAACAAAGACTGAGGTCACCCACCGCGTCGTCGCGGCGCTTTCAGATGCGCTTCTGCGGCCGTCTGGAACGCTCTTCCCAAGGAAGCCACCGAGAGCTGTGCACTTTAAAATCGTCGACATTGACTCACTTCTTTAGAGCTGCTAATTGTTGTTGTGTTTAGCTTGGTGTCCTCCACCGCCCCGCACCTGCGATTAGCCACGACCGGCCACGCGCGGTGTTCGACACCCGGACAAGTTGACGACCGTCGCCACGTTAAACAAATCCCACATTGCACCGCCACAAAACCACCGATGCGCCGAGGTGACCCGGCTCACGGCACTTGGCTGACCCACCCTTACTCGGGGGGGGGGGGGGGGGGCAGCGAAGTAAGCCGCACACCCCCCCCCCCCCGGATTCGGTACGGTGGCACAATGACTTCTCTGTACGGTGCTGCGGTGCTTAATCTCCTTTTAATTGACGTTTTGTGTAAACGGCCTGTAGCCGCCCCCCCCCCCCCGTACACCGCTGCTCCACCGAGCGGCCGCTGTTGTTTCTTCTTGTTGTATTCACTCCACGCGCCGGCCACTGGCAATGGCAGTTGTAGCAATGGGGGTCAAGTCTCTTCCACCCACCCACAGCGCCTCTCGTCCATCCAGCGGTGCGATTGTCTGCGCCCGCGGTCGATCGGCAGGTCATGTTTAGTGGGGTTAAAGTGCGGGCAGGTCAGGTGGGTGGGGTTAAAGTGCGGGCAGGTCAGTGGGGTGGGTTAAAGTGCGGGCAGGTCAGGTGGGGTGGGTTAAAGTGCGGGCAGGTCACGTGGGTCGGGTTAAAGTGCGGGCAGGTCACGTGGGGTGGGGTTAAAGTGTGGGCAGGTCACGTGGGGTGGTTAAAGTGCGGGCAGGTCACGTGCGTTGGGGTAAAGTGTGGGCATCACCCCACCGTCACCGGGCCACTGCATCCCCCGCCACCCGACCCCGCCCCCTCTTCCACACGAGGTCTGGCTAGCTTATAAGAGAAGGCTAAAATAATCTCTCTCTTTCGTGAGCGGCCTCTGTCGGGCGCGGCGCAAAAAACGAGGCATTCGCAGGGCTGCTCCTACCTTTCTACCTTGTGTCCCTGTGGCCCGTGCGACAGTTTACATTCGTGCATCGACGCGTGGTTTTTTACGTGAATTCAAGACAAACAAATTAACCCGTAAAAAAGTTTTTCACTAAATCCTTTATATGCGTGGCGGAGTCCTCTCGTCCTCTGGCTTGAGATGGCTGCCACCTATGGGTCAGATGATTGCATTGCACCATTAAGCAATTGTAATTAAATATATTTGTCCTAAAGTGTAAAATTTTGGAAAAAAATTCACGAACATTGTCACGCACAACGAGTCTGTGTGGAAAATGTCAGCTCGATTGGATCACGGTAAGTGGGTTAAAAAACGACCACAAGATTTGCACAGTCCTAAGCAAGCAAGCGAACTTAATAAAAGGATTTAAAAAAAGGGTTGACCTGTAATGTGAACACCGTCCCGTGACTTTTGATTACCCGACACTGAATTGACGGTGGAAGTTCAAACGAGTCGTATTTGCTCGCCCCGCTGTATTGTGAGCTGTTTATCATGTGCATTTTGCCCGAAATATTTAACTCGAATGAATTCCGAGTTTCGGGTGCGCGGAATAAATGCGTACGTCGCTCCCAAAAAGAACACAAGAATACTTTAGCGAGGAATCACGTTCCGCGTCAATCGCACGCGGTACTTTGGTGAACATGCAACACAAAATGCTTGAATTTAGATTTGAAGCTTTCGTGACTGCAAGGATCCAGACCCTTGGTTCTTTCGGTAAAGTCACGTAGGTGAAAAAATAAAAAAATAAAAAATAAAAACATTAAAGTAAGAATAAAATNAAATAAAAATAGAAATGGCTAAATTAAATCACGACGTTTCGATTGCAACACAAGCAATCATGATCAGGTGTGATTTCCACACTTGTGTTGCAATCGAAACGTCGTGATTGAATTTAGTTATTTTTATTTATAATTTTTTCACCTACGTGACTTTACCGAAAGAGCCAAAGAGTATGCTCTGACAATATGCTTTTACTTGAATTGTCTTTTAAACCGATTTGGCCTCGACCAGAGGTCGCAAACGGGTTTTGATTCCTTACCCGTACCCAGCCGCAGCAGGGTCGCAAATGGGTACCCGTTCCCTACCGTACCCTACCCGAAATGAGTGACAAACGGTGACTCACCAGTGACTCACGGCCTACCCGTACCCGGCCGCACCAGGGTCGCAAATGGGTACCTGTACCCGACCGGGTACGGGTAGCCGGGTATCGGGTAGGGTACGGGTATCGGTACCCGGTTGCGACCTCTGGCACCGAGACAGCCTTCTCATGGCCCGTTCCACCACTGTTAGACAGGAGGACGACGTCAACGCCGAAAGGCAAACAGCGGTTTGAACATCTAACACCGATTTAAACTTTCGGTGCAGGGATTCATCTTCTTGGTTCTTTCGGTAAAGTCACGTAGAAGGGAAATATTTATTTTTATTTATAGTTTTATTTTTTGTATTTTATGATTTCCCTTCTACGTGACTTTACCGAAAGAACCAATAAGATCTTAACACCGGTTTCATTGGCAGAAAGGGGCAAGACCTATCTTATTTTTTTTGACACTGGCAAAAAGGTAATTGTGCGTGAATTTCGATTTCGCGAAGCGTCCTTTTTTTTAGATGGTAAGGAACCAAAAAAAAAGACGTGAGTCCGATTTTTAACCGCGTTATATCACTTTCATTTAAAGAGAGCTGCACTATACTAAACGTATTTTTGAAATGACTTGTTTTGTACTTTTTACAAACAATGCGGTCAATGTGTTTGTATTTGCACATACGTCACTGGAAGTTCCTGAATTGTTTCGAGAATGTCATAAAAAATGCCTTTGTCGGCATCACAAACTCTCGTTTCAGAAGTGTTCCTTGCTACATCAACATCCGCATGGCCCCCTTGACGTGGTGACCGGGATAGAGTGTGGGGGGGGTGTTTGGGTTAGATCGCGTAAATAGAAATGTGTCGTGAAACCCGCCACCATCCGGCACAGCCAATTAGTAAACAGAAGGTGGCCATTCGTTACTGGTACAGCACACCGGTGTGTTGGAGAGTAACTAAGTAATCTCGAATTGAAGCTTTAGTGACTGCAGAAATGACTATACTCATTGGTTCTTTCGGTAAAGTCACGGTATGTAGAAATAAAATAAAATTAAAATAAAATAAAAATAGACGGTTAGAACTCAACACAAGCTTTTGTCACTGCAGCATAAAATAACATTTAAAATAAAATTAGAAGTTTCAAACGCAACACAAGCGCTCATCATCAGGTGCGCGCTTGTGTTGCATCGAAACGTCTATTTTAACTTTTATTTTAACTTTTATTTGATTTCTACATACGTGACTTTACCGAAAGACCCAAGAATAAGTACTCGATTGTAAATGTCGTGGATTAAATAAGTAAAGACATCGGCGTAGGTCAGAGAGCGTACATGTGAATGTTGTGTCGTCAAACCCGCCACCACCCGACAGCCAATTTGTTAAAGTTGCGTCACGTAAACAGAACGTGCCGATAAGTTTTATCACTTGTGCATTCCGTGCCAAATCCATTACCACTTCAGCACTGCTGCTGAAAAGTCTTAACTTTTTGGCACGATTTGTTTAAGCGACAAGAGCCTTGCTACTTGGCCGTGCCGGGTGGTGGCGGGTTCACAACACATTTATATTCATTGTGGAGCATTCATCATCAACCTCCAGGAGACCAACGCAAGTTGAGAATAATAGAGGGGTTTTTTTTGGGGGGGGGGGGGGGGTGGGTGAGATAGCGTAAATATATAAATGTGTCGTTAAAACCCGCCACCACCCGACACAGCCAACTAGTAAGGGCTGTCACGTAAACAGAACGTGGCCAATTCGTCACTAGTACATCACTAACTGGTTGTGTTGAGAATCACTGGCTTACGACTAGGCCTCGGCAAGGTAAGGTCAAAGGTCAAAAGCAACGAGCCTACCTTTATTTTACCTTTTACCTGATCACAATACAATCACTCTACCCTGACCTTTTACCCTTTAGCAAGGTAAGGCAAAAGGTCAAAAGCAACGAGCCTACCGTTACCCTACCTTTTACCCTTACCCCATTACAAATTGCCCGATTACACGGTAATTACTGGGGTACTACTACACATGAACAAGGGTTATAACAGGTAAATTCTTGGTAGAGTGCTTTATTCACATAGAATACTCTCCATGATTCCAATTTTAAATGAAGGCCACGGACTGCGCCACGGAGCTTTTAGCAGCGGTAAACAAGGTGTAATACTTCACGCTACTTTACCCTACCCTTTACCTTACCCTTGCCATGTCGACACCTTTGCCTTTACCCTTTTACTCGGTAAAAAGGGTAAAACACATTCCTGCGGAGGGAGCTGGCAGGGACGTAGGGTTGCTCGGTCAATGGCCAGGTCAATGGCGGCATGGTGTATTCCGCAAATATGCCCGACTGAGGGTGGGCACAAGCCGGCGTGAGTAGGTTAAACGTTGAGTTTTATAAGGGCACCACGGGGTGACCAGCCCCACCCAGCCCCTCCCCACCCAGCCCCTNCCCACCCTCCCACCTCCCACCCCCTCCCCACCCTCCCACCCACCCTCCCACCCACCCAGNCCCAGCCCCACCAGCCCTCCCACCCACCCTCCCCACCCACCCAGCCCCACCCCTCCCANCCCCCATCCAGCCCCACCCTCCACCCCCACCCGCCCACCCTCCCCNACCCAGCCCCACCCTCCCCACCCAGCCCCTCCCCACCCAGCCCCTCCCTGCACGACGGACGGACACAATAATCCCCTGTGGGCTGGTGTAACGAGGTGGTTCTTACCAGTATTACCTTCCCTTGACGAGGCCTACTGCTGACTCCAGCGGTGTGACAGCGTCCCCTGGTGGACTCTCCATGTAGCTGCAACGACCTTCAACGCGCAAATGAACAATGTCCAACAGGCCCTCCCACGCGTTAGAGGCCTCTCTCCCCATCTCGCCCGGTTGACTCGCCCGCAGGAAACAACAAAAACAGCCAAAAATATAAACGTATATTTAACAGAAACACACACACACGCACGACGACGCAGTTTCACCGAAAGCGGCGCTCATAAATAGACAAAGATTTAAAAAAGCGAAGCACGGATTGGGAGGAAAAATGAAATAAAAAATAATGCTAAAAGTGATGGCAGCGGTGGGATTCGAACCCACGCCTCCGGAGAGACTGGAGCCTAAATCCAGCGCCTTAGACCGCTCGGCCACGCTACCCGATGCTTAAGGCCGTAGCAGCAATGAGTACTTGAGTCCACCGATGGACACATCTCCACGTTTAGGAGTTTAAGATGCTCCAGGAAAGAGCAAGACGTACAAACCTCCCTCACCACCATCACAGCCCCTCACACCACGATGCGTTTGTTTCCCGCGCGCGGTTAGTGATACGGAATGAGACGCGTTCGAGGCGCGTCGAGCGAAACGTCGGACAACACGCAGCGGTATGCCTCGTGGCAGGAGGCTCCGCTTGGGTTGCAACCGCAGCGGCCGCCCTGGTTAATCATTAACCTGCTGTTGTTAGCCGTTAACACACGCGAGCGCGTAAGTGATAGTAGCAGTAGTGCTTCGTTAACAATATTATTCACAATAAGAGGTTTTTTAAAATAAATGTGTGTCGTTAACCCGCCACCACCCGACACAGACAATTAGGTTTGTGTTACGTAAGGGGCCGTCATAAATGACGTCACGCACCTAGGGGGGGGGGGCAGACATTTGTGACGATGTGTGACGAGGGGGGGGGGGGAGAAATGTGACGTCACATCAAAATGCGCAACTTTAAATAAATATAGACAACACGTTCTACTTAACTTAGACTTTTTAATTAATGTTTCTCCTACAACATCAGAGTGCAGCGCCACATTAAATACGTACTACAATCACAATAGTTTAAAGCGATTTGAAGCATCTTCTTGGTTCTTTCGGTAAAGTCACGGAGAAGGAAAATAATAAAATAATAAAAATAAAACATAAAAAAGATTATATAATAATTTAATATAATTATTTTTATATTTTATTATTTTCCTTCTATGTGACTTTACCGAAAGAACCAAGAAGATGAATCCCTGCAGTCACAAAGCTTTAAAACGATTTGAAGCATGTTTTATTTTCAAAATGTAAATATGTTTTTTTGGGGGGGGGGGGGGCAGAGCTTTGTGACGTCATTTTTGAGGGGTGGGGGTCTGACTTTTTGTGACGCCGTGTGTGACGAGGGGGAGGGGGGTCAAAAACGTCCAAAATCACGTGACGTCATTTATGGACGACCCTTTAATCCAGGGCACAACGCACGCGAGACGCGGCACAGCGGCAGCAGCGCGCAAAGAAAAAGTCCCGGCAGTGTCCACTGGAGGGCGCTGCACAATCGTGTCACGTGTGACCCGAAGGCGACAGTGGCCACGCGCCCTCCCAACCGACGTGGGCACGTGACGTCACCGCGTGTTCAAGGCGCTGGCACAGAAACATTGGGAATATTATATTACGTAGGTAAAAATAAAAATATTATTTCTATATTTTTTACTAAAAAAATAAAAATAATATTCTTTTTCTATTATTTGTATTATTTATTTTTAACTAACNAAAAAATTTTTAAAAAATATATTTTTAATATTTATTTTTAACAAAATAAAAATAAATAAAAAGACTCTTATTTCAATATTTTGTATTTATAACTAAAAAGAAAAATAATAATAAAGAAAATATTAGTATTCTATCCTTTTTATTATTTATTTTTTAAAAAATATTAAAAATAATTTATATTATTTATAATTCTTTATTTATTTTACCTACGTGACTTTACCGAAAAAACCTAAGAGTATGAATCCTTGCAGTCACGAAAGTTTCAAATCTACAATATTTTGGTTCTTTCGGAAGGCTAGAAGGGTAATATAATAAACGTCGTGAGAATTTTATTGCTTTTTAAATANTTTTTTTTATTTCCCTTCTACGTGACTTTACCGAAAGAACCAAGAATATGAATCCTTGCAGTCACGAAAGCTTTAAATAAAAATTAGAAATTGTGAATATTATTCATAATCAAGGCTGTTGGGTTAGGTCGCGTAAGTACCGTCGATTAATTATCCAGGTTTATATTGGTAGTAACCTCCTGTTACACCAGCCCACAGGGGATTATTCTGTCCGTCCGTCCTGCATCAAAAAATGAAAGGGGTGGGGCTGTGGTGGGAGGGGAGAGGGGCTNGGTGGGGAGGGTGGGAGGGGCTAGGTGGGAGGGTGGGCTGGGTGGGAAGGGCCGGGTGGGAGGGGCTGGGTGGGAGGTGGGGCTGGGTGGGGGTGGGAGCGGTGGGGCTGGGTGGGGAGGGGCTGGTCACACCGTGGTGCCCTTATAAAACTCAACGTTTAACCTACTCACGCCGGCTTGTGCCCGCCCTCACAGTCGGGCATATTTGCGGAATACACCACGCCGCCGTTGACCCTGCAGGCCATTGACCGAGCAACCCAATGTTCCTACCAGCTCCTCCGCAGGAATGTGTTTTGGATGGGGATGGTTTCATTTTATTTGCATGAGCCTGGGTGATTTTGGTTATTTCGGTAAAGTCACGTAGGTAAAATAATAATAAATAAAAATTTAAGATAAAATAAATAAATAAAATCACGACGTTTCGATTGCAACACAAGCAATCATCAGGTGTGAACACCACAGCAAGAACATTTATACAGTACAATGATGAGTATGTAATGATGATTGCTTGTGTTGCAATCGAAACGTCGTGATTTAATTGTCTTTATTTTTATCTTTTATTTTGTTTTATTTATTATTTATTTTACCTACGTGACTTTACGAAAGAACCAAGAGTATGGATCCTTGCTGTCACGAAAACTTCAAATCTAGAATCTGGGTGATTTGTTTTCCTTACTTGTACTTTGGGGCCGGCATAAATGACGTCACGCACCTGGGGGGGGGGTCAGACATTTGTGACGATGTGTGACGAGCGGGGGGGGTTTGAGAAATGTGAGGTTACATCAAAATGCGCAACTTTGAATAAATATAGACAACACGTTCTACTTAATTAAATAGACTTTTAATAAATGTTTTCTCCTACAACATCAGAGTGCAGCGCCACATTAAATACGCACTACAATGACAATAGTTTAAAGCGATTTTAGGCATGTTTTTTTGGGGGGGCGGGGCAGAGCTTTGTGACGTCATATTTGAGGGGGGGGGTCTGACTTTTTGTGACACCGTGTGACGAAGGGGGGAGGGGGGGGTCAAAAATCGTCCAAATCGCGTGACGTCATTTATGGACGACCCTTGCCCTGTATTAAACTACAACTTTGGTTCAGGCTTCTGTCCATGATGACCCTGGATATATATTCAACTAAGAACCATTTGAGCTCCGTTAGCTCTTTTTTCAGAGGAGAGCTTGGCCATCGCAAGTGATAGCTCAACGAAGGTGGATTATCGTCACCACGTGACACTAATCCACCACGTGACGATAATCCACCAGCCAACACAGACAATCAGTGAGTATCGTGTCACGCGAAAACGAAACGTGGCCAATTCGTTACCTGCACGGCACAACCGGCTTTTATGGTCGGTGAAAGAGCGAGAGAGAGACTTTTGACTTATAAACAACTTTTATTGCCCCAGCAGCAACAGCACTGGAGGCGATTTCGATATGAAATACACAAAGTCACCAGCAAATAAATGAATTAAACGCGACAAATCCACGCGCTGTGGCGCTAAAAGCACCACGCACAACACGAAAGAAAAGTCACGTGGTGGTGGTCATCGCGCACGCCACGGTGACGAGCGAGCGCTTCAGAAGGTGAACACCACGAGGGTGCCGTCCACGCTGCTACAGAGAGGGGCTTGTCCGGTTCCCCAGCGTTCGAAGAAGACGCTCCGAACATCACCGACATGTGTGTGGTACATGGCGTGCTCCAGCCGGAGCCGCGCCTTGAGCAGGCCCTGAACACTGGATGCACAGAGCAGCCAGCGACATGGAGTAGGAAGCGAGGGGTAGAGAGAGGGGGGGGCAGAGGGGGTAGAGAGATGGGGTAAGGAGAGCAGAGCGAGAAATATATGAGGACGGCTGCTTGCGTTGTGGCCGAAACGTCGTGAGAATTGTATTTTATTTTCATATTTTATTATTTCCCTTCTACGTGACTTTACCGAAAAAACTAAGAAGAGAAATATTTTGTAAATATTTCATTTAAAAAGCAAAGCATTAAAAAAAACGAAATGATGAACGAAGCAAAGTGCCGACTACACCGAGCATCTTCTTGTTTCCTCTGATCGTAAAACAATACAAGAGAGTGATCTCACGTGGTGTCAATCGCCGGGCTGGTTACCACACCGTGTCAACCCCACGGTTTAACCCGGTCGTCTCGTACAGGGACATTGAGTTGTCATGTCCATACGGCGTATAGCCGTTTCAATACGGGCAACAACACAAAACTGAATTTGTGTATATTGTTTGTGGTTCTCCCTTGTGATGGGACTTTGTAGGATGAACGTCGACACACACAGAGACCAATAGACACACACAGAGACCCATAGACTCGCACAGAGACCCATAGACTCACACAGAGACACATAGACCCACACAGAGATCCATAGACTCACACAGAGACCTATAGACTCACACAGAGACCCATAGACTCACACAAAGACCCATAGACTCACACAGAGACATAGACTCACACAGAGACCCATAGACTCACACAGAGACCCATAGACTCACACAGAGACCCATAAACTCACAGAGACATAGACTCACACAGAGACCCATAGACTCACACAGAGACCCATAGACTCACACAGAGACCCATAGACTCACACAGAGACCCATAGACTCACACAGAGACATAGACTCACACAGAGACCAGACTCACACAGAGACATAGACTCACACAGAGACCCATAGACACACACAGAGACCCATAGACTCACAGAGAGACATAGACTCACACAGAGACCCATAAACTCACACAGAGACATAGACTCACACAGAGACCCATAGACTCGCACAGAGACCCATAGACTCGCACAGAGACCCATAGACTCGCACAGAGACCCATAGACTCGCACAGAGACCCATAGACTCACACAGAGACCCATAGACTCACACAGAGACCCATAGACTCACACAGAGACCCATAGACTCGCACAGAGACCCATAGACTCACACAGAGACCCATAGACTCACACAGAGACCCATAGACTCACACAGAGACCCATAGACTCACACAGAGACCCATAGACTCGCACAGAGACCCATAGACTCACACAGAGACCGATTGACTCACACAGAGACCAATAGACTCACACAGAGACCCATAGACTCACACAGAGATCCATAGACTCACACAGAGACCCATAGACTCACATATAGACATATAGACTCACACAGAGACCCATAGACTCGCACAGACACCCACAGACTCACACAGAGACCCACAGACCCACACAGAGACCCAGAGACTCACACAGAGACCCACAGACTCACACAGAGACCCATAGACTCACACAGAGACCCACAGACTCACCCAGAGACCCATAGACTCACACAGAGACCCATAGACTCACACAGAGACCCATAAGCTTGATGTCCTTCCCCCGCACCTCCGGTTAGCCACGCTTGGCTACGTACGGTGCGAAAGAAGTTCAACAAGCGCACAATAGTTCATTTGGCGAGGCGAGTTTTCCCTTGCACGCACGTGGCCGGCTACTCGATTGCGGTGTGGTCAGAGGTTCGCTTCCGTGCCCACGGTTCGCGAGCTCTGGGGGGGGGGCGGGGGGGGGGCCTGCTGCCTCCTCCTGCTGCTGTTGCTGATGCACTGCCCCCCCAACGGTGGGGGGGGGGGTTGGAGAGGGGACGCAAACATGACGGGGATGGGTGGGAGAGAGAGAGGAGGCTGGGTGCAGATGCAGCACTTGTCGTAAACAAAAATTACGTAGAAAACAGGGGGACATAAACATAGAGTAGGGAGGGGGTAGAGAGAGAGGGTAGAGAGAGAGGGTAGAGGGAGGGTAGAAAGAGAGGGGGGGGAAGAGAGAGGGGTAGAGAGAGGGGGGGTAGAGAGAGAGGGTAGAGAGAGAGGGTAGAGAGAGAGGGTAGAGAGAGAGAGAGGGGTAGAGAGAGAGGGGGGGGTAGAGAGAGGGGGGGTAGAGAGAGAGAGGGGGTAGAGAGAGAGAGGGGGGGTAGAGAGAGGGGGGGGGGTGAGAGAGAGGGGGTAGAGAGAGAGGGGGGAGGAAGAGAGAGGGGAGTAGAGAGAGGGGGGTAGAGAAAGAAGGAAGGGGTAAGAAGAAGGAGCAAAGCGTGACATTTTTCGTAAAATCTTTCATTTAAACAGGGAGGAGGGGGGGGCACATAAAGCAAAACATTGAAAAAAAAACCGAAATGATGAACGAAGCAAAGTGCCGACTACACCGAGCATCTTCTTGTTTCCTCTGATCGTAAAAAAAGAGAGACTGGGAGATAGGGGGAGAGGGAGAGTGTGGAAATAAGACATGCTTCAAATCGCTTTAGACTATTGTCATTGTGGTGCGTGTTTGATGTGGCGACGCTGCGCTCTGATATTGTAGGAGAAGACATTTATTAAAAAGTCTATTTCATAAAAAGAGAGAGAGTGGGAGATACGGATAGAGGGAGAGAGTGATAGATAGAGAGTATCAGATGGAGGGAGAGAGAAAAAAGAATAAAAAAATAAAAAAGATAGAATGGGCGTAATCTCTGTATAGGAGGGGCCGGGTTTGCAAAGGCGGTCTTGCGTGAATTTTTTTTGGGCACGTCACAGACGCGTGTGGAGGGCAGAGCGAGAGGAGGAAGGGGAGAGGGAGAGGAGCGAGAGAGGGAGAGAGGGAGGGAGGGAGGGGAGGTGAGAGGCGGAGTTGAATTTTCATTTCGCTCTGCGCTGCCGCTGTGGGTGAGGAGGAGGAGGATGACGACGAGGCATCTGGGTGGATGTGGATTGGAACGCGTGCCGGGAAGACGCAGAGCTGCGTGCTGCTAAGGCTACTCACTACTACAACTGCTGCTGCTGCTGATACTACAACTGCTGCTGCTGATACTACAACTGCTCTGCTGATACAACTGCTGCTGTTGTTGCTGCTGCTCCGGCTGTGTTGCAATCGAAACGTCGTGATTTAATTGTCTTTATTTTTATCTTTTATTTTGTTTTTATTTATTATTTTATTTTACCTACGTGACTTTACCGAAAGAACCAAGAGTATGGATCCTTGCTGTCACGAAAACTTCAAATCTAGAATCTGGGTGATTTGTTTTCCTTACTTGTACTTTGGGGCCGGCCATAAATGACGTCACGCACCTGGGGGGGGGGAAGGTCAGACATTTGTGACGATGTGTGACGAGCGGGGGGGGTTTGAGAAATGTGAGGTTACATCAAAATGCGCAACTTTGAATAAATATAGACAACACGTTCTACTTAATTAAATAGACTTCTTAATAAATGTTTTCTCCTACAACATCAGAGTGCAGCGCCACATTAAATACGCACTACAATGACAATAGTTTAAAGCGATTTTAGGCATGTTTTTTTGGGGGGGCGGGGGCAGAGCTTTGTGACGTCATATTTGAGGGGGGGGGTCTGACTTTTTGTGACACCGTGTGACGAAGGGGGGAGGGGGGGGTCAAAAATCGTCCTAAATCGCGTGACGTCATTTATGGACGACCCCTTGCCCTGTATTAAACTACAACTTTGGTTCAGGCTTCTGTCCATGATGACCCCTGGATATATATTCAACTAAGAACCATTTGAGCTCCGTTAGCTCTTTTTTTTCAGAGGAGAGCTTGGCCATCGCAAGTGATAGCTCAACGAAGGTGGATTATCGTCACCACGTGACACTAATCCACCACGTGACGATAATCCACCAGCCAACACAGACAATCAGTGAGTATCGTGTCACGCGAAAACGAAACGTGGCCAATTCGTTACCTGCACGGCACAACCGGCTTTTATGGTCGGTGAAAGAGCGAGAGAGAGACTTTTGACTTATAAACAACTTTTATTGCCCCAGCAGCAACAGCACTGGAGGCGATTTCGATATGAAATACACAAAGTCACCAGCAAATAAATGAATTTAAACGCGACAAATCCACGCGCTGTGGCGCTAAAAGCACCACGCACAACACGAAAGAAAAGTCACGTGGTGGTGGTGGTTGTGGTGGTCATCGCGCACGCCACGGTGACGAGCGAGCGCTTCAGAAGGTGAACACCACGAGGGTGCCGTCCACGCTGCTACAGAGAGGGGCTTGTCCGGCTCCCCAGCGTTCGAAGAAGACGCTCCGAACATCACCGACATGTGTGTGGTACATGGCGTGCTCCAGCCGGAGCCGCGCCTTGAGCAGGCCCCTGAACACTGGATGCACAGAGCAGCCAGCGACATGGAGTAGGAAGCGAGGGGTAGAGAGAGGGGGGGGCAGAGGGGGGTAGAGAGGATGGGGTAAGGAGAGCAGAGCGAGAAATATATGAGGACGGCTGCTTGCGTTGTGGCCGAAACGTCGTGAGAATTGTATTTTATTGTTTTATTTTTCATATTTTATTATTTCCCTTCTACGTGACTTTACCGAAAAAACTAAGAAGAGAAATATTTTGTAAAATATTTCATTTAAAAGGGGGGGGGGGGGTTACATGAAGCAAAGCATTAAAAAAAACGAAATGATGAACGAAGCAAAGTGCCGACTACACCGAGCATCTTCTTGTTTCCTCTGATCGTAAAACAATACAAGAGAGTGATCTCACGTGGTGTCAATCGCCGGGCTGGTTACCACACCGTGTCAACCCCCACGGTTTAACCCGGTCGTCTCGTACAGGGACATTGAGTTGTCATGTCCATACGGCGTATAGCCGTTTCAATACGGGCAACAACACAAAACTGAATTTGTGTATATTGTTTGTGGTTCTCCCTTGTGATGGGACTTTGTAGGATGAACGTCGACACACACAGAGACCAATAGACACACACAGAGACCCATAGACTCGCACAGAGACCCATAGACTCACACAGAGACACATAGACCCACACAGAGATCCATAGACTCACACAGAGACCTATAGACTCACACAGAGACCCATAGACTCACACAAAGACCATAGACTCACACAGAGACCCATAGACTCACACAGAGACCCATAGACTCACACAGAGACCCATAGACTCACACAGAGACCCATAAACTCACAGAGACATAGACTCACACAGAGACCCATAGACTCACACAGAGACCCATAGACTCACACAGAGACCCATAGACTCACACAGAGACCATAGACTCACACAGAGACCAATAGACTCACACAGAGACTCATAGACTCACACAGAGACCCATAGACTCACACAGAGACCCATAGACACACACAGAGACCCATAGACTCACAGAGAGACATAGACTCACACAGAGACCCATAAACTCACACAGAGACATAGACTCACACAGAGACCCATAGACTCGCACAGAGACCCATAGACTCGCACAGAGACCCATAGACTCGCACAGAGACCCATAGACTCGCACAGAGACCCATAGACACACACAGAGACCCATAGACTCACACAGAGACCCATAGACTCACACAGAGACCCATAGACTCACACAGAGACCCATAGACTCACACAGAGACCCATAGACTCACACAGAGACCCATAGACTCACACAGAGACCCATAGACTCACAGAGACCCATAGACTCACACAGAGACCGATTGACTCACACAGAGACCAATAGACTCACACAGAGACCCATAGACTCACACAGAGATCCATAGACTCACACAGAGACCCATAGACTCACATATAGACATATAGACTCACACAGAGACCCATAGACTCGCACAGACACCCACAGACTCACACAGAGACACAGACCCACACAGAGACCCAGAGACTCACAGAGACACAGACTCACACAGAGACCCATAGACTCACACAGAGACCCACAGACTCACCCAGAGACCCATAGACTCACACAGAGACCCATAGACTCACACAGAGACCCATAAGCTTGATGTCCTTCCCCCGCACCTCCGGTTAGCCACGCTTGGCTACGTACGGTGCGAAAGAAGTTCAACAAGCGCACAATAGTTCATTTGGCGGGCGAGTTTTCCCTTGCACGCACGTGGCCGGCTACTCGATTGCGGTGTGGTCAGAGGTTCGCTTCCGTGCCCACGGTTCGCGAGCTCTGGGGGGGGGCCTGCTGCCTCCTCCTGCTGCTGTTGCTGATGCACTGCCCCCCCCCCCAACGGTGGGGGGGGGGGGGTTGGAGGAGGGGACGCAAACATGACGGGGATGGGTGGGAGAGAGAGAGGGAGGCTGGGTGCAGATGCAGCACTTGTCGTAAACAAAAATTACGTAGAAAACAGGGGACATAAACATAGAGTAGGGAGGGGGTAGAGAGAGANAGGGGGTAGAGAGAGGGGTAGAGGGAGGGTAGAGAGAGGGGGGAAGAGAGAGGGGGTAGAGAGGGGGGTAGAGAGAGAGGGTAGAGAGAGAGGGTAGAGAGAGGGAGAGAGAGAGAGAGGGGGTAGAGAGAGANGGGGGGGAGAGAGAGGGGGGTAGAGAGGGGGTAGAGAGAGGGGGAGAGAGAGGGGGGGGGGTAGAGAGAGGGGGTAGAGAGAGGGGGAGGGAGAGAGAGAGGGGAGTAGAGAGAGGGGGTAGAGAAAGAAGGAAGGGGTAAGAAGAAGGAGCAAAGCGTGACATTTTTCGTAAAATCTTTCATTTAAACAGGGAGGGGGGGCACATAAAGCAAAACATTGAAAAAAAAACGAAATGATGAACGAAGCAAAGTGCCGACTACACCGAGCATCTTCTTGTTTCCTCTGATCGTAAAAAAAGAGAGACTGGGAGATAGGGGGAGAGGGAGAGTGTGGAAATAAGACATGCTTCAAATCGCTTTAGACTATTGTCATTGTGGTGCGTGTTTGATGTGGCGACGCTGCGCTCTGATATTGTAGGAGAAGACATTTATTAAAAAGTCTATTTCATAAAAAAAGAGAGAGTGGGAGATACGGATAGAGGGAGAGAGTGATAGATAGAGAGTATCAGATGGAGAGAGAGAGAAAAAGAATAAAAAAATAAAAAGATAGAATGGGCGTAATCTCTGTATAGGAGGGGCCGGGTTTGCAAAGGCGGTCTTGCGTGAATTTTTTTTGGGCACGTCACAGACGCGTGTGGAGGGCAGAGCGAGAGGGAGAAGGGAGAGCGAGAGAGAGAGAGAGGGAGGGAGGGAGGTGAGAGGCGGAGTTGAATTTTCATTTCGCTCTGCGCTGCCGCTGTGGGTGAGGAGGAGGAGGATGACGACGAGGCATCTGGGTGGATGTGGATTGGAACGCGTGCCGGAAGACGCAGAGCTGCGTGCTGCTAAGGCTACTCACTACTACAACTGCTGCTGCTGCTGATACTACAACTGCTGCTGCTGATACTACAACTGCTGCTGCTGATACTACAACTGCTGCTGTTGTTGCTGCTGCTCCGGCTGGATGTATACACTGAGAGAACGGCTCGGCAAGCAGCACGGCTCGAGAGGAGGAGCGAAAACACGACAACAACATTGACCAGCAGCGGCAGCGGATAACACGCTGCGGGCCAGAAGAAGAAGATCCAGACGCGATTTCTCTTCTTTTGGGATTATTATCATCGAAGTGGCGATGCGTGGACTGCAGGCGCCTTCCGGCTGATGTGTGTCGCTGTGTGCGCGCACCATCACACACACCACCACCATCACACACACCACCACCATCACACACACCACCACAACCATAATCATCATCACGCACACCATCATCGCCATCGCGCAGACGTGAGTGGACGCTGATCACCGCCAGCATCGCAACGCGTTCGCCGGACATCATCACCATCATCACGCTCGGCACGAACATCACCATCATCACCATCATCACGCTCGGCACGACATCACCATCATCACGCTCGGCACATACATCGACATCATCACGCGCAGCGAGTGCGAGCGCACAGCGCATCGCGTGACACCACCAGCAGCATCACGACGACAGGCGCGCACGCAGAGACCACATCACACCCGCAGCACACACACACACCACACACACACCACACACACACCACACACACACACACACCACACACACACCACACACTACACACACAAACCACACACACACAGCACACACACACAAATACCACATCACACACGTAAATACCACATCACACACGAAGCACATCACACATCACACACGTAAATACCACATCACACACGCATCGTATCACACCACACACGCAGCACATCACACACACCTTTGCACACTCGCACCAAACTCACCATACACACCAGCTACCTCCAAAGACAAAGACCCCCCGTATAGGCTTCACAGATCGTCGTGGCGGCGGGCAAGTGCTGCTAGCGGAGAATCTAATCGCACACAACCCACCCCCACACACATAGAGCTACCCACCCACACAGTCACCCACCCACCACACAGTCACCCACCAACACACTCACCCACACAGTCACCCACCAACCAACACAGTCACCCAGCCACCCACACAGTCACCCACCCACCAACCAACCCACCCAGCCACACAACCAACAGCCACACACCCACACAGCCACACACCCACCACACAGCCACCAACACAGCCATCAACACACCCACCACACACCTACCAACACACCCACCCACACAGCCACCCACCTCCCCACACACGAGTNACCCACCCACCCACACATCCACCAACACACCCACCCACCCACACAGCCACCCAGCCACCCACTCCCACACACAGAGTCACCCACCCACCACCCACACATCCACCAACATACCCACCCACCCACACAGCCACCCGGCCACCCACCTCCTCACACACAGAGTCACCCACCCACCCACACATCCACCAACACACCCACCCAGCCACCAACACACCCANCCAGCCACCCACCCACCACCTCCCCACCCAGCCACCCACCAACACACTCACCCACCCACACAGTCACCCACACCCACCCACACACACACACCCACCCACACCCACCACACACACCCACCCACCACCACCAACACACCCACCCACCCACCAACACACCCACCCANCCACCAACCCAGCCACCCANCCACCACCTCCCCATGGAGGCGGCTCGCTGTGCCGCGCCGTCTACGCGTTCGCGGGTGACGGCCACCCGAGCGGGCTGCGCTTCGACGCGGGTGACACGATCCGCGTGCTGCAGGCGCTCGCCGACGGCTGGTGCGAGGGCGAGAGGGCGACGACAAGGGGTGGTTCCCCGCGCCTACGTACGTCTCGTGGAGGTGAGGAGGGGGAGGGGAGGGTGGAGAGAGGAGATGTTGACTTCGCCTGGTGTGCAGGAGGTCGTGGGTTCGATCCCGACCCTGACGATGCCTGCTGCCGTGTATATTTGGAGTTTGCGTGTCTCTCTCTCTCTCATCATCATCACGGTGGCTAGGAGATGTTGACTCCTTTGCCTGGTGTGAACCCGATCCTGACGATGCCTGCTGCTGCTGCTGTACATTTGGAGTTTGCGTGTCTCTCTCATCATCATCACGGTGGCTAGGAGATGTTGACTCCTTTGCCTGGTATGCAGGAGGTCGTGGGTTCGATCCCGACCCTGACGCCTGCTGCTGCTGTATATTAGGAGTTTGCGTGTCTCTCTCATCATCATCATCACGGTGGCTAGGAGATGTTGACTCCCTCGCCTGGTGTACAGGAGGTCTTGGGTCCGAACCCAACCCTGACGATGCCTACTGTTGCTGTATATTTGGAGTTTGCGTGTATCTCTCATCATCATCACGGTGGCTAGGAGATGTTGACTACCTCGCCTGGTGTGCAGGAGGTCGTGGGGTTCGAACCCGACCCTGACGATGCCTGCTGCTGCTGTATATTTGGAGTTTGCGTGTCTCTCTCTCTCATCATCATCACGGTGGTTAGGAGATGTTGACTCCCTCGCCCGGTATGCAGGAGGTCGTGGGTTCTATCCGACCCTGGCGCTGCTGCTGCTGTATATTTGGAGTTTGCGTGTCTCTCTCTTATCATGGTCATCACGGTGGCTAGGAGATGTTGACTCCCTCGCCTGGTACGCAGGAGGTCGTGGGTTCGAACCCGACCCTAACGCCTGTTCTTGTATATTTGAGTTTGCGTGTCTCTCCGTGGTGAGATGTTGACTCCCTCGCCTGGTGTGCAGGGGGTCGTGGGTTCGAACCCGACCCTGACGCCTGTTCTTGTATATTTTGAGTTTGCGTGTCTCTCGCTCTCATCATCATCACGGTGCCTAGGGATGTTGACTACCTCGCTGGTACACAGGAGGTCGTGGGTTCTATCCCGATCCTGGCGCCTGCTGCTGTATATTTGGAGTTTGCGTGTCTCTTTCTCTCATCATCATCACGGTGGCTAGGAGATGTTAACTACCTCGCCTGGTGTGCAGGAGGTCGTGGGTTCGATCCCGACCCTGACGCCTGCTGCTGCTGTATATTTGGAGTTTGCGTGTCTCGGTGGTCGCGTGGATTTTCTCCNGGTCCTCCAGGTTTTTTTTATTGCCTCCACATTTCGAATCACGCGTTTAGAATCGGAATATTTATTCATACTGGAGGAATCCGATGAGCTAAAAATATTTTTTCCTACAGATGTCCATTTGGGGCGGTTTCGACTATTTGTCTGCTGCGATCAATTCCCACCCGATACGCTACTTTTGTTGAGCTATCATTCGTGGCCACATTCCGCTTCTGAAACAGAATAAAAACATAGTTTAGTTTGAGTAGCAACAAGCGAGGAGGCAGGGGGGTGCCTTGGCTCTACCCATTCACGTGGCCAAAGCTACGAATTGGGGCTCCCGTGACAACCACGATGAGGATTTCATATCTCAACAAAATATTGAAAACGCGGTTAGATTATTAATATGGAAATGATTTAATTTACGTTATACGTTTTTTTTTCTTGCAATGCAATTGTAGCAGTAACGTAATCTTTCAATGGGGTAACTACTACGGAGCTGGTAGTGGCTGCATTTTGGCGAAGATTGGAGCGCGCTCCCTCTACAGCGTTCAATCTTCGAGACCGTAAGAGCGTAACGACGATGTGGTTCGGGCCAAGATGAGCCCACGATATCTAAATAATAGCCTCTAGGTGCGACCGTGCGAAAAACATCGCAATATTGGGGGGGAGGGCATCTTGATCCCACCCTGACTGATTGCCGGACCCCCTGAACTGATCATGTAGTGACTAGGCCACTGATAATGTAGTTACTAGGCCACTGATAATGTAGTTACTAGGCCACTGATAATGCAGATACTACACCACTGATAATGTAGTCACTACACCACTGATAATGTAGCGACTAGGCCACTGATGATGTAGTTACTACACCACTGATAATGTAGTCACTACACCACTGACAATGTAGTGACTAGGCCACTGATAATGTAGTGACTACACCACTGATAATGTAGTCACTACACCACTGACAATGTAGTGACTAGGCCACTGATAATGTAGTGACTACACCACTGATGATGTAGTTACTACACCACTGATAATGTAGTCACTACACCACTGATAATGTAGTTACTACGCCACTGATAATGTAGTGACTACACCACTGATGATGTAGTTACTACACCACTGATAATGTAGTCACTACACCACTGATGATGTAGTTACTACACCACTGATGATGTAGTTACTACACCACTGATAATGTAGTCACTACACCACTGATGATGTAGTTACTACACTACTGATAATGTAGTGACTAGGCCACTACCCCCTCCCTCCCCCGGTCCAAAGGAATGTCACATTGTTCAGGCCCATTGTACGCTCATCTCCTGTTTACAGCCCCCACAGTCAGTGCAGGAAATGCCACATTGCCACGGTAGGGGGACGGGAGTCATTTATGCCACCACTGTTGACATCCCTACAAATTCATTTCTGCTTGTCGTTTTATCGACCTCGGGAGGGAGAAAGGATGATGATAGGCTGAGCCCCCCCCTGCCGCAACCAGGACTTGAACTCGCCCTACCTCTGCTCTGCCGTGTGTTTGTGTGTCGAAATAACTTCGCATCGTACGTGTAAGTCAGCCGTGCCAATTGGAGGTTACCTGGCCTTGAGCCAGAGAAGATATTTCACAAATTAACCACGAGCTTCTCGCATGTAACTGGGACCCCACACGTGTAGCAGGGAGGGGTTCCTCGCTTACGTACAACATCTGGCAGTTCGCCGCATTGATTCGAGCAGCCAGACTGCTGATGAGACGCTGAATGTGGAAACCGGTCCACGCACGCACAGTCTTGCTTGTGTTGAACCAACGGTGCTGGAATTGTACGCTCCCAAAAGGCCGTCTTGCCGATGGGATGAGGGACAGATACGGGGAAGGAGGCGAATTGTATTATTTTTTGTTGCGTATTTTACCTGTCAGAGCCATCTCAGGTGGGATAGCCACGTGACCCACGGTGGCGAAATGTCAACTACCTCCCCTGGTATGCAGGTTGTCGTGGGTTCGATCCCAACCCTGACGCCTGATTATTTGGAGTTTGTGGTGTGTCTCTCCCATGGTCATGTGGATTTTTCTCCAGGTCCTCCGGTTTTTGCTGTCACGTTTAGAAACATCGTGCATTTAGAGAATTCGTCTGCTATAAATGTCCAGGTGATGAAACGCCGCTTCGTTGGGCTATCAAGTGTGCCCAGGTCGCATCTGAGAAATAAGCTAATATCTTCTTAGTTCTTTTGGTAAAGTCACGTAGAAGGGAAATAATAAAATAATAAAAATAAACATAATAATAATATTTTGTTATATAATATTATTATTATTATGTTATTATGTTTAATTATTTCATTATTATTTATTATTTCCCTTCTACGTGACTTTACCGAAAGAACCAAGAAGATGAATCCCTACAGTCACGAAAGCTTTAAATCGAAAAAAAGAAGCTAATAGCTCAGTGGGCCTTACCTGGTGAAAATAAAAAAATTGTTTAGTTTAGAGTGGTTCTGCTGTGTTCAATAACAGCGGACAATCGAATACCCCGCTTGAAATGAGCCGAGTGGCCATACACGTCGCTACAACTGAAGTTGCTCGGACCACGCACACAGGCGTGTGTGCCTTGCCAGGGCCCCGTGGTGCATGAGTGCAGTCTCCCAAATATTATTCACTCCGTCTCTCTTTACGTCCACGTGCGTATGTGTGTCGAACTTTCTTTCGCACCGTACGGAGCCGACCGCGCTGATCGGACCTGCGGAGGACGGACAACTAAACACAACAAGCGGTTCTGAAATAAAACACATTGCCTTGCGGAGAGAGCTGGTAGGAACGTTGGGTTGCTCGGTCAATGGCCAGGGTCAACGGCGGCGTGGTGTATTCCGCAAATATGGCCGACTGTGAGGGCGGGCACAAGCCGGCGTGAGTAGGTTAAACGTTGAGTTTTATAAGGGCACCACGGGGTGACCAGCCCTCCCCACCCAACCCAACCCCACCCAGCCCCACCCCTCTCACCCCCACCCTCCCCACCCAGCCCCTCCCTCCCACCAGCCCCTCCCACCCTCCCCTCTCCACCCAGCCCACCCCTCCCATTTTTGGATGCACGACGGACGGACACAATAATCCCCTTAGGCTGGTGTAACCAGGAGGTTCCTACCAGTATGAGTTTTCAATCTATATTTTTAAAATAAAGTTCCATAGCTCCAGTGGCTTCCTAATACCACCACCATGGGGCCCTCCATGGCGGTGTCATTAGTAGTGCAGTCTCCGGCTATTACTTGCCGCGTCTCTCTGGCTCTCGATCTATCGACCCCGGCCTATCCTCGGTGCTGGAAAATCAGGACCATCGCCCGACAAATCGTTGCCCTCTTTCACGCGTCGTCTTCCCTTTCAAGGTGACGGGGCGTTTGTTGTTGGCGAACGTGTGAAGTTGATGTATTGTTGTGCTGTTGTTGTGCTTGTGCACTGCCGGCATACCAGCGGGATCCCCACGCGCTGGCGTTTGATGTTAAACACATTTGGTCTCTGACAAAAAAAACAAAGACAAAGATCCCCCCCCTCTGTGTAGCCTTAACAGACTGTTGGGGCAAGTGCTGTTAGCGATCACCTATGAAGGCCGGAACGGTACACGAGGGGTGGGTGGCCAGCACCACGCCCGCACGCCTTTGTCTCCCAGTGGCGATGTTAACTACACACCGCACCAGGTGCTCATTTGAGGCCGAGTCGACCTAGGGGAGGCCCATGACCAATTCAGATAATCGTCACCGGTGTTGGCCGCGAGCGGGAATCGCCGGGTTCGCAGCGCGGCGTGCTGACTGATGCACACCTGCGGGATTAGAAGATACAAAGATAAAAACAAAGCTCCCCGTGTAGCCTTAACAGACTTTAGGGGCAAGTGCTGTTAGCGAGCACCTATGAAGGCCGGAACGGTACACGAGGGGTGGGTGGCCAGCACCACGCCCGACCGCCTTTGTCTCCCTAGTGGCGATGTTTACACACCGCACCAGGTACTCATTTAAGGCTGAGTTGACCTAGGGAGGTCCAGGACCGGTTCAGATAATTGTCACTGGTGTTAGCCGTGAGCGGGAATCGAACCCGGGTCGCCAGGTTCATAGCGCAGCGTAGCGCTAACCGCTACACTACCGCTCCCACACACACAGACACACACACACCTACAGGATTAGAAGACACACACACCCAACTTTTGCTTTCACATCCAGCACCCTTTGGGTGTCAGTCACTCCCATCCCTGGTTCTGGGTAGTCTTGAGTCACCTGGCGCCTTGCATATGGCGCAGGTATTGCCACTGCACGTTGCTGAATCAGGAGAGCCTCACGGAGTCTCAAGACTGGGTGAGGTTCCTGCCGGATCTTCGCAGTTCGGGGCGATGTCCTTATTATACGTCAACCTAATAGAGTACGCGTCTCTTCGTACTCATTGACATGTACATTTTTTCTCTAACCCTCCCTCTCTCTGCCTCCGCCCCCCTCTGTCTATTTAAGGCCACCCCACAGAGACGATCACCCCTCTCTGTACCTGTGTTGCTCTATCTCTGTGTATCTTGGTGATATCTGTCTGCTTATATGTCTGTCTATAGTTTTCTGGTTAGATTTTATGTCGCTATTTCATTATACCTGATGATGATTGCTTGTGTTGCAATCGAAACGTCGTATGCTATCATTTAATTTAATTTATTATTTTATCTTATACGTGACTTTACCGAAAGAACCAAAGAATAATTCCTGCAGTCACGAAAGCTCAAAAATTAAGAGAGTAAATTGGAGTTACATTTTCAGCATCGAGATGTATCGGCCAATACCGGTTTACACTGTGTGTGTATATATGCGTGCGGTGTACATCTGCATTGGCTTCCGTTTGCCGAAAGATAGGGGAGGACGCATGCGTCGCACACAAAGTGCTCGCCACAAATGAGCCGCAATTACCTTGGCCGATGTTGTCGAGGAATCGATAAACCATCACGCAAACTCCGGTCATCCTCGCTGCAGCAGCAGTAGCAGCAGCAGCAACAGCAGTAGCAGCAACAGCAGCAGTAGCAGCAGCAGTAGCAGCAGCAGCATCAGCAGCAGTAGTAGCAGCAGCAGTAGCAGCAGCAGCAACAGCAGTAGCAGCAACAGCAGCAGCAGCAGCAGTAGCAGCAACAGCAGCAGCAGCGGCGGCGGGTTTTGGCTCAGCCGTCGAACAAAGACGGTGGTCACCGCATCAGGCGTGCTGCTTCTGCGACCGTCTGGAACGCTCTTCCCTTCCGATATTAGGAAGCAACTGGGAGCTGCGCAACTTTGAAATCATCCTCTCGATTGACAAACGCATTTCATTGGAACTGCTTGGTTTGTCTTCTTGGTTCTTTCGGTAAAGTCACGTAGAAGGGAGGTAATAAAAGAATAAAAATAAAACCTAATAAAATAATTCTCACGACGTTTCGGCCACAACGCAAGCAGCCGTCCTCAGGTGAAGACCAGGTCTGTCGGGAGGCAGCGTCTGTGTTGTGTTTGCCGTCCTTCCCCCTCCGCACCTCCGGTTAGCGCGCGGTGCGAAAGAAGTTCCACATACAGAGCTGTTTAGCTGTGGCTGGGACACGGTTGTAGGAATTCCGTACCTTTGGAAAAATCGTTCATCGATAATGTGGATACTGTTAAGTCACGTCTTGAAACACTTTTTTTTTAAAGGCAGGTGACTTAATCGTAATACATTTTTTGGGTTAGATCGCGTAAGTATGTGTCGTGAAACCCGCCACCACCCGACACAGCCAATTGTCCGATGATGCTGGATGTAATTACCAGCGAAACGTCGTACTACTCACATTGGCGTTTTGTTTATGTGACAAATCGCTTACGAATTGGCTGTTTGGGGTGGTGGAGGGTTACGACACACTTAGACTTGCTAAACAGAATAAACGTGAGTTTAACACGTAAGCTTTTGTGACCGCTCCCCACGTGTATACACACGTGTGCCGTAACGCAGACGCGTACACCACAAGCCGCCGTTCGCCACCAAAGTGATGGTGACGACGGCGCTTGTGCCAGGCTAGGTGCGCTTCGAGGCTATTGTAGAAGGCTTCAGCTGATGGCAGGAGGTCACGGGACAGAGCCAGGTGCTACGGGTTGACTGATATTGGTGGGCAGATGCACCACCTGTGCTACCCGCTGTGCAAACAGTTCCACGCGCGAGCACACACACACACACGGGACGCATTCGAACAATGACGTTTCTGTCCCAACCTTTGGTGTCCTCAAAGCGAGCAAACTGCACCGGTGGGAATATTTATAAATAAACACATTCCTCGGATGACATGTGGCCCCTGCCACTGCACAGCGCCACGATTTTCATTGTCGTCATCATCATCGGTCAGCTGACTGACAGCTGACCAATGATGACGGGGGGGGGGTGTCTGCTGTTCGTGTGTCGAGTCCAACACCGTGTGATTGGCACGTGTTCAACCCTGTCCACGGATTTGTGTCAGGGCGATCCACGCACAGACAGTCCACTCCGTGAGAACAAATTGTCGAGAACAGAGCGACGTCGTTCGATTTTGATGCCCCTGCAAGTCACCCGCAATTTCGATGAGCTGTAAAGTATTGTTTTTCACAGGTGCGTAGTAGGGCACAGGGTTAGAACGTTGAAACAACAACGCACAAAACAACAACAACGCACAACACAACAACAACGCACAACGACAACAACAACACACAACAACACCGACGCACAATACTACAACAACAACGACAACAACAACAACGCACAGTACAACAACAACAACACGATAGGAGTGTTATGTATCGGAAAGGGCCGAAAAAATCGCTCGAAACATGCACGACGCAACACTGAACTGATTTAATGTCACCAAGGTCAAAGCCCACTGCGCTACGAGCTCGTCTTTCAGAAGCGACCTGGTCACCCATTGATCGCTCAGCGAAGCTGCTTATCAGCACGTGGAAATTCCTAGGCAGCAGCCAGATATACATCCGAGTAATAACTGGTAGGAACCCACTGGTTCCACCAGCCCACAGGGGATTATTGTGTCCGTCCGTCGTGCAGGGAGGGGCTGGGTGGGGAGGGAGGAGCTGGGTGGGGAGGGTAGGGAGGGCTGGGTGGGCTGGGTGGGGTTGGTGGGANGGGCTGGGTGGGGAGGGGCTGGGTGGGGAGGGTGGGGAGCGGCTGGGTGGGGAGGGAGGGGCTGGGTGGAGAGGGTGGGAGGGGCTGGGTGGGGAGGGCTGGGTGGGGGTGGGAGGGGTGGCTGGGTTGGGGTGGGAGGGTGGGCTGGGTTGGGGGGGAGGGTGGGGCTGGGTTGGGGTGGGAGGGTGGGGCTGGGTGAGGGGTGGGGGGGTGAGAGGGTGGGGAAGGGCTGCTCACCCCGTGGTGCCCTTATAAAACTCAACGTTTCACCTACTCACGCCGGCTTGTGCCCGCCCTCACAGTCGGGCACATTTGCGGAATACACCACGCTGACGTTGACCCTGGCCATTGACCGAGCAACTCGACGTTCCTACCAGCTCCCTCGCAGGAATGTGTTAATCTTGACGCTGCCAGCGGCGAAACGCCCGGCGGGGCACCAGCCTTGCAATTCGGGGGTCGTCGGTTCCACTCCATCTCCTCCCCGCGCGGTACCATGGGACAACGAGGGCGAGCGTATTCAATGTCGCGACTCTAAATCTCACAGGCTGTGCGGGGGATCTTTGTCTTTGTATGTACGTACGTACGTCAAGCTTCTTCCGCACCGCACGTAGAACAACCGTGCTGATTGGATCGGAGGTGCATTGGTTGGTCCCAGCGATCCTGACTGCTGTGGATGAGACCCTGGATGTCCAAAGCTCGGTCGGTCCAAAGTTTGCTTGTATTGAGCCAATGCTGCTGACAAGATGATGGGTTGTACAGAAAACACGTACGCGTGTGCGTCGAACTTTTTTCGCACCGTACGTGGCCAACAGCGCTAATTGGAGGCGCGGAGTTAAGGACAGCAAACTAGATCTTGACTTAAAGCTTTCGTGACTGCAGGAATTCATATTCTTTGGGCCTTTCGGTAAAGTCACGGAGATAGGTTCAAAGAAAATGACGACCGCTTGTGTTGCGATCGAAACGTCGTAGTTTTTTTTGTCATTTTTTTTAACCTATCCATATGTGACTTTACCGAAAGACCCAAAGAATATGACAACAAACTAAACACGCAAAGCAGTTTCTAAAGAAATGAGTTCTCAATCTCGACGATGATTTCAAAGTGCGCAGCTCCCGGCGGCATCCTCGTATCGGGAGGAAAGATCTCGCGTCCCAGAGCAGAGCGGGGGACTCATCGCCTACGCGCAGAGAAAGAGCGTGGGGGGGGGGGAGATGGGTGGCAACTACGACGACGACGATGATGATGATCGCAACGGCGGTCGGCCGGCTGAGTCACGTAACACCAATCGGTGCGTGGGCGGATAATCCCATACCGCTCCCGCCGCGCTCCACGCGCCCTACCCAGAGTCGTGGCGACATCCACAGCCAGAAGGATATTCTCCACCACCTCCCCACTAAACCGGAGCCGCTCACAAGACCATGGAGAGGGGGGTTGGGGGAGTTGCCCGGCTTGCGGCAACAATCACGAGCCGCCGCTGCGAAGCGACGGACTGGGACAAAGAAAATCGGGCAATTTTGTAAACGCGGCGGTCACCAACCCCCCTACCCTCCCCCCGCCCTTAAATTGCCATGCAGTCCTCGTTGGGCCAATTTGGGGCTGGCTCCAAGCAACAAATTGGGGGCGGGGGGGGTGCCGGTGTGGAAGAATATTTGGGGCGAAAATAAGCAACGGAATTTACACATTGGAGGTAATAAAATATCTGAATAAAAACACTTTTTTTAAAACTCTGATCACATTTGCAATTTCCCCCACACACAACGGCCCTCGCAAATGGAACCGGCCCACCGGGGATTCGGCCCACGGACCGCTGCCCTATGACCCAGACCGGAGCTTGCCGCTGCAGCTCAACGCCCCCACAATCCCCCCCCCCCCCCCCCCCCGGGGAGGCCGGACAAATTGCGGCGGCGTTTCAAAAGCCAGAGCCAGAGCCAGGCTGTTAGTGGAGGACACTTAACAACCGGATCCCCCGCGTCTCGGGCGCACGCCGGCCCCGTGACCCCCCCCCCCCCCCCCTCGGCGATGGCCCGGGGGCTGCCGACGCGCCACGGACGTTCCCGGTTCGAGCGCCCGGGGCCGCCCCGGTTAACGCTCCGGGGGAGGGGGTGCGTCTCGGCGCGGCCTAGCCCCGCGACAGACGCGGCGGGGAGATGTTAAACGCCTCGCCTGGTGCGCGGGAGGTCGTGGGTGCGATCCCGACCCACACTTGACCGCGACCGCACGCGACCTGCTGGGCGGGGAGTCGGGTTTGGGGCGGCGGCGGGGGCAGGTTTTGAGAAACTTTTGTCATCGTTTGACCTGCCACGCCATGGAGGTGGGGTCCAACTGGTTCCCTCTGGATTGTCTTGCTGGGGGGGGGGGGGGGGCTTTGACCACGAGGGACCCTGGGAGCTGCTACGCCGCCTCGCGTGTGACCCTCTAACCCCGGGGGGGCAATCGGTGAATGTGGCCGAGATCAGGAGGATGAACTTGAGACGCACACTATCACCGGGTGAAGTGTTCCTCGACATAATGCGCCGTGCGCATTTATTACTTTTCATTCGCCAGAGGAAGCGACCCAACTGAACCGGCCGCAGGATTTCCTTTCGAAGCCGCAGGTTCTTCTATAACAAAACCCTCCCCTCCCCCCCCCACAGCCAACGTCGCATTAGAGGCCGGCTTGAAACTCTCGCCGTGCGTTTGCAATCGCTAACACCGAGATCACCACGAAGATGTAAGTGAATATAAGTTAATATTGAATTGAAAACGACAAACTCGTCAGGCGGGTATCCCTTGGGCTGTGCCGCATTGATGATGGTCGCGTCAGTGAGAAATATCACAAAGACTCCTTGTCCTGGAACACAAATAAACAGTCATCTGAGACAAATCACCCAAAACTGCAGGCATGGACATAAGTGGGGGAGGAGTGGAGGGGAGGTGGTGAATGTGTGAGATTATCTTCTTGGTTCTTTCGGTAAAGTCACGTAGAAGGGAAATAATAAATAATAAAATAAAACATTATAAAATAATTCTCACGACGTTTCGGCCACAACGCAAGCAGCCGTCCTCAGGTGACGCTGTCTCCGACAGACCTGTTCTTCACCTGAGGACGGCTGCTTGCGTTGTGGCCGAAACGTTGTGAGAATTATTTTATTATGTTTTACTTTTATTATTTTATTATTCCCTTCTACGTGACTTTACCGAAAGAACCAAGAAAATGAATCCCTGCAGTCACGAAAACTTTAATCGAAATGTGAGATTATTATTTAATGTATTATTTTTAAAAAATGTTTCAATTCAACNTTTTTTTTATTAACATTGATTTTCCAAAATGAATTTGTAATGTAAACATTAATTCAATTTTATGTTCTTTTATTAATGACATTATTTTAATGTTATTATTTATTAATTCAATGTTCCACATCAAAAGTTGAAAGTGTGGCGGGGCACGTCCGGTCACGTGGGCCGATCGTGAGAAGATCTGAACCCATTCGTCAGCAGCGCTGTGGGCCACGCAACAAACAGAAAAATACGAGAAGCGGCAAAGCGACACCAACGCGCCCTTTGAAAGCCCTCTTGGCATGCGAGCAGGCCTCGACGCTGGAGTTCATCTCCCGAACGCATCGCCTTGAACGAAAGGGCGCTTTAGAATAAATAAAAATTATGATTACAATGACACGTGGCCTTAGCGAGAGAAGCTTACGACAGATGATGTCCCGGGCAATGACCCCTTCTTCGTAAACACACACATCTGAGCGATAAAGATTAAAAACTTATACTGGTAGGAACCTCCTGGTTACACCAGCTCACAGGGGATATTGTGTCCGTCCATCGTGCATCCAAAAATGGGAGGGGTNGGGCTGGGTGGAGAGGGGAGGGTGGGANGGGCTGGGTGGAGAGGGTGGGAGGGCTGGGTGGAGAGGGTGGGGAGGGCTGGGTGGAGANGGGAGGGTGGGAGGGCTGGTGGGANGGGAGGGTGGGGAGGGGTGGGGTGGGGAGCGTGGGCTGGTGGGGGTCGGAGGGTGGGCTGGTGGGAGGGGCTGGTCACCCGTGGTGCCCTTATAAAACTCAACGTTTCACCTACTCACGCCGGCTTGTGCCCGCCCTCACAGTCGGGCATATTTGCGGAATACACCACGCTGCCATTGACCGAGCAACCCAACGTTCCGACCAGCTCCCGCAGGAATGTGTTTTTATTACAATGAAACTGTGGCCTTAACGAGAGAAGCTTACGAGAGATGATGTCCCGGGCAATGACCACCCCTTCTTCGTAAACACGCACATCTGAGCGATAAAGATTAAAAACGTATTTTTTTATTTGCACATTTCGTTTTACCCAAGAAAGCCTCAAGAGTCCTGTTATGTAATTTTTATTATTTTATTATTTCCCTTCTACGTGACTTTACCGAAAGAACCAAGAATATGAATCCCTGCAGTCACGAAAGCTTTAAATCGAAATTTAAGGTTTCTATTCCTCCGGTCTTGTCTTGTCCTTTGGGGTCGTCCATAAATGACGTCACGCGATTTTGGACGATTTTTGACACCCCCCCCTCGTCGCACGGCGTCACAAAAAGTTAGATCCCCTCCTTCAAATGTGACGTCATAAAGCTCTGCCCCCCCCCCCGCCTAAAAAAATTAAAACATGCTTCAAATCATCTTCTTGGTTCTTTCGGTAAAGTCACGTAGAAGGGAAATAATAAAATAATAAAATAAAACATAATAAAATAATTCTCACGACGTTTCGGCCAGGACCTGGTCTTCACCTGAGGACGGCTGCTTGCGTTGTGGCCGAAACGTCGTGAGAATTATTTTATTATGTTTTATTTTATTATTTTATTGTTTCCCTTCTACGTGACTTTACCGAAAGAACCAAGAATATGAATCCCTGCAGTCACGAAAGCTTTAAATCGAAAAATTGAATTCCTTCTAAGTTGTTGNTTTTGTTTTTTTTGTTAAACTACAATTTCGCAATTTAGCTTTGAAGCTTTCGTGACTGCAGGAATCCATACTCTTTGGTTCTTTCGGTAAAGCCACGTAGGTTAGTAATAAAATAAAATAAAACCAAAAATAATTTTTCACGACGTTTCGATCGCAACCGGCGCTGGTTGAGCAGCTCCACTGCTGGATGATATTTTTTACCGCCTGAGGACGACTGCTCGTGTTGCGATCGAAACGTCGCGATATGTAATTTTTTTTATTTTCATTTTTTTTCTACCCACGTGACTTTACCGAAAGAACCAAAGAGTATGGATCCTTGCAGTCACGAAATTTCAAATATAGAATTGTCAGAGCATGTTTGTGTTTGCATGTTCACCACAAGCTACCGCGTGCGATTGACGCGGAACGTGATTCCTCGCTAAAGTATTCTTGTGTTCTTTTTGGGAGCGACGTACGCATTTCATTCCGCGCACCCGAAACTCGGAATTCATTCGAAGGTTAAATATGATTTCGGGCAAAAATGCCACATCGGTAAGCGGCTCGCAATACAGCGGGGCGAGCAAATACGACTCGGTTTGAGCACTTCCACCGTCAAATTCAGCGTCGGGAATCAAAAGTCACGGGACGTGACCCACGTGACTTTACCGAAAGAACCAAAGAGTGTACAACTCCACAGTAGGGGAGGGCGTCGTTGCTGCCGTGTGTGATGCCAGGCGAGTTATTCTTCGCAGGTGATGTTTTCATCACTGCGACGTTTGGTCAACAGGGCAAGTCGCTCGCTGTGTGTTTGGCTCTGCCGCTGAACCGCAGAGCCTCGGAGGAAGCCCTCGCAGAACGCGGAGAGAGAGAAACCTGCACACCGCACTCCCCACGCGGGGTGCCGACACTCCGCGTGGGGTGCAAGCCGCACCGTGACAAGCCACGCGGTTTAACCCCGTATGGGCCGTCCATAAATGACGTCGCGCGATTTTGTACGATTTTTGACACCCCCCCCCCCACCACCCCATCGTCACACGGCGTCACAAAAAGTCAGATCCCCCCTCGCTCCCTCAAATATGACGTCACAAAGCTCTACCCCCCCCCCAAAATAAAACATGCTTCAAATCGCTTTAAACTATTGTCATTGTAGTGCGTATTTAATTGTAGGAGAAAACATTTATTAAAAAGTCTATTTAATGAAGTAGAACGTGTTGTCTATATTTATTTAAAGTTGCGCATTTTGATGTGACGTCACATTCTCAAACCCCCCCCCCCTCGTCACACATCGTCACAAATGTCTGACCCCCCCCCCCGGTGTGTGACGTCATTTATGGACGGCCCCCCAGAAACACAGAAGAGAAATCTCGCTGTGTCGCCGTGGGGACACGCCGGGGGGGGAGGGGGGGCGTTAATTCTAGATTTGAAGCTTTCGTGACTGCAAGGATTCATACTCTAGGTTTTTTCGGTAAAGTCACGTAGGTAAAATAATTATAAAAATAAAAAAATGAAAATAACTCAATTAAATCACGACGTTTCGGAGGCAACACAAGTCTCCGTCTTCAGGTGGGACCGTCACAGCCAAATTTACTGTATCAATCACAACCAAATTTACTGTATCAATCACAGCCAAATTTACTGTATCAATTTGACCGTGACTGCCCCACCTGAAGACGGAGACTTGCGTTGCCTCCGACACGTCGTGATTTAATTGAGTTATTTTCATTCATTATTATTTAATTTTAATTTTTTTTACCTACGTGACTTTACCGAAAACAACCTAAGAGTAGGTGGGGGGGGTGTTCTTGGAATTTTCTGAGAAGCGAGAATCGCGACGCGTGACGCCTCCTAATTAGGCCGCTGTGTCTCTAAGACGCAGTCCCCCGGGGATAAGAAGGGGTGGGGGGGGGGAGTTCGTATGAAATCATAATTCATCAATGCCACCTCCCCCCTCCAGCCCAATGGACTCACGGCCGCTGTATTTGCACGGCCGAGTGTCATCGCTTCCCCGGATGTTTTTTCCGCCCGGAGGTTTCCCCTCTCTCTCGCCGGGTGCGGCGTCCCGACGTTTCGCTGGCAATGGTTCTCTCCGCTTGGGAGCGAAACGTCGGACGTGTTGCGGTATGTGTGTGTGTACGTGCGTTGAACTTCTTTCGCACCGTACGTAGGCAACCGCGGGGATGGACAACAAGCCAAACAAATAAAGGTCAAGAGATATTTTTCAATTTAGATTTAGCTTCTCTCCATGGTTCCTAATAGATCGCAGCCTCAGTACGTACGTATGGTGAACTTCTTTCGCACCGTACGTAGCGAACCGCCATCGTAGGCGCGGGGAAGGACAACATGAGTAGTAGTAGGTTTTACCCTTTTAAACTGGTACAAAACTGACACCTTTATTCAAGGCACATGTTTGCAATAACCACAACACAAGAGTCAAAAAGCAAACAAAAGAAGCAACTCGTAATGTAATAATATGCACTGTCCTTGAAGTTTTGGTCCACACTCGATACGGCTTTCTTTAGAGCCTAGTCCCCATTGGTGTTGGACCAGATGACACCAGAAGGCGTACAACTCAAACCAGTGCAATATCAGAGTCTTGAGAGCTCGGGGTAAGCATTTATCTAGAGTTGCTTCTTTTTGTTTGCTTTTTTGACTCTTGGTTGTGGTTATTGGAAACATGATGCCTTATAAATGTGTCAGCTTTGTCCAGTTTAAAAGGGTAAAAACCTACTACTATATTTTGCCACTGGTAAAAGAGTCTCATAGAGACAACATGAGTGTTAACACGCAGGCTTTCGTGACCAGTGTTATCCATGATGAGGACAGCGTGCCGAACGACGCGCCGTGGTGCCAAGGGACGGTCGGTAGAGAACCGAGGGCAGAAGGAACAAGTATAACTCGTAAAAACAAAGTTTTTCACTCTAAATCCTTTATATGCGTGGCGGCTAGAATCCTCTCGTCCTCTGGCTTGAGATGGCTGCCACCTATGGGTCAGATGATTGCATGGCACCATTAAGCAATGGTAATTAAATATATTTTTGTCCTAAAAAGTGTAAAATTTAGGATTTTTTTTCACGAACATTAATTGTCACGCACAACGAGTCTGTGTGCAAAATGTCAGCTCGATTGGATCACGGGAAGTGGGTTAAAAAACGACCGAAAGATTTGCACGGTCGTAAGCAAGCAAGCAAGTGAACTTAATATTAAGGATTAAAAAAAAAAAAAAAAACAGCCTTCGATTTCAAATGCCACGATGGATGCAACTTGACAAACGGAGAATGCGCTGTAGCCCTTATAGCGGCGGGCGGGCGGCTGCGTGAGCACATTGGTTACGCAGTTTTAACTCGCGATGGGGAAAAGGAGACTTTCCAGCTCTTCGGAATTCTTCCGTCTAAACAAACATTTCGCCCTCATTCGGGGCGACTCGTGAGGCATGGAAGTCGAACGCCGTCGCTCTGTTCTCGACAATCCGTGGACAGGGTTGAACATGTGTCAATCACCCCCCCGATCGGCACAGCTGTCAGTCAGCTGACCGGTGATGCTGATGATTATCAAGGCGTGGGCTGTTCTGTTGCAGGGAGCACATGTCATCCGAGGAATGGGTTTGTTTATAAACATTCCCCAGCAGTACAGTCTGCTGATTCTCCGCCCTCGCCCCTCCTCCCAAGACCAGCTGATCGGTGCCACTTAAACAAATAAATAGTCGGACGTCTCCGTATGTCCCTTTCCCAAATAAAAATAAATAAAACGTTTTCTCTCACAGTCCATCAGCCACACACGCGCCTTCTGGGAGTGTGGTGGCTATGAGATGTTAACTACCTCGCCTGGTATGCAGGAGGTCGTGGGATCGATCCCCACACTGACGCCTGCGTTGCATGTTCTCCCGTGATCACGTGGATTTTTCTCCCGGGTCCTCCACGTTTAGACATTTGGCTGCTGGTAAATTTCCACGTGGTTAGCAACTCTGTTGGGCTGTCATTTGTGGCCAGGTCGCTTGTGACAATGAGCTACATAGCTCAAATTTCGATTAAGCTTTCGTGACTGCAGGGATTCATCTTCTTGGCTCTTTCGGTAAAGTCACGTAGAAGGGAATAGACGATCCAAGCGTGGTGGTGTTTTTTTTTAGACGCTGTCGCCTCGACAGACTTGTCTTCACCTGAGGACGGCTACTTGTGTTGTGGCCGAAACGTCGTGAGAATATTTATTATGTTTTATTTTTATTATTTTATTACTTCCCTTCTACGTGACTTTACCGAAAGAACCAAGAAGACTACATACTCAGTTGTGCCTTACCTGGTAAAATAAAAAATATTTTCGTAGTATTTAATCTGCACCGTCACTCGGGCAGTTAAAACCACGACCCGGTAACCGCGTTCAGGATTAGTTACCGTGTCCCAGAGTCTGTAACGGTGGCCTACTGCGTTGGAGCGTGAGCAACGGACGCACCGATAGGCACGCGCGGACGGACGGACGATCCGCACGGCGACCTGAGGGTCACCGCGTGTCAAAAACTTGCTCCCCCCTCCGTCTCTCTCAGTTACAAGCTAAAGGTGCAGCACCTGCAATTGCTCGCTCGTGTCACCGCTTGCCAAGAAGGGCCTCCACTACAGGCAGCTCCAGAGGGTATTTGGCCTACTCTTCCACGCTGCTGAGACATCTTGGAAGTGGTGGGTAGCATCCCACACTTTACCCAGCCCATGTGACCTGTTGGGTGTCGAGTTGGGTTTAGTTTGGGGGGGGAGGCGGGGCGGAGGGGCAGATTCGAGGAACGTTTTTCCATCGTTTCACTGCACGCCGTGAGATGGAGTCCAACTGTTGCCTCTGGATTTGTCCAGTGCGCTAACCACGGCCGTGACACACGCCACGGGAGACGCGACGTCACGTCTTTCGGGGGCCAAATTCCGAAAAGTGACACATTTTTTTTGGGTTATTCCCGAACCGTCCTGAATTGTCACCTAAGCGCAAATCGTTCAGATGACGAAAAAAAATTTTCGGAAAAGATTGATCCGAAAATCCGGGCGAGCATCGCAAACTCGCGGACAGCGCGGAAAGCGCGGAAAGCGTGTCTTGCAGCGCGGAAGCGCCGTCTTGCAGCGCCGCTGTTCCAGCGCTCTCACGAACAAGCGCGAGCGCAAGTGGAGCGGCGGTAGCGCGGCGCTGGCGCGCGTGGCTTTCAGGACGCCGCTCGTTTAATTGGGCTCCTTATCTGCCGCTGCAAGTGCACTCTTGGCCCAATGGGTCAATAAATCGACTCGCTCGCGATATTTAAAGACAAAAACAACCGCCACCCTCCCCCTCCCAGTATGTTCATGGGGAGCGGGGGTGTTGATTCCATCTCCCAGCAGAGGCAGATGCCTCCCCAGCGCGATGTTTTTACGCACCGCGCCAGGTACTCATTTGAGGCCGAGTCGACCTGGAGCCCAGGACCGGTTCCGACAATCGTCGCCGGTGTCGGCGTGAGCGGGAGTCGAACTCGGCGGCGGCGCGGGAGAGCGGGTTCTTGGTGCAGCTTCTCGCTAACCGCTTACACCACCGCCTCTCCACCTCTCCGGAACGCCATGGCCAGCGAGAAATACAATCGGGGGGGGGGGGCTCTCCAAAGGGCCTTCGATGGAGGGCCCCCATCTGCCAGCAGTGGTGTTGGGCGAGCGATTGCAGGGCTGCCCCTGAATCTCTTTACGGAGGAGAGCGGCGGTGTTGATATTGATGCCGCTTGTTTAAACGCCGCAAGTGAAACGTCGTGGAAACGTTGAACAGGATATGCATTGTATGAATCTGGTTTGGGAGCGGTGGCACAGTGGTTTGCGCAGTTCGCAAACTTCGACGCCGCGCGCCTTCGTCATCGTCCACTGATCAGAATCTGAATATTATTTGAAACTGGAGGAATCCGATGAGCATAAAGCGGGGCACGAGATAAGAAGTTGCAACAAAAACACGATCGGAGTGCAAAGTACAATGAAGGTAAATAAATTACCCAAACACAAACAAATAAAACGAAACATCCCCCATCCTAGCAGACAAAGCCCACCGATGCATTAACTTATTTTTCAAAAGCGACCTGGCCACAAAAGATGGCCCAACAAAGTTGGCCCATCATTTGGACATTTTGCGGCAAACAATCGAAATAGTCTAAATGCACGTGTCTGAATGTGGACGGGGGAAAAACGGGAGGTGCGGAGGGAAAAACCGGAGGCATGCACAGTGTGGTCGATCAGCCTCCAACAACCAACTGCATGTGGGGAGCTTTTGCATTGACAAAAGGGCCATGAATTGATATAAATTATAGTATGCAAAACGGTCATGCTTTATAGCCCTTTCTCAATCCACTGCTGGATAAAAACCTCTCCACGCCACACCTGCTGATAGATTGTTTAAACCATACTTCACCATTCTGGTCAATGCAGGATAGCGATGGAGGAGAGGGGTGGGGGGGCAGGACCATGCTGCCAGCTGCCAGCTCGCAAGCGATGCTATATCCGTGGCCGGGAACCCAACTCAGGCCATTGGGTTCACAGTGCAGCGCGCTAACCACTGCGCCACCGCTCCCGCAACTAATGTCGCCCATACGGCAGCAGTATATCGCATCATACTGCCGCTGCCGCTAATCACCCTGCTGAGATTAATTGCGGCGTGGGGAGGGGTGCGGGTGGGATACACTGCCTCATTAATTTGTTGGATAGGAAACTAAAATTCACAAATAGGGTCCCGGTGGTTTACGGGGGAATATGAACAACATTGACCGGTGCGGAGTTCATGTTTTTAATAAAATAAACGCGCTGGGCCAATTTAAAATCGCCCAGGCTTCGGCTGCGTTTCCGCTCTCACTAAATCACTGTCTCACTCTAAGCCGCAGAGATGTATGCAGTAAATTAGCGGTAACTGCGCACGCACACATGCATTTGCGAATAAACGAAAGCTAAACAATTTTGATTTTATTTTACCAGGTAAGGGTAACGTGAGCCATCTAGCTTTTGTCAGAAGCGAGCTGAATACAAATGATCGCTCGATTAAGTGGCTTAACCTGTGGACATTTATAGCAGCCCAATACTCTAATCGCGTGTTTCTAAATGTGGCGGGAAAATCGGAGGACCCGGAGAAAAATCCACGCGACCACGGGTAGAACACGCAAACTCCAAATATACAGCAGCAGGTGTCAGGGTTGGGATCGAACCCACGACCTCCTGTACACCAGGCGAGGGAGTTAACATCTCATAGCCACCGTGATGATGATGAGAGAGAGACACAAACTCCAAATATACAGCAGCAGGTGTCAGGGTTGGGATCGAACCCACGACTTCCTGTACACCAGGCGAGGTAGTTAACATCTCCTAGCCACCGTGATGATGATATGAGAGAGAGAGAGACACGCAAACTCCAAATATACAGCAGCAGGTGTCAGGGTTGGGATCGAACCCACGACCTCCTGTATACCAGGCGAGGTAGTTAACATCTTGCCACACGTTTTGTCGCTGGTTCGCGGCCTTTCTATCACTTCAGCAACTGTTTCTTGCTGTGGTTGTCCCACCTGATGACGGACGCTTGTGTTGCACCCGAAACGTCGCGATTTAATTTATTTATTTTATACCTACGTGACTTTACCGAAATAACCAAAGAGTATGGATCCCCCTGCAGTCACGAAAACTTAAAATCTAGATTTTTCTCTATTGGTTCCTCTGACATGGCATGTGACCCATACGGTCCATTGCTGGACGAGGGTCTCCCCGTACCGTTCCGGCCGAGGGCTTTATACGGCCATACTTCACCGCGCTGGTCAGTGCGGGCGACTGGAAGGTCCGAGGGCTTGAACAGGCACAGTCGAATCCAGGTTTCCGTCGCCCGTGTTTAGACCGGGTCCTCCCCAAACGACAGAGTCCTCTCGTCCTCTGGCTTGAGATGGCTGCCACCTATGGGTCAGATGATTGCCTGCCACCATTAAGCAATTGGTAATTAAATATAATATTTTTGTCCTAAAAAGTGTAAAATTTTTGAAATTCTTTTTTCACGAAAATTTATTGTCACGCACAACGAGTCTGTGTGGAAAATGTCAGCTCGATTGGATCACGGGAAGTGGGTTAAAAAACGACCGAAAGATTTGCACGGTCGTAAGCAAGCAAGCGAACTTAATATAAAGGATTAAAAAAAAGAAACCCATCACGTAAAATTGGCTTTTGCATTTAATTGGGCCGATTTGCAGCGCCGAGAATTAAAAAAATAAAATCCGTTTTATACGTCGGATTTTTATGAGATCGCGTAAATACAAATGTGTTGTTAAACCCATTTGACAATAAATATATGAATATGTTGTTGGCTGTCGCCTTATGAGACCAATTGTACTCGAATTGTAAATGTTGTGGGATTACTCTCCAATACACGGGTGTGATTTACTCGCAACAAATCTCCACGTTTTGATTGCGTGACAAACCTTGCTGTTTTGACGTGCCATGTGGCGGCGGGTTTAATGACACTTTTATAATGAACGCGATCTAACCCAGAAACCTCTGTTATGGAAAAAAAAACATATACATATCCTCCTCTTAGTTATTTCGGTAAAGTCACGTAGGTAAAAAATGAAATGAAATTAAATTAATTTTAAATTAAAATAAATTTAAATTTCATTTTTAAATAAAAATAATTTTTATTTCATTTTTTACCTACGTGACTTTACCAAAAGAACCAAGAGTATGAATCCTTGCAGTCACGAAAGCTTCAAATCTAGAATAAATATACATATCCGTTCGACTGCGTGCAACAAACAATGGGATAATTTAGCGATAAAATCTCGGCAAAAGTCGCGACGCGATTTCGATGGTGAAAAATGCGACCGCATTTCACGAGCAGGTGGGGGCGGGGAGGGGGTGAGAAAGTGCCAAGACGTTGAGTCGTCTTCCTCTTTTTGATTCTTCTTCTTTCGCGCTGCTGATGTAGACGCAGAGCACAGGTCGCAAACGGGTTTTGATTCCTTACCCGTACCCGCCGCACCAGGTCGCAAACGGGTACCCGTACCCGTACCCTACCCGTACCCTACCCGTACCCGGCCGGGTAGGGTACGGGTGTCGGGTACCCGATTGCGACCTCTGGGATGAAGCCATGTTGCAGGCGCGGGTGGCTTGATTCTAGGAACTTGAATTGTGAGAAGAGACAAGACGTTGGGAAATGAGTGACAAACGTTACTCACCAGTGACTCACGGTCTACCCGTACCCGGCCGCACCAGGGTCGCAAACGAGTACCGTACCCGGCCGGGTACGGGTAGCCGGGTATCGGGTAGGGTACGGGTATCGGGTACCCGGTTGCGACCTCTGACGCAGAGCGGCAACTTAGTTTCACATTCAGGTGGGTCAAGCAAGACAACGGCGCCAGCAGCAGCAGCGGAGCTGCAGTGTATCCCCTTCGTATTCGTGGATCGGGGCATTGCGTCGTCATACGTTGTTACTCGGCCGTTTTGGATGATCCAGAGAGTTTTTCTTTCCTACCCATTTGTGCATCGGGTATCATCCGGATCTACTGCCATGGCCTGGTGCAGTGGGTTGCTGCTCAGGATTTGGAGGCCCAGATTTGTAGCTTTCGTGACTGCAAGGATTCATACTCTTATTTTTTTCGGTAAAGTCACATAGGTAAAAAATTAAATTAAAACTAATAAAAATAAAATAATAAAAAATCACGACGTTTCGGAGGCAACACAAGTCTCCGTCATCAGGTGGGCGTCACAGCCAGATTTGCTGCATCAAGAGAGGCAGGATTCCAAGATGCAAGTTCTTAAATACAAGTTAAGGGGAGGAGAGAGGCGGGGGAGCTTATCAAAGAGACCTCAGAAGTAGTTCTGCGATAGACACTTCCACGGACCGCTTCGTCGCACGACTTGACACCACGAGACCGCGATGACGTTGGTTGAGGTGGTAGGGGGAACAAAATCACGAACGGACAAAGCGGCTTCAAGCGGTGGCGAGCCGGACAGACCCGCGTCGTTACGTAACGGGAGGAAGCCGCGTGCCGGGTGATGGCGCGTGGTTTTTTGTTACGAGAACGGAGCCTTTCGCAACGCCGGCGTGGAATAGTGCCTGGGGTTGGGGGGGTATTGTATTTCGTAGCAGTTGTGTGGGTGGCTGTAGCTGTAAATCGCAGTGGGGTGCGTGCGTCGCGTGCCCGTGCCTTGCCAAGGGACACAGGACGTCCCTGACACGGCAGGGCCAGCTGTCTGTCCAGGGTGCCCTCGCGTTCGCGTTGGGAACGAATTCAGTTGTGCCACGCGCGCGGGCCGGGCGCCGTGTCACGACGTTTCGCTACCGCGCGCTCTTCGCGAAACCGAAGATTTCGCGTGCCGGGAGCGGGAGAACGTGGAACATCGGCGATTAGGAGCGAACGGTGGTGCGGCAAAGATGATGGGTGCAGCATCTCGTTGTTTGTCGCGACGAGGGATACGTTCCGGAGATGCTCGTGGATATCAAATTTCATGGACAATGATACTGGCCTTTTTAATCCTGAAATAATACGTAAATAACTATTAATTAAATGAAGATGTTATATTTGTATTTTTGGGTCTTTTTCGGTAAAGTCACGTAGATAGGTTGTTATTTTCTTTGAAACTATCTACGTGATTTGATCGAACGACCCAAAGAATGTGAATTCCTGCAGTCACGAAAGCGTTAAGTCGAGATGAAAATATTCTCAATATTTTATCTAATCACATGCTCTCATCACTTTCTCTCATTACTTTATCTGATCAGTTTCTTTCTCTCTCTCTCGATGCAGTAGCCATGTAGACTTCCAGATGCGATTCACGGCCGGCCAGAAATCGTGGATGGCGAGTTTGCGAATAACGACGGAATGCTGGAATTGTAATGACGTGTGGCGTGCGTCACGCTCGAACGCACTGGGATGATTGTCAGAACCGTTCACTCAACAGTCGTTAGCGCTGGACCCAAACGTCGTGTGCCCTTCGGGCGCTCGCAGCGATGCGTTTCTAAAATGTTTCTGCCACCGTTTGCAATTCAGTCATCCGTCATCAAACTCCAAGGCCGTCATCATCAACACCACCACCATCACCGCCGCTGCCTGCGTCACTGTCATTTCCATCATTCGCTAAACCAGCATCACACAAACTCCGGTCATCTCGCAGCGGCTTTTGGCTAAGCCGTCGAACAAAGACGGTGGGTCACCCCGTCGCGTGGCGCTTTCAGATGCGCTTCTGCGGCCGTCTGGAACGCTCTTCCCTTCGAGATTAGGAAGCCGCTGGAGCTACGCACTTTTAATCAACTCGATTAAAAATAATTTCTTTGCAGCTGCTTTTTTGTTTAGTTTGTTGTCCTTCCCCCGCACCTCCGATTTGCACGGTCGGCTACGTACGGTGCGAAAGAAGTTCAACATAACACGATCAGTGTCTTCGTGGGTTTCACGACCGGCATCGTCGCGATTGTTGTTTAAAGCTTTTTTTGTAAAATAAAAACAATCGATGTCATGGGACATTCTTGCCAGTATCAAAGTATGAAAAATATTACAAAGTTTTACCCTTTCTAGCAATAAAACAGGAGGTGTAAAGATGTTCAAATACCACGTGGAAACCTTTTGTAAGGAATAGAGTCTGCATTAACCACACCTCCTTGTGGTGAGCATGCAGACAAACACGTGGCTCTGACAACACTGGTCAACACACTTTTTCTGGCATAAGGTATTCCAACGGTTTTAAGGTAATTTTGATGATTCCATACTGGCATCAGTTTTTGTCCATCAAATATTTTGCATTTTCAAAAACTGCATTAAAAAATGTGGATATCTACATAAACTATATTATAAACACACTATCCAAAAAATACAGCACCATATTGTAACACTAAAGCAGTCACCGACTCGCAACAACTTGCAATCATAAGTTAATTTCGGGTAAAATCAATTAAAATGGGGTATACCGATAGCATAAAAATGAGATGTGATAGAGCAAATCTGAGATCAGATTTGGAATCGGCACCCTGAAATTAGTCTAGAACAGCTGCAAAAGTCCAGGCCAGAAAAAATAAAAAATGTTTATCATCTTGGCTTGTCTTTGAAACTGTGGCCTACACCAGAGACGGCAGCCTTGTTCATGGCCTAGCCTCACCACCAGTGTCAGACCAGAGAACATCGCCTTCCAAACAGCACACAGACNACGCCACGCGTATCAGACATTTCGAGCTGCAGGGCAAGCGCTGTATCATGGGATACCTTTTTTTCCAGTATCAAAGTGTGAAAACAACAATTAGCGTTTACCCTTCGTACCTATTGGATGCTTTTCCATCGCGACAAATCGGGCGCCTAGTTCCCCGCGGGTCCTTGAAGGAGTCGTCGTGAAGGACGACGGAGTGCCGCTGTAGTTTCACGGTGGGGGGGTGGGGGGGGGAGAGGCGGGCTCGTGCGCGGGATCCCAGAGTAATTTGCNGGTACGTGTTTGAGTTTGGCGAATCTTGAACCGTGACGGCGGCGGCCGGTGCCAGTGGGGGTCGGAAAGTCGGTAACGCTCATAGTCTTCGCCTGGGTCGACGCGAAGTGTCAATGCGTACCCGGCCACCGACACGGCCACTTAGCGAGGTTTGCCGTAAAACAGAACGTTTTAGTCGCGACTCGCGCACACCACACACACACCGGTGTGTTTAGCACGTAGGCTTTCGCGACCAATATTATTCATAATCAACGTTTTTGGGTTAGATCGCGTTATTTATAAATGTGTCGTAACCCTCCACACCCGACACGGCCAATCGGTAAAAAAGTGTCACGTTGACAAAAGACAAATAGTTCACTGCTTTAGCCCACCGGTGTGTTGAAGCGTGAAACCACAACATTTACAATTTGAGTAGTACGACGTTTCGCTGGTAATTGCATCCAGCATCACCGGTGTGTGTTGGAGAGTAAACCCACAACGTGGACAATTCGAGCACAGCGACGTTTCGCCGGCGATCACAACAACCAGCCTCACGAGGCGATGGCCAGAATTGTTCATTCTCCTCCGGTTCTAACCGGGCGGCCTACTGGATTCGCACCACGGACCTCGGCAAAGGCCCACCGCTGGGCCCCGTTACCGCCACCAACCACGAGGGAAGGCCGATGCCTCCGGGGACGCCTTAGTCCAGCAGTGGATTGACCGTGGCTGGTGATGATGCGTGACCACAGTCAGACATGAAAGCCACCGTGAATTTCCTAATCCCTGCTGCTGCTGCTGCTGGGAGGAGAAGCCCCTCCGGCGATGATGCATCGTCGTAATTGTGCGTTCGGCCGCCTCGGTTTAAAGGGTGAAACGGCGCAGAGCCTGCAATCGCTCACTCGCACCGCTGCTGGAAGAAGGGAGCTGGGCGCTTTAGCCGATGTGGGTGGAGGGGTGAGTTGGTNAAAAGAAACGAACCCGATGCAGCGATGGGATCCCGCTCAGCTTCTACTCATGCTCTCCGCTACGGCTCCGTCACGCAGTAGCCGCTCGTTTATTATGGTTGGGAGGTGAGATGTTAACTACCTCGCCTGATATACAGGAGGTTGTGGGTTCGATCCCGACCCTGACGCCTGCTGTATATTTGGAATTTGCGTGTTCTCCCGTGGTCGCGTGGATTTTTCTCGGGGTCCTCTGGTTTTTCCCTGCACATTTTAGCATCACCGTGTGTTCAGAGTATTCGGCTGCGATACATTTCCACGTGATAAGCCACTACGTCGAGCTATTATTTGTGGCCAAGTCGCTTCTCGGTGGGCCTTATCTAGTAAAATAAAAAAATTTGTTTAGTTTCAGTATGGGTCACGATGAATATCGTTCAAAACGAGTCTCTGAATCTCCGTGGCTCACTTTGAGTCTCTATGAGTATGAGTCTCTGTGGTTCTCCATGAGTGTGGGTCTCCGTAATCCTGTGGGTCTTCACGAGTCTGCAGAAACGTGCGTTTCGAGCACGTGGCTGCTGTAATTGTCCACGTGATCACGATAAGCCACTTGGTTGAGCTACCATTTGTGATGGGCAGTGTCGCCTCTGAAAAAAGAACTACAAAGCTCGGTAGGGCCTTCCCTGGTAAAATAAAAAACATTCTTTATTTAATATCTTCTTGGTTCTTTCGGTAAAGTCACGTAGAAGGGAAGTAATAAAATAATAAAAAGTAAAAATAATAAAATAATTCTCACGACGTTTCGGCCACAACGCAAGCAGCCGTCCTTATGTTTTATTTTTATTATTATTTTATTACTTCCCTTCTACGTGATGACTTTACCGAAAGAACCAAGAAGATGAATCCCTGCAGTCACGAAAGTTTTAAATCGAAAAATGTTTATTTAATATCGATTTAAAGCTTTCGTGACTGCAGGGATTCATCTTCTTGGTTCTTTCGGTAAAGTCACGTAGAAGGGAATAATAAAAAATAAAAATAAAATAATAAACGTCGTGAGAATTATTTATATGTTTTATTTTTATTATTCCTTCTACGTGACTTTACCGAAAGAACCAAAGATGTTTTTAATAGTTGGCGAATTAGCCCGGCTGCTCTTCATGCCCGTGGCCCCAAACTCGGGTGAGACACCGCGGTCGGGGAGCTGTCACCGCTGGGGTGGGAGGGGTGGTCGCATTCCTCGCGTGGCAGACGTAGCGGCACGCGGTCCCCGTGCCCAGCGAGGCGCGAACAATCCCAAATCTCCCGTTAATCGCCGGCCACCGCTCGCGCCCACGGTGACAGGGGGTGGGCGGCGAGGGGGCTGGCGGAATTCCGCGCCGGTTGAGGCTCGCTACTACACGTGCAGTAGCTGCACGTGTAGTAGCTGCACGTGCAGTAGCTACTACACGTGCAGTAGCTGCTGCATATGCAGTAGCTGCTGCATGCAGTAGCTGCATGTGCAGTAGCTGCAGTGCATAGCTGCTACACGTGCATTAGCTGCTACATGTGTAGTAGCTGCTGCATGTGCAGTAGCTGCACGTGTAGTAGCTGCTGCATGCAGTAGCTGCTGCATGCAGTAGCTGCTGCATGTATAGCTGCTGCATGCANTAGCTGCTGCACGTGCAGTAGCTGCACGTGCAGTAGCTGCACGTGCAGTAGCTGCACGTGCAGTAGCTGCTGCACGTGTAGTAGCTGCTGCATGTGCAGTAGCTGCTGCATGTGCAGTAGCTACTACATGTGTAGTAGCAGCTTCATGTGCAGTAGCTACTACACGTGCAGTAGCTACTACACGTGCAGTATCTACTACATGTGCAGTATCTACTACATGTGCAGTAGCTTCATGTGCAGTAGCTGCTACTACACGTGCAGTAGCTACTACACGTGCAGTGGCTACTACACGTGCAGTAGCTACATGTGCAGTAGCTACTACATGTGCAGTAGCTACTACACGTGCAGTATCTACTACATGTGCAGTATCTACTACATGTGCAGTAGCTGCATGTGCAGTAGCTGCAAGTGCAGTAGCTACTACACGTGTAGTAGCTACATGTGCAGTAGCTACTACATATGCAGTAGCTGCATGTGCATTAGCTACTACATGTGCAGTAGCTACTACATGTGTAGTAGCTGCATGTGCAGTAGCTACTACATATGCAGCAGCTACATGTGTATCAGCTACATATGTAGTAGCTACATGTGTAGTAGCTACACATGCTACGGTCCCCGCACTTTCAAGGGCCTCGCGCTAAATGCTTTCAAGCTATCAATTCCAGTTTAGTGATTAATGCACTTGCTCTATTACTATAGTACTATACCGCCTTCAACTTTTAAGAACGACCGGGTGTTTGAGGTTAGCGCTTTGTCGTATTATCCGGCTGTATAGCAAATGAAAAAATTCAATTATTTTACTGTGCAAGTTAAAAATGTATGTGTTTTAATAGTAAAATGTTTATTTTAATTTTATTTAGGGCCCCTTCATAACATATGCTACAGGCCCCGCACTAAATTCACCCCACACTGCCACGGACCCGCTCTCGAGCACTTAAGGGCCAACACGCTCTCTCTGCGTGATGCTCGCGGATGTAATTGGGTGAAAAGAGACGTGCAGAGGGGGAGGTGCCTGGACGTAGTCTTCTCTGTGTGTGCCTTAGCCTCTCCGTGAACTCTCTCCACCTGATGAATTCTTAATCATCTATGCCACTTGTAAGGCAATCATCAACCCAGGAGCAAGGCATTGTTTTTAAATGTCTCCTGGCTGCGCGGTTTGGTTCTGCAGTGGTGACGTGTGAAGGCTTGCGTCTGGGTTTATTGACCAGAACTTTGCGAAAATAGGAAATGCTGCGTCCAGGCTGTTGTCAATCCACTGCTGGATGAAGGCTACACTGTGTACCCTGTTGGCTATGGGGTTAAACTATAAACGATAGAATTTTTTTTTTATAAAAACATTTTTTATCGGGTAAGGCCCAAAAATGACAGTAGGTCAATCAAGTGGCCTTTCACGTGGACATTCATAGCGGCCAAATTCTCTTTAAGACGCGTGATGATGATTCTAAATGTGGAGCAAAAAAAATCCGGAGGACCCGAATAAAAATCCACACGACCCACAGCTAGAGAGAACATGCAAATTTCAAATGTACAACAGGCGTCGGGTCTGGATGGAACCCATGACCCCCGCATACCAGGAATGGTTTTGGCATCGTTCACCGTGGCTGGCAATCGAACTCGGTTCGCCGCTAGGGAGTGAGATAAACACTGCCGCCGCCGTCACCACTACACCATGCTGGCTGTACCCACAATTAAGCGCTGTTAATCACATGGTGTTGCTCAGTCAACAGATTCATGTTTTGCAAGCAAATAGACACTGGTATCCAATTGCTATTTTTTGTTATTGCTATTTATTTAGTTTCACCAGGCAAGGCCGCATTGAGCTGTGTTGCTCTTTTACAGAAGCGGCCTGGCCACATTTGATAGCTCCACGAAGTGGCTTATCGTGCCAAAATCGGTAGCAGACAAATACTGTAAACGCGTGACGTTGATTCTGAATGTGTGGTGAAAAACCGGAGGAACCGGAGAACAATCCACGCGACCACGGAAGAGAGAGACACCGTAAACTCCAAATATACAGCAGCAGGCGTCAGGGTCGGGATCGAACCCACAACCTCCTGTACACCAGGTGAGGTAGTTAACATCTCCTAGCCACCGTGATGATGATGAGAGAGAGAGAGACACGCAAACTCCAAATAGACAGCAGGTGCCAGGCTCGGGATGGAACCCACGACCTCCTGTATACCAGGCGAGGTAGTTAACATCTCCTAGCCACCGTGATGATGATGAGAGAGACACGCAAACTCAATATACAGCAGGCGCCAGGGTCGGGATGGAACCCACGACCTCCTGTAGACCAGGCGAGGTAGTTAACATCTCCTAGCCACCGTGATGATGATGAGAGAGAGACGTGCAAACTAAAAATATACAGCAGGCGCCAAGATCGGGATTGAACCCACGACCTCTTGCACACCAGGCGAGGTAGTTAACTCTAGATTTGAAGCTTTGTGACTGCAATGATTCATACTCTTAGGTTTTTTCGGTAAAGTCACGTAGGGAAAAATTAATAAATAGTAAAAAAATCTTATACGAATATTAGAAATAATAATAGAAATAAAATAATAAATCTCGACGTTTCGGAGGCAACACAAGTCTCTGTCATCAGGTGGACCGTCAGAGCTAAATTTACTGTATCAAGTGAAAATGTATAAAAAATATTTACTTTTACCTACGTGAATTTACCGAAAAACCTAAGAGGTAGTTAACATCTCCTCGCCACCGTGATGATGATGAGAGAGAGACACAAACTCAAATATACAGCAGGCGCCAAGGTCGGGATTGAACCCACGACCTCCTGTACACCAGGCGAGGTAGTCAACATCTCCTAGCCACCGTGATGATGATGATGACAGAGAGAGACGTGCAAACTAAAAATATTCAGCAGCAGGCGTCAAGGGTCGGGATTGAACCCACGACCTCCTGCACACCAGGCGAGGTAGTTAACTCTAGATTTGAAGTTTTCGTGACTGCAAGGATTCATACTCTTAGGTTTTTTCGGTAAAGTCGTGTAGGAAAATTTGATAAATAAATATTTAAAAAAATCTTAGGAAATATTATAAATAATAATAAAAATAAAATAATAAATCACGATGTCAGGTGGGACCGTCACAGCTAGATTTACTGTATCAAGTGAAAAGTATAAAAAAATATTTATTTTTACCTACGTAACTTTACCGAAAAAACCCTAAGAGGTAGTCAACATCTCCTAGCCGTGGCGCCACTGCCACGGCGGTGGCGTCGTCGGTTCGTGCCGCGTGTCGATCGGCACGACGTCCGACGTTTCGCCACCGCGTGCTTCTTCGTTTCTTGGGACACGACGACAGATCCACTGTGGGCGCGACGCGAGCTGGCCGCTGACAAACACGCAGCGTTGACCGCGTTCGATCGAACCTTGAACACCGCTTTCTCAAGAAGCTATCACTGCCCCTTGGAGCGAAACGTCGGACATCGGCGCCGAACGGCGTGGCGCGATCGCCGTAACAACAACACGTTCCGCGTTTGGCTTTCGCAGCCGTACTGCTTCATACCAATCGTTTACGTCGATTCATTTCGTCCGGCCTTCACCCAGCATACACGGCTGCCACGTGTGTGTGTGTTGGGCCACGTGTGTGTGTGTTGGACCACGTGTGTGTGTGTTGGGCCACGTGTGTGTGTGTTGGGCCACGTGTGTGTGTGTGTGTGTGTTGGGCCACGTGTGTGTGTGTTGGGCCACGTGTGTGTGTGTTGGGCCACGTGTGTGTGTTGGGCCACGTGTGTGTGTGTGTTGGGCCACGTGTGTGTGTGTTGGGCCACGTGTGTGTGTTGGCCACGTGTGTGTGTGTTGGGCCACGTGTGTGTGTGTGTTGGGCCACGTGTGTGTGTTGGGCCACGTGTGTGTGTTGGGCCACGTGTGTGTGTTGGGCCACGTGTGTGTGTTGGGCCACGTGTGTGTGTGTGCTGGGCCACGTGTGTGTGTTGGGCCCNGTGTGGTGTGGTTGGGCCACGTGTGTGTGTGCTGGGCCACATGTGTGTGTGCGCTGGGCCACATGTGTGTGTGTTGGGCCGTGTGTGTGTGTGCTGGGGCGTGTGTGTGTGTGTGCTGGACCACGTGTGTGTGTGTGCGCGCTGGGCCACGTGTGTGTGTGTGTTGGGCCACGTGTGTGTGTGTTGGGACACGTGTGTGTGTGCTGGGTCACGTGTGTGTGTGTGCTGGACCACATGTGTGTGTGTGTGCTAGGCCGTGTGTGTGTGCGCTGGGCCACTTGTGTGTGTGTGTGTGCTGGGTCACGTGTGTGTGCTGCCACGTGTGTGTGTGTTGGACCACGTGTGTGTGTGTTGGGCCACGTGTGTGTGTGTTGGGCCACGTGTGTGTGTTGTGCTGGGTACGTGTGTGTGTGCTAGGCCACGTGTGTGTGTGTTGGGCCACGTGTGTGTGTGTTGGGACACGTGTGTGTGTGTGCTGGGTCACGTGTGTGTGTGCTAGGCCACGTGTGTGTGTTGGACCACGTGTGTGTGTTGGGCCACGTGTGTGTGTGTTGGACCACGTGTGTGTGTGTGCTGGACCACGTGTGTGTGTTGGACCACGTGTGTGTGTGCTGGGCCACGTGTGTGTGTGCTGGACCACNTGTGTGTGTGTGCTGGACCACGTGCGCGCGCGTGCTGGGCCACGTGTAACGCGGTGGAGGCCGGCGTGGTCAGATCTGCCCAGTTGGGTGTTTGAAGCAAGCGGCGGTTGCAGCTGCAGCCGGCGAGATGTTAACGCCCTCGCCTGGTGCGCAGGAAGTCGTGGGTTCGATGCCGACCCTTGGCACCTGAGTTTGCGTTGTTCTCACCGTGATTTTCACTCCGGGTCCGCCGGTTTTTCCGGTTTACCCTCCTCCCCCCCCCCCCCCGCATTTTATGAACGCGCCGTTCCGCTGGCTGTAGATTTCCACGCGACGATAAGTCCCAAACTATCGTCGGCGGTAAACAGATCCGTCTCTGAAAGAAGAAAAAAAAGAGCTACAGTCTATACAGCTCAGCGGGGGGGGGGCTCACCTGGTTAGATAAAACAACAAAAATGGTTTGTAGTTGACGCTCTGGGGTAATGTACACCAAATGTGTGTGCTGACATTTATACGGAACGATGCGCTAATGAGAGCGTGAAGCAGAGGTCGCAAACGGGTTTTGATTCCTTACCCGTACCNGCCGCACCGGGTCGCAAATGGTACCCGTACCCTACCGATATCCCGGCTACCCGTTTGCGACCCTGGTGCGGCCGGTACGGGTAGGCCGTGAGTCACTGGTGAGTCACCGTTTGTCACTCATTTCCCAACGTCTTGTCTCTTCTCACAATTCAAGTTCCTAGAATCAACCCACCGCGCCTGCAACATGGCTTCATCCAGAGGTCGCAATCGGGTACCGTACCGTACGGTACAGGTTACGGGTACGAAGGGTANCCGTTTGCGACCCTGGTGCAGCCGGGTACGGGTAAGGAATCAAAACCCGTTTGCGACCTCTGCTCAGAAAATATCTGCAACATTGGGGGAGGCGGAGGATGGGGGGGGGGCATCAGGGGATGACGGACGAGGAGGCTAATGGCTCAGAAGCCCTTGGCAGGAGTAATAACAAGACAGACGTTATGAGACTTGAGGCCGTCGAAATTCTGTTGGATCAAGTTTAATGTCTGNTCTCTCTTTTCGTGCCCACACAAAACAAACAAGAATTTCGATTTAAAGCTTGCGTGACTGCAGGGATTCATCTTTGGTTCTTTCGGTAAAGTCACGTAGAAGGGAAGTAATAACATGTTTTATTTTTATTATTTATTACTTCTTCTACGTGACTTTACCGAAAGAACCAAGAAGAAACAAAAGAATATTTATTTTATTTTGTACATCACCAGCCCACAAGATTTTGTCCAGTTTAGCACTCTGTNTTTTTTGTGTGTTCTGGAAGATTTTTTTGTGTGTTCTGGAAATCGAAAAAGAGAGAGAGAGGAAGTGGTGGTCTCGCTGTTGTCCCGAGCACGGATTAACCCGAGTAAGAAACAGGAATTTGGGAAGTATGAATGTGCGTGAACGGAGGGGTGTCGGGGACCTCTCCCTCTCCTGTCACTTCCCTTGCGCACAAGCAAGAATGTGACCCACATCTCCTCTGCACCCACCACCCCCCCATCTCCTAGCAACACGAGGGTGGGGGTATGAATGTGTGTGTACGTATGAGTGTGGGTGTACGTATGATGTGTGTGTAAGTACGATTGTGTGTAAGTATGAATGTGTGTGTACGTTGTGTGTAAGTATGGATGTGTGTAAGTACGGATTGTGTGTAAGTACGGATGTGTGTACGTATGAATGTGTGTGTATGTATGAATGTGTGTACGTATGATTGTGTGTATGTATGAATGTGTGTAAGTANGATGTGTGTGTATGTATGAATGTGTGTAAGTACGGATGTGTGTGTATGTATGAATGTGTGTGTACGTATGAATGTGTGTGTAAGTACGATTGTGTGTAAGTATGAACGTGTGTGTAAGTATGAATGTGTGTGTAAGTATGAATGTGTGTGTACGTATGAGTGTGGGTGTAAGTATGAGTGTGTGTGTAAGTACGGATGTGTGTACGTGTGAATGTGTGTGTACGTATGAATGTGTGTGTACGTATGAATGTGTGTAAGTACGGATGTGTGTGTACGTATGAATGTGTGTGTACGTATGAATGTGTGTGTACGTATGAATGTGTGTAAGTACGGTGTGTGTGTAAATACGAATGTGTGTATGAATGTGTGCATCAGTATGTGTGCGTCAGTATGTGTGCAAGTATGAATATATGTAAGTATGAATGTGTGTAAGTATGCATGTGTCTTTGTTATGATATGTGTATGAAATGTGTGTGTGAGTGTATACATGTGTCGTTCATGTGGGTGGGAGCGGTGGTGCAGCAGTTAGCAAGCTGCGCTACGAACTGGCGACCCGAGTTTGATTCTCGCTAATGGCCAACACCAGTGATGATTATCTGAATCGGTCCTGGGCCTCCCTAGGTCGACTCGGCATCAAATGAGTATCTGGTGCGGTGTGTAAACATCGCTACTGGGAAGACAAAGGCGATCGGGCGTGGTGCTGGCCACCCATCCCTCGTGTGCTGTGCCGGTCTTCATAGTGCTCGCTAACAGCACTTGCCCCAACAGTCTGTTAAGGCTATACAGGAGAGCTTTGTCTTTGACATGTGTCCATGTGTGACTGACTGTGTATGTATGCANAGGGGAGATCTTTGTATGTATTTAACTTCTTTCACATCGTACGCAGCCAAGCGTTCTAATGGAGATGTGTAGGCTCGTGAAGGACGCTGCTACTGGGCAGTTGGAGGCAGTCGCCTCCAGCAACAACCGAGGGCAGAGGAGCGACGCTCACAACAACGAGCGGAGCGCCGGGTGGCTAAAGCGCAGAGAGTTGACGCAGCTGGTGCATCTGCCAGCCATCTCAGTCGGTCAACCCATGGCACTTTGGGTCTGTTCTGTGAGCTCCTGCCAGCGGGCGTTCGACACTTCACGCGGCCTCAAAGTGTGCCTAGCCTGACATGAGCGCTGTGCTGATGTCACTGCACTTAGTGGTGAACGGCGGTTGTTGTTGTTGTTGCTGTGTTCCTGGCCACACCGTCCGCTCGTGTGCAGTGCCGGTTGCCTTCATAGGTGGTCTCTACCAACACTTGTCCAACAGTCTGTTAAAGCTATGCAGTGGCGGGTCTTAGTTTGCGGTGGGGGGGGGGGCGTACTAGCACAATGGCTAGCGCAATGTGATGCCGTGAGCTCGAAAAAGAAATAATACGAATTCGCTTGTTTACGCTCACAACCACAAAGAGCCTCATGGCATTTTTTTCTGTGGGGTTCCTGCCAAGTTGCTTTGCAATCGGTATCAATAATGGCCACGTACTCCAACATCGCGATGGAGCGATCTGCGTGTGGCAATGTTGTTCAACGTTGGCAAATTCGGACCGTGACGCTCAGTGGCTTCTATATTCTTTGCTAATGAGGCCACGGCAGCTTGAACGTCTACTGTGAAGCGGGACTGTGAAGCGGGACTGCCCGTAGCGGTCAGTACATTTTTGTTACGGATAACAAAAAACGGCAGGTATTAACCAGGGCGGCCGCTGGACTCGAACTGTTTAAACCTCTGTAACGGGGCGGCAAACGTTCTGCCCACTAACCGACTCATCGGTGTGTCCTGCGCGAGTGGCCACGGCTGACAACCACACTGGCACGTGGGTGTTACAGACAAAGACAGAGATCCCCGTACAGCCTTAGCAGACTGTTGACGAAGATCCAATAGGCATTTAACTATTCACTCGCTGCTGCCCCCCCCCCCCCCATGAAATTTAATTCCGTTATTTTTTATTTGAGGTCAAGATTGTCATCATGAATCAACACGTTTCTTGGGACTCATTTCCGTTGTCTCGTTTGTTCTGCCTCNGGGTTTCCATTCGTCTCGGTTCTACAGGGCCTAAGTTCTACAGGATTGTAGGTTATACAAGGCCTAGGTTCTAGAGGATTGTAGGTTATACAAGGCCTAGGTTCTACACGATTGTAGGTTATACAAGGCCTAGGTTCTACACGATTGTAGGTTATACAAGGCCTCGGTTCTACGGGTGTAGGTTATACAAGGCCTCGGTTCTACAGGATTGTAGGTTATACAAGGCCTAGGTTCTACAGGATTGTAGGTTCTACAGGGCCTTAGGTGATGCAGGGCCTTGGTTCTACGGGATTCTACGTTNCGGCCACACAAGGCCTTAGGTTCTACAGGGCCTCGGTTTTCTATTATCCTAGGCGCTCATCCATGTTTACATCCCTCTGCCAGTGATGGAAATTCCACTTTCAGCCAGTGATGAAATTCCGTCCCTTGGCTGCCGCTCCATTATTGTCTTTGACCATCGCTCCTTCTCGCCGTGCCGTTCCCTGCCGAAAGGCCCCATCCGCTCTTCCGAGCAACTTTGAGTCTCGCGTGCCTCTGACCTGCCTGCGTGGAGGCTCTGTAAATAAATGCACGCGTGGCTTGCGGTTGTGCCGCCGCTAAAGAAACGCGCACGAGTCGCCACTCCGTCGCCACTCCGCTGCCCGTCATCGTGGCTCCCCTTGCGAGAGCGTGGCGTTGCACCCGAGAGATGCAAACGCACCGGATCATATCGTGAGAATAGCAAAACTAACACCGTGGTATCTCGCAATGCCGGAAAAGCCATTGTCTTTGGACGGTGTTATGATGATTATTGCCCGCAACTCTCAACGTTCCAGGAAGACAGATTTACCCAGAAGGACGACCGCTGGGAAAACCGGACGGCATACGGTCAATCCACACGGTTTACCCGTATTCTTGTACAGGGAAATTGAGTTTTCAGGTCCATACGGCGTACAGACGTTTCAATACGGGCAACAAAAATGAATTTGTTTGTGTTTCTCCCTTGCGGTGGCACTTTGTAGGATGAACGTTGAGATTTATTAGGCACGGAGTGACCAATAAGGTCTGACTTGTCTTCTTGTTTTTTCGGTAAAGTCACGTAGAAGGGAAATTATAAAATAATAAAAGGTGAAGACTAGGTCTGTCTTTTTTTCGGCCACAACGTTGTGGCCGAAACGTCGTGAGAATTATTTATTATGTTTTATTATTTTTATTATTTTATTATTTCCCTTCTACGTGACTTTACCGAAAGAACCAAGAAGATGAATCCCTGCAGTCACGAAAGCTTTCAATCGAAAGGTCTGACTTGGTCTGCAATAAGGTACGGAACTGGACAAGGGGTTGACAGGTGTGGGCAGGTGGCAGCCCGGTCTGTGCACACAGCGACGAATCATCTCTCGTTTGCCGGGGTGGCACACGCGTCGGGGACATGAATGGGCGGCATCCTTTCAAGGGCAGAGACGACCGCTTCCTTTGTGCCGCTGTACGACCGCGCCCAGGTTACAGGTGGGCGGCGGCGATGGTGGTGGTGGTGGTGCAACGCTTGTCCCTAACGGTGTTGTCACGTGGTTGCACCCATTTTTTTCACCGCCAATTGTGCCGCGGGGAAGCACGCCTCGCTTTGAAAGCCGACACTCGCTCCGTGTCACCTTTGAGAGGCCCTCCATCCATCCATTCACTCGTTTGTTCGTTCGTGGGCGGTGATTGCAAGGTCCTGCCATACGACCCCGGCAGAAAAGGCCTCGGCGGCAAAGGCTGCGGTGGCGGCTCTCGTCAGAACGACCGGGTTCGATTGCAGGACTCGGGCCCATGTCTGCGCGGAGTTTTATACTCTTAGGTTTTTTCGGTAAAGTCACGTAGGTAAAAAATTTAATTAATAAAAGTAAAATAAAACAAATTAAAAAATTCACGACGTTTCGGAAGCAACACAAGCCTCCGTCTTCAGGTGGAACCGTCACAGCCACGACAGCTGTATCAAGTAAATGAGAGATGACAAGAAATACTACCCGTATATATTCAGCTCTTGCTACATCCGCATGGATGTGTCCTATGAGGGATCTGTTTAGAGTTCGGTGAGGACACAGCAGCGGATGTGAGTGTGAAAGCGATGGGTATTACCTTGTTATCTCGGCATCTCTTGAGGAAGGCCAGCGTCTCAAGAAGATGTGACTTCAACAGATAGGTGGAATTCCTCCCGTAGAGGGCATTAATTCTAGATTTGAAGCTTTTTAATTTTTAATTGTTTTATTTGACTTTTATTAATTTACATTTTTTACCTACGTGACTTTACCGAAAAAACCTAAGAGTATGAATCCTTGCAGTCACGAAAGCTTCAAATCTAGAATGCGCGGAGTTTGTTACGCTCTCTCTTTCTCCTCCTCACCGATCTGCGTGGGTTTTTCTCCGCGATCTCCGTTTCCCGGCCACAGCCGCAACAACGACGGCGACAACAACAAGGACATCAAAACGTTGCGTGTATCGGCCGAATTTTCTCCGAATGCTGGAAAAGTTGCCTGCAAATTACTCATTTGGGAATCGCAGCAGCAGCATCGCCCTCCTGCGGGAAACTTGGCAGGAACCTCCTGAAAAGTTTCGAGAGCAGTGATTTTCAAACCTGCTTAGCCCGCGGACCACCCAGCCCACACCCCTGGAGACATTCTTTCTCTGAATGCCACTTCAAACAAAATGACTTGTATTACAGGAACATTAGAAATGTATTTTAACGCAGCTATAAGATTTTCATGTTTATGTATTCTAGATTTGAAGCTTTCGTGACTGCAAGGATTCATACTCTTAGTTCTTCGGTAAAGTCACGTAGGTAAAAAATGAAATAAAATAAACAAAAATAAAATAAAAATCACACTTTTCGGAGGCAACACAAGTCTCCGTCATCAGGAGGGACCGTCACAGCCAGATTTGCTGCATCAAGATCTGGCTGTGACGGTCCCACCTGCTGCATCAAGATGCAGCAAATCTGGCTGTGACGGTCCTCCTGATGACGGAGACTTGTGTTGCCTCCGAAAAGTCGTGATTTTTATTTTTATTTTATTCATTTTTTACCTACGTGACTTTACCGAAAAAACTAAGAGTATGTTTATGTGTGTTGAACTTCGATTGCACCGTGCGATTGCACTGTACGTAACCGACCGTGCCAATCGGGTGGCATTTAGATCTTAGATGTTAGGGTGGTTTAAACCGGTTTGTTGACCTCGCGAGTTAAATATGAATTTAGTGTCCGGAACAAAAAAGACGTACAATAAACTTTTGTCATCATTGTCCGGATCAAACCCCACGTTTGCATCGCAGCCACCGCAGGACTACACGTAGAGGATGCCAGAGCTCATCTTCTTGGTTCTTTCGGTAAAGTCACGTAGAAGGAAATAATNAAATAATAAAAATTAAAACATAATAAAATATTTCTCACGACGTTTCGGCCACAACGCAAGCAGCCGTCCTCAGGTGAAGACCAGGTCTCCCCGACAGACCTGGTCTTCACCTGAGGACGGCTGCTTGCGTTGTGGCCGAAACGTCGTGAGAATTTAATTAATTGTTTTATTTTTATTATTTTATTACTTCCCTTCTACGTGACTTTAACGAAAGAACCAAGAAGATGAATCCCTGCAGTCACGAAAGCTTCAAATCGAAAGATGCAGAGCTGTCAACCCCTTACCAGTGCCCTACCTGATTACAGACCAAACCGGACCTTGTTGGTCACGCCGTGCCCCTTATACATCTCAACGTTCATCCTACAAAGTCCCATCACAAGGGAGAAACACAAACAAATAGACACAATTATTATTTGTTTGCCCGTGTCGAAACGGCTGTACGCCATATGGAACTGACGGCTCAATTCCCTGTACAAGACTACGGGTAAACCGTGTGGGTTGACACGTTGTGGTAGTATATTGTGTATAGTAGTGTATAGTGTAGTGTATATCAAACCTGTCAACCCTTATCAGTGCCCCTATCTTATTACAGACCAATTCAGATCTTGTTGGTCACCCCCCTTATGAATCTCAGCGTTCATCCTATACATGACACAAAAACACTATACATACGGTAAACACGATTTTAATTGTACCTACCCCTTCACTACTTTACAGACTCCTTGTGGCACCCGGTAAATCCAGCGTATCTACAAAGATCATGACAGCTGTATGAAACTCAGTTTCCCTATACAAGAATGGGTAAGCCATGTGGTTAGGGTGTGGGATCGTCACGGAGGTCACCAGGCAGCACTTTGAGAACACCGCAAGTCTAGAGACGTGACTTTCCTGAAACAGCATATTTATATGAATAATAACAATAACGAAAGCGTTATATCTAGAATTCATATTCTTAGGTTTTTTCACGTAGGTAAAAAATAAAAAATTTAATTTTAATTTAAATTTTTTACCGACGTGACTTTACCAAAAACCTAAGAATATGAATCCTTGCAGTCACGAAAGCTTCAAATCTAGAAATGATATTCTTAGGTTTTTTCACGTAGGTAAAAAATATAAATATAAATTTTAATTTTTATTTTTTACCTACGTGACTTTACCAAAAAAACCTAAGAATATGAATCCTTGCAGTCACGAAAGCTTCAAATCTAGAAATGATATTCTTAGGTTTTTTCACGTAGGTAAAAAATTAAAATTTTAATTAAATTTTTTTACCTACGTGACTTTACCGAAAAACCTAAGAATATGAATCCTTGCAGTCACGAAAGCTTCAAATCTAGAAATGATTATTTCCTCCCGCTGCCACTGCCACGTGGAAAGGTCGCACGTTCGACGAGGAATTTGTCACGCCAGATATTCGTCTGTCGTACGATTTGGGAGATCGCCCCGCAGCAAAATTTGATTTGCTTTGGACGGAGCTCACTCGCTAATAATTCATCACTCGCTTTCGGCAATTAAGCGCGAGGCCGCTGGAAGGGAACGAGTGGCCTGGTAAAAATAACAACCGCGTGCGGCAAAGTCGTGTGAATCACCGGCTTTGTCGTGAACGCGCTGCCCCTTTTACAAATATACTAGCTGTACTACCCGGCTTCGCCCGGACTTGGATCCACCACGCCCGGCCGCCTTTGTCTCCCAGTGGCGATGTTCACACAGCAGAGCAGTTACTCGTTTTGAGGCTGGGTCGACCTAGGGGAGGTCCAGGAGCGGTTAAAATAATCGTCACCGGTGGGTGCTGCCGTGAGCGGGAATCGAACTCGGTCGCCGGGTTCGTAGCGCGGCGCGTTAAACCGCTACATTACAATGCCTTACGCTTCCACATGCGCGGGTCACGTGACAGATCTGACGTCACAGCTCACCTACCGTGCAAAAGAATATTGCATTATTGAGCTCCCCGCCCTCCCCCAAAACACACAAAGTGAATTTTAATAATTTGTGCACGGTGTACAGTCTGGAAAGTACCCACATGGCAAATTTCAAGTGTGTTGCATGTCGGGAAGTACACTAAACATTTTGAGCAGGCACGCATAATCACAACTTTGCCTTTTATATATATGGAGACGAGATTTTTCTTTTGAAATCTACAATCGGCGCATGTCTTAGTGCAGAGGGATGTCGCAGCGGCGTGAACGTTCGGCGCACACGACTCGCCTCCCGGAGGTCGCCGGTTTGACTCCCATCTCGTGGCGTGGCAGAGTGAAGCAAACAGTGGAAGCGTCTCAAATGTGGAATCTTTATTCAGGCCGGAGGAATCCGATGAGCTGTGAAGCTCTTCAAAGCCTCTACGAAGCGTCTCGTCCGCCCAGCGGTGTCGATCGGTTCAAGCGCAGCGAGCGCGGTGGGGTAAGGAGTGGGTACTCCGAGCTCTTACGAGACGTCTTGCCAGCTTGGAAGAGTAGGCCAAATACCCTCTAGAGCTCCTCTGGTGGATGCCTTCTGCCAGCAGTGCCGTTACCGAGCATGCATGTGGGTATGGATGTTGAACTTCTTTCGCGCAGTGCGTAGCTAACCGTGTGATCGGAGTGTATAGTAGTGCAGTGTATAGTCGTGTAGTGTGTAGTGGCGTATAGTAGTTTGTATTTACGTTTAACTCTTTCGTACCGTACCAAGCCAACCGTGTTAATCGGAGGCGCGGTAAATCGGAGGTAATTGCAGGGCTGCGCCTTCATCTACCGCACCGCCGCCAGTGCCAGCGCTGGTCCCCGACTTGAACCGAAAACGAAGTGAGCGTCAGAGTGCGACGTGGCGTGGGCGACGATTGCGAGTGCCGGGAAGGGAAGGGGGGCGCTGGACTGGGTGGTCTCTGCGCTGCGGGCAGCGTGTTCCACTTTTTAACAAAAATTATCGTGAAAAAAAAACCCTCTCTCGAGTCCAAGCGTCCAGCTTCCTGCGAGGGCGCACGCAGTGAACCACGGGCCATCTGGACACGGCCTTGCGAGGAGGAAGGGCCCAGGATGCCACCCACCGCGGTCAGACCGGGACACCAATGGGGGGAGACGTGGGTGAGACGAGGGATGATGAGGGGAGATGTGGGTGAGACGTGGGGAGATGCGGGGGAGGCGTGGGTGAGACGAGGGATGATGAGGGGAGATGCGGGGGAGGCGGGGGGAGATGAGAGAGAGACGAGAGGGAGANGGGGGGAGAGGGGGGGCGTGGGAGAGACGGGGGAGAAGAGGGCGATGAGGGGGAGGCATGGGGAGATGGGGGGAGATGCGGGGGAGGGACATNACTGGGTGAACCACAGGTCANCTATGTCGGCAGGCATGGGTGGGTCAGGGTTATGCGGGGACGCGGTGTGGCGGAGATGCTGAGCTACGACAGTGACCCGAGTTCGCCACACGGCAACACCGGTGACGTTATCTACCGGACATTGGACCTCCCTAGGTCGACTCGGTCAAATGCCGGTGCTGTGGTGTGTAGGCGTTTGCGTCCCGAGGCGCCCCCTCCCCCATCTCGACCTGCTGCGGTCAACTCAAGGCTGCCGCGTGGGCTGCGATTTTGCCGTTGTTGCAATCTTCGTCATTCCCACCGTTTCAAGTTTGTCCGACACAGCGCGAAACGGCGAACAAAAAACCGCCCTCCCGGTCAGGGGTGTCTCTCTCTCCAGGCTCCCCGGTGGCTGCCCACCCCCCCCGCCCCGAGCGATATGCAGGCCCTCCCGTCGCAAACGGGTTTTTATTCCTTACCCGTACCCGTAACCGGCCGCACCAGGGTCGCAAATGGTTACCGTACCCGGCCGGGTACGGGTACCCGTTCCCTACCCGTACCGTACCCTACCCGAAATGAGTGACAAACGGTGACTCACCAGTGACTCACGCCCTACCCGTACCCGTACCCGGCCGCACCAGGGTCGCAAACGGCTACCCGTACCCGGCCGGGTACGGGTAGCCGGGTATCGGGTAGAGTACGGGTATCGGTACCCGGTTGCGACCTCTGGCCTCTCCTCTGCCTCTCTCCGCCTGTGGACGGCCGTGGGGCGACACGTCAGCGCAGAGACTTCCTCGGCGGCGAAGCCGATCCCCTTTCCAGATCTGGGACGAGTGATCCCCTCTGGTAGCGGTCCATCTCCACCCCCGCCCCCCTCCCCGCACAGACGAAGCGCCATCGGCCACAGTGCCCCTTGTCTTCTCGTCTGCGTCTCTCTCTCGACGGGGCAAACCTCGCGCAACACAAAGGGGCCACAGTCTTCGCCCCGGGACCTTCGCACGAGGGATCTGCGCTGTTGCTGTTGCCGCTGCCGCCGTGATTTCGTGCTCCAGCGTGGGCGGGGCGGCCTTGGATCGGCTTTCTCCGGCCGGCCGCGGATGGCATCGGTGGCGAGTCGTATCGGGACCGGTCCCGTGGACCCCTCTCTGTCTCCGCTGACTCGTTACATCCAAGCGCCGCTGTCACCCTACGTCTGTTTCGTGCCAATTGTACCACGATTGGTCTGAAATAATATCCCCGGGGTTAACTTACGAGACGCGTGGGGGGGGGAGGGTAATTATGTGAACGTTCGTTGATGGTTGTGCAATGTTTTCCATTCTTCTCCTTATTTAGTCGTGTGGCATTTCTGGGGATTGCAACAGATTACAAATTCACGTCGGGATTTTGACAGCCATTCGACTGCTTCGGGGGTAGCCGCGTGGCTTTGTTTCAGATCGCCGCTGATGTTTCCCATTTCTCAATGATGCTTCATCACCGTAGCATTTCTTTCTTTTTAATGTTTCATTCGGCTTTTGTCATTTCTGTTACCCAGGCCCAACCCCCCCCGCTCCGCACAAATGAGGCCCCTGTCCCGGTCTCTTGAGCTGTCCCCGACTCGTGAAAACAGAAGTCAACTTGAGCTGCCAGTCGCTCGTCACAGGAGCCAAGGCCAGCCAAACCAAGCCAAGTCGTGGCTCCAGAATCCAGCAGTCCATGCCGCGGGGTCCGCCCAGCCGCCACGCTTATCTCCTCCACCACATAATTGCAAAGCCAAGGCCCTCCTTTGAAACATATAAAAAAACATCTTTCAGCAGCTTCCCCCCCCACCCTGACCCTTATCTGTTCGAACATTACCCAAGCAAGCGGCCCCGTGGTCTTTAACCGAGCAGTGACGGTTCCGTGGGCTTGGCGGGGATGCGTGTGTGGGGTGAGTGGGGCGCAGGGCTTGTGTGCATTAAATCCACCGGCAACAATGACCTTCGTGTGTCAGTGTAGCAAGAACGTCGCTATGTTGTGTCGAACAGTAAGGCTGTTATGTGAGCGAGTGAGTCTGTTTGGTCGGGTGAGTGAGTAAGGTGGGTGAGTTGTGATTGGTGGGTAAAAACACTAAACTGTTTTATTTACCAGGTAAAGCCCGCCGAACTGTAAAGCTCTTTTTTTCAGAAGTGACCTGGCCGCACATCATGGCTCAACCAAGTGGCTTATCGCGTGGACATTTAGGGCAGCCAAATATTCTGAACGAGTGACATTGATTCTAAACGTGGATGGAAAAGCCCGAGGACTCCGGAGAAAAATTCACGCGACCACGGGGAGAGAGACACACGCAAACTCCAAACATATACAGCAGCAGGCGTCAGAGTCGGGGTCGAACCCACGACCTCCTGCACACCGGGCAAGGTGGATAACATCTCGCCACAGCGGGCGTATGCATGTGGGCGAGTGAGTGGGACTCCAAAACCATGGCCCCCCAATAACAAAATACCCATTCCCTCTCAGAAGAAACAACGTTGCAGAATATTGTTTCTCCCGAATATTGATACCTGCTTTTTTGATTGTAAACAAGTGTTTGGTGCCCCCTTGCAGCACCCCCACTACTCCATATGCCCCCAATTGGGAGGCTCTGGGTATTCATACGTCCATTGAACTTCTTTCGCACCGTACGTAGCCAACCGTGCTAATCGGAGGTGCGGGTGGGGGGCAGCAAATAAACACACTAAAAGCAGTTGATACGTTTTCAATCTCGACGATTATTTAAAAGTGCACGGCTCCAGTGGCTTAGTAATATCAAAAGGCAGAGCGTTCCAGACGGCCGCAAAAGCGCGTCTGAAAGCACCGCGCGATGCGGTGACCCCCGCCTTTGTTCGACGGCTTAGCCAAAAGCCGCTGCGAGGATGACCGGAGATTGAGTGATGATGGTTTATGCTCCTGGATGAGATCGGCAAGGTATTGTGGGTTCATTTGTGGCAAGCACTCAGCGTGTATGAACGCGGCCTCGTAATGTTTTCGTTCGGCAACCGGAAGCCAATGCAGCTCGGCAAGCATCGGACAGACACGGTCGGTTCCTGGTAGGGGTTGGCTCGGCCCACAATCCCTCACAGGTGGATAAAATAGCAACCGCTTTGTAGGGAACTTAACAGTGGGGTGCTATTATTGGTGAGATGTTAACTACCTCGCCTGCTATACAGGAGGTTGTGGGTTCGATCCCGACCCTGACGCCTGCTGTATATTTGAAGTTTGGGTGTCTCTCTCTCCCTGTGGCCGCGTGATTTTTCTCCAGGTGCCCTGGTTTTTCCCTCCCACGTTTAGACTCAACAGTGTCTGGCTGCTGTAAACGTCCACGTGATGTCAAGCCTCTTAGTCGAGCTATCTTTTTGCGATAAGCCGGTCACTTCTGAAAAAGAACCAAATAGCTCAGTGGGGTCTTGGCTGGTAAAATAAAAACANTTTTTTTACATTTTAGTTTTAGATTGCCATCGTGAGACACCTCTGCCCCACCCAGCACAGTAACGGGGAATTTCCACCACTCGTCCAGGGCTGTAAGCACGAGATAAGCGCCAACCCCCCTCCCCCCATCATGCCCATTAGAGAAGGAACTCACCACGAGTCCCATGCGGACACAGAGACAAACGCCGCCCAAGCAGCCGAACGTTGCCCGCAACGGGCAGACAACCTCCGCATCACGATGTTTCTTTTATCTGGAAGATTTGCTGGTTTTTCCAGGATGTTTCTGTTGCGCGTCGTCGCTTTAAGATGTTCTCTGTTCATGTTTTGTTTGTTGCGGTTGCACCCGACTCAAGAGCCGCATGGCTCACAGGGCTATACCTAATCAATGAAACTTGAAACTTGAAACTTGAAACGTAACCATTGCAACTGACCGTTGTTAAGGATTTTATTTAGGATTATATTCATTCAAGACGACACAGGAGGATTTATCCACAAATCTGGCAGGTGCCTGATGATGCTGGATGTTGTAATTGCCGGCTAAACGTCACGGTTCACTCGAATTGTAGATGTTGTAGTGGGTTTACTCTCCAACACGCCATCGATGTGCTGGACTAGCAACTAAATGACCACGTTTTGTTTACGCGACAAACCTCACGAATTGGTCGTGTCGGGTGGTGGCGGGTTTAACGACACACTTATACCATTGGAACCTCATTTGCCAGTATATTTTTTACTGGCAAATGAGGTTACAATGGTGTAAATGCTTACCCCGAGCTCTCATACTCTGATGGTGCATGGTCTTTGAGTTGTGCGCCTTTTGGCGTCATCTGGTCCAACACCATGTGAGACTAGGCTCTAAGGAAAGCTGTCTCGGGTGTGGACCAATCAACTTCAAGGCCAGTGCATACATTATCAGAGTTATGTTTTTTGTTTGCATTCCGACCGCAGGTATTGTGGTCTATGCAAACATGACTCCTTGTAAAAAGGTGTCAGTTTTGTCGCCAGATAGAAGGGTAAAAAACCAATTATGACACATTTATTTTACGCGATCTCACCCAAGCGCCTCTGTTATGGATTATATTTATACGGGTCATACTTCACCATTGCGGTCAGTCCCGGGTTGTGGAAGGGGCCCCCGGGGTGGGCAGTACGGGGTCAGGAGATCGCTCGCCACTGATGTTAGCCGTGGCCAGGAAGCGATCAGAGGGCTTGCCGCTCCACCGCTGAACGTGCGCTCAGGTTTGCACGCAATGGATCCTCGCAATGCACGACGTAGCGGCATGCATCTACGATTAGCACGGTTGACTACAGAATAAGTTCAACATACATACTATACACTACTGTGAGCTACAATTCACACGATACTTTACACTACAATACATTTCTATACTACACTATACACTACACTACACACTACTATACACTACAATATACACTATGCACACTACGCTATACACTACACTTTACACTACAATACATTTCTATACACTACTATACAACACTATACACTACTATACACTACTATACACTACACTATGCATACCATGCTATACACTACACTTTACACGACAATACATTTCTATACATTACTATACACTACATACACTACTATACACTACACTATGCACACTACTATACACTACACTACTATACACTACACTACTATACACTATTATACACCACACTATATACACAACACACAACTACACACACTATACACACAACACTATACACAACACACTATACTACAATACACTACTAAACATTACTATACACTACACTATACGCTACACTATACACTACTATCACTACTATACACACTATACAACAACTACACTACACACACACTACTATACACACTANACACTCACTATACACTATACACTATACACTACACTATACACTACTATACAATATACGCTACTATATACACTATATACACTACTATACACTACACTTTGCACTACACTACTATCTGCACTACACTACTATACACTACACTATACACTATACTATACACTACATATACACTACACTATACACTACACTACTATACACTACACTACTATACACTACACTATACACTACACTATACACTACACTACTATACACTACACACTATACACACCACACTATACACTACACTATACACACACTACTATACACTACACTACTATGCACTATACACTACTATACACTATACACTACTATACACTACACTACTATACACTATACACTACTATACACTACACTATACACTACACTATACACTACACACTATATACACTATACACTACTATACACTGCACACTACACTATGCACACTACGCTATACACGACAATAAATTCCTTTACACACCACGACTAAACATTACACTATACACTACACCACTATACTCGATTGAACACACATTTTTTTAGTTTAGTGTTGTTGTCCTTCCCCCCCAGCACCTCCGATTTGCGCGGTCGGCTTAATGGTACACATGTAGAATTACATTTTAACACACGTGCGGATGAGTCATTACACCCGCGGACAATGACATAAGAACGCGTCATTATGCTCAAGTGTGTACTCAGTTTTTTTTATGGAACGGAATTGTGATGTGTTACAATATTCCCAAAAGTGGTTGCTGCACTTCGTGTTTTTCGTACATTATCTTCTTTATCAAAAAGGACGCGGGGGGGGGGGGGGAAGTCAAGGCGACGTGACATTTGCAATAACAATGAGTCATTCAAGGAACACTTCTCAGAACTGCAAGCCGTTTTGCAGTCCAAGTGCATCGGCGGTTGACGGTCATCATCATCATCGCCATCATCATCGGCTGCTTCCAGCACGTGGTCAGATTCTCACACAATGGCATGGCACGTGTTCGGGCACTGGACCGAAGCCCCACGGTTGCGTTGCCACGGCCATTCGGTGTACGCTGAACTTCTTTCGCGCCGTGCGTAGCCACAACCGCGCTAACCGAGGTGCCGGGGAAGGTCAACAAGCGAAACGCAAAAAGCAGTTCTAACGAAAGTAGTTTTTTTTAATCTGGATGTTTTGAAAGTGTCACAGCTCCCGGTGTCTTCCTAATATCGGAAGGGAAGAGCGTTCCAGACGGCCGCAGAAGCGCATCTGAGAGCGCCGCGTGACGTGTTGACCGCCGTCTTTGTTTGACGGCTCAGCCAAAAGCCTCTGCTGCTGCTGCTGCNCGAGGATGACCTGACTTCGGTTTATTCCTCCTTGAAAGATCAGCTTTTTTTTTGTGTGCGTGCAACGAGCACGAGCCCTAAAACAGCGCTGCAATATCGATTTAAAGCTTTCGTGACTGCAGGGATTCATATTCTTGGTTCTTTCGGTAAAGTCACGTAGAATGCTGTGTGCATCGGCGGCTGACGGCCGTCACCGTCGTCATCATCGGCTGCGTACAGCACGCGGTCAGATTCGCACACAATGGCATGGCACGTGTTCGGGCACTGGACCGAAGAGAAATGATGAAATACAATTTTTATTATTATTTCCCTTCTACGTGACTTTACCGAAAGAACCAAGAATACAGCGCTGCAATAATTCGTTCGGCAAGCGGAAGCCGGAACCCGCGGTACACCCCTACCACGACAGACACGTGCCGGATGGGGAACTACCCCTTGGCCTCGAGCCCGTGCCCCACCGTTCTTAGCATGGCCACCGTGGCACTTGACGGTTCATTTCGTGGGCCCCACCGCCCCCTCCCGAGGTGGTACAGAGCACGGAGGTCGATGACACGCGCAGCATCATCACAACCGGAATGTTCATTTGGACTGCGGGAGCAATCCGGTGAACTGTAAAGCTCTTTTTTTCTTCATAGATGTCCGGTCGGGGCACGGGGTTAGAACGTTACAACAACAAAGATAGTACGCAAAGCACAAGAAAGGTCAACAAATCACTTTCGATTTAAAGCTTTCGTGACTGCGGGATTTATCTTCTTGGTTCTTTCGGTAAAGTCATCACGTAGAAGGGAAATAATAAAATAATAAAAATAAAAATAATAAAATAATTCTCACGACGTTTCATTATCTGAATGAACGCTGTCTTTCCGACAGACCTGTTCTTCACCTGAGGACGGCTGCTTGCATTGTGGCCGAAACGTCGTGAGAATGATTGTTTTATTTTTATTATTTATTATTTCCCTTCTACGTGACTTTACCGAAAGAACCAAGAAAGGTAAACAAATTACTCAAACACATACAAATTCAACCATCCCCATCCTCCCAGGCAAAGCCCACTGAGGTTGAAACTTTTGTTTCAAAAGCCACCTGGCCACAAATGACAGCTCAACAAAGTGGACTTATCGTGTTGGACATTCATAGCAGCAACATCGACCCGAATAGTCTCATGACTGGACCGCTGACGCGGAGGCTGACTGCGCACTCCTCGATTGAGCCATCGCCAGCTTGTCGAGGAGGAGCCGGAGACCGGGAAGCGATGGCGCCACCAGCGCCGTCCGTTGCACTTTGCACGGTGATCACCAAGAGGAAGAGGAAGAAGACTTTCGATGTAAAGCTTTCGTGACTGCAGGGATTCATCTCCTTGGTTCTTTCGGTAAAGTCACGTAGAATGGTAATAATAAAATAATACAAATAAAACATAATGAAATAATTCTCACGACGTTTCGGCCACAACGCAAGCAGCCGTCCTCAGGTGAAGACCAGGTCTGTCGGGAGACAGCGTCTGAATGAAACTGCTCCAAGCATGGTGCTGTTTCATTCAGACGCTGTCTCCCGACAGACCTGAATGAAATACGCTCCAAGCATGGTGCTGTTTCATTCAGACGCTGTCTCCCCAACAGACCTGAATGAAACACTCTCCAAGCATGGTGCTGTTTCATTCAGACGCTGTCTCCCCGACAGACCGGTCTTCACCTGAGGACGGCTGCTTGCGTTGTGGCCGAAACGTCGTGAGAATTATGTTATTATGTTTTATTTTATTATTTCAATTCTACGTGACTTTACCGAAAAAACCAAGAGAAGATGAAGACTAAGAAGAATTTGCAGCAACTTTTCTCAATCCGCTGCTGGATGAGGGCCTCTCTCGATTCGGCGCCGGTCGTGTGCACGTCTGTGACACAAAGAGCTTCTCGGCTCATCGGATTTCCCCCAGTGTCAATAAACACGCTGATCCTGACTCTGGATGCTCACCGCTCCAGTCGGTCGCGAGTTTGATGCAGACCGGGAGGGATCGACGTCTTGGTACGATCATAGTTTACCGTACTTCTATGCTCCCACATCTCTGCCACCACCACGCAGCGCTGTTTGGCGAGCACCTAATGAAGGCCGCACGGCACACGAGGGGTGGGTGGCCAGCACCACGCCCGGCCGCCTTTGTCTCCCAGTGGCGATGTTTACTACACACTGCACCAGGTACTAATTTTGAGGCTGGGTCGATCTAGGGGAGGCCCAGGACCACACACACATTAACACAGACGCATTGATACACGCACGGTGACACATACACAGTAACACACACAAAGACAAAGATCCCCGTATAGCCTTACCAGACTGTAGGGCAAGTGCTGTTAGCGAGCACCTATGAAGGCCGGAACGGTACACGAGGGGTGGGTGGCCAGCACCACGCCCGACCGCCTTTGTCTCCCCAGTGGCGATGTTCATACACCGCACCAGGTACTCATTTGAGGCTGAGCGACCTAGGGAGGCCCAGGACCGGTTCAGATTAATCCCACTGGTGTTTGCCGTGAGCGCGAATCGAACCCGGGTCGCCGGTTCGTAGCGCAGCGTAGCGCTAACCGCTGCACCACCGCTCCCCACTGAGTGGGGCGGTGACGTCACCGCAGGCCTGGTGCCAGGCCAGGTGCATGGAGGTTTCAGTGCTACGGGATGGAGCAGGCGGACCACGTGGGGTGGAGCCGTGTGGTGGCATTCGCGGTACTGACTCCGAGGCCCTGCATTCGGATCTCTCTCCCGGGTTAGCAAGTTCAAGTTCATGTATTAGGTATAGCCCTGTGAGCCATTCGGCTCTTGAATCGGGTGCAACCGCAACAAANAAAAAAACAAAAACGAACAAAAACATCTCAAAGTGAATATGTGACTTAAGTGCAAAAAGAAAATCCAAGAAAAACAGCAAAATATTGCAGAAAAAAACACCGTACACCAACGCTGTGTACAAAAATCCCAGTGGCGTGAGGGGATGGCACCGCCACGGAAACGGACATCACGGAGGATTACCTCTTGAGAAGCCAATTTTTCGATTGGCGTCTGGTCCGCGCGCGGTGGAAGGGCAGCATTTTCCCGCTGAGCCCTGCCGTACGAGTGCAAATGTAGCGCGACGGAGGTTGTTTTTGGCTTTGCTGCGCACGTGCGTGTGTGCGTGTGTGTGTGCGCAATTATTATTATTATTATTCACTGGACTGAGACCATCACCTCGCCCACACTGTAACTACAGGCCTCTGGAACGTGGGATTTGAACCACAATCCCGTGCGGTGTCAGTCAGCGCTCTGATCTTTCAGCCGCCCGCCCTTCCCCGTGAACCCTGAACTTGACACCTGCAATGACCACGTCCTGACCCGCTGAGTACTTTCTGGCATCTGTCGCAGCCAACTTGTCGGGTCGCGTGGAATTGGGGTGCCACGGTGGCTATGGATGTTGACTACCTCGCCTGGTACACAGGAGGTCGTGGGTTCGATCTCAACCCTGATGCCTGCTGTATATTTACAGTTTGCGTGTCTCTCTCATCATCATCATTACCGTGGCTATGAGATGTTAACTACCTCGCTTGGTATACAGGAGGTCGTGGTTTTGATCCACCCTGACGCCTGCTGCTGTATATTTGGGCTTGCTGTCTCTCTCCCCGTGGTCGCTTGGATTTGATCCGGGTCCTCCAGTTTTTCCCTCAACATTTAGAAACATCCGTTTGGAGTGTTTGGCTCCTGTGAATCTCCACATGATAAGCCACTTCACCGCGCTATCATTTGTGATTGCCAGGTGCCTTCTCATAAAGAGTCGCGTAGCTCAGTGGGGCCTTATCTGTTAAAGAATAAAAAGTTCAGTTTTGGTTTGGGGCCAGCGGATTGGCCCACGGATACCCATCGAGTCGAATCCACCGTCCCGCCTCCTGGGCTGCCCTGCTGAGATTGCAAGTCACGGGACGCAGGGTACTTTGAAGTTCACCGCCTTTGGAGATTCTCCGCGACCAGCTGTGGCAACAGCACGAAGCCGGAATGCGCCAGGGGAGCAATCATCACGACGGGCCACGGAAGCCTTGCGAGCGCCTGCCACACGGCGGTGGCCGGGGTCGATGGCCGGGGTTGGCGAAGATGGCCATGGTCCGTCCGCTGCTGGATGAATGTATCGACACGGCCGTCAGCATCTCTAGCGTAAAATTGCGTTGGGGGGTGGGGGAATGCTTTTTTTAAATGAAAGAAACAATGAATGCACCTCTCCATGATAGAGGTTTTTGTTGGTTTAACATGCAGTCGGGCTTTCGGAACAATATCATCCAGAAGAGGGTTTTGTTGGGTTAGATCGCGTAAATATATGTGTCGTTAAACCCGCCACCACCCGAAACAGCCAATTATTCTCGATTTGAAGTTTTTGTCACTGCAAGGATCCATACTCTTTGGTTCTTTCGGTAAAGTCACGTAGGTGAAAAAAATAAAAAAAAAAATTCACCTACGTGACTTTACCGAAAGAACCAAAGAGTAATAGCCATCTCTTGGTTCTTTCGGTAAAGTCACGTAGAAGGGAAATAATAAAATAAAAAAATAAAACATAAAAAATACAATTCACACGACGTTTCGGCCACAACGCAAGCAGCCGTCCTCAGGTTAAATATACGCTGCCAAGCTTGGTGGTGTTCATTCAGACGCTGTCTTTCCGACAGACCTGTTCTTCACCTGAGGACGGCTGCTTGCGTTGTGGCCGAAACGTCTTAAGAATTGTATTTTATTATGTTTTATTTTATTATTTTATTATTTCCCTTCTACGTGACTTTACCGAAAGAACCAAGAAGATCAATCCCTGCAGTCACGAAAGCTTTAAAATAATTTTATTATGTTTTATTTTTATTATTTTATTATTTCCCTTCCACGTGACTTTACCGAAAGAACCAAGAAGATCAATCCCTGCAGTCACGAAAGCTTTAAAATAATTTTATTATGTTTTATTTTATTATTTTATTATTTCCCTTCCATGTGACTTTACCGAAAGAACCAAGAAGATCAATCCCTGCAGTCACGAAAGCTTTCAATCGAAAAGCAACAGCCAATTAGTAATGTTTGTCACGTGAACAAAATTATTGACTCGCACAGCACACACCGGTGGTGCGTTGGAGACTAAACCCACCCACAGCAACATTGACAATCATCGTGCCGTGGCGTTTCCACCGGTAAAGTCCAGCCTCGTCAGGCGACAGCCGGAATTGTATGCTGTGGATGGCGTTGGTTAAAAACCCCTTCACACCTCGGCCCGAGTTCATGACACCGGCCGAAGCGTCGATTGGCGGGTAGAGCAGGGCCCTTTTGTACGGCAGCCCTCGCTCGCTCGCTCGCTCCACCATGCGCGTCCCTCACCGCCTCCTGTTGGCACCGAGATGGAAAAAGAAAAATTCGCAAATCCGAAAGAATAAAAACCACCGCGAACATTAAATGAGCCGAGAATGAATCCGGTTGGAGTGGAACCCAGGACGGCGCAAACCCAAAAGGGAAGCAAGACGTCTTCGAAATCCGCCAAGGGTGGGTTTGCGGTCAGAGGGGGAGAAAAATAAAATGTCAACAACGGCGATGGATCTCGGCCGGGGGAACAGACGTCATCGTTTACGGAGGAATTTGGTTTCTCTGCCACTCGTCGGCAGTCATGGAGGAGGAGGAGGAGGGCGGCTTGGAATGTTTGCGGCATTCCCACGACGATTAACACCCGGGACCCAAGCCGTGCCGTGTCGAGCTTGTGTGTGTGTGTCGCTCCCGTAGGTAGACAAGCACGCTAATCGGAGGTGCGGGGGGGGGTAATGACAACAAACTGAACGCATGAAGCAGTTCTAATGAAATGAGTGTATATGCTTGGTTCTTTCGGTAAAGTCACGTAGAAGGGAAACAATGAAATTAAAAAAAATATAAAACAAAAGAAAAAATACCTCGAACATTAATAGCCGAGAATATCAAACAATTTTGTTTTATATTTTTATTATTTTATTGTTTCGCTTCTACGTGACTTTACCGAAAGAACCAAGAATATGAATCCCTGCAGTCACGAAAGCTTTAAATCGAAAAGAAACGAGTGTGTCAATGTAGATGCTTTAAAAGTCGCTGAGCTCCCAGTGACTTCCTGATATATCGCAAGGGAAATCGCTCCAGATGGCCACGGAAGCACATCCGAAAGCCCCGCTTTCGGATGAGGTGACGGCCCAAGACAGCCTTGCCGGCCGTCAGCTGACGCGGCTGCCGTACGGCCACACACGTGACCGCGCACACGCGTGTCACCGCGCACGTGAACGGACGCGCGTGATCGCCGCGTGAATGTGCTCGGCGTGGCGAGGCGGCTCCGCCACGGCCGGCTGAAGACGGCGGGCGCCGCACGGCCGCCGAGTTCGTCCCGGCCGCCGCCGGTAAGGGCCGCACGCACGCGAGCGTCACGCCGGTGAACGTTCTTCGCGTGACGGGCGGCGTGTCGATGCCGACGGTCCTCAGCTGCGCGACGTCCACCGGCCCGGCTCTCCCTGCCGCTCGTTTCTGCTTCCTGTGTTCAGGTCGTTGTCCTTAACTAGTGTGAACTGATATTGTTGGTTCTTTCGGTAAAGTCACGTAGAAGGGAAGCTATGAAATAAGAAAAATATAAAACAATAAAATTCTCACGACGTTATTTCAATTCTTTAGGACTACTTTTTGTGTTTAGTTTGTTATCCCTGCTTGCGCACCTCAAATTAGCAACGGTTGGCTACGTACGGTGCGATAGAAGTTCAACATAGGCAAAGATCCCCCGTATAGCCCTAACAGACTGTTGGGCAAGTGCTGTTAGCGAGCACCTATGAAGGCTGGCACAGCACACGAGGCGGTGGGTGGCCAACACCACGCCCGGCCGCCTTTGTCTCCTCAGTGGCGATGTTTACACATCGCGCCAGTTACTCATTTGAGGCTGAGTCGACTGGGGGGAGGCCCAGGACCGATTCAGAATATTGCCACTGGTGTTGGCCGTGAGCGAGTATTACACTCGGGTCACCGGGTTCGCAGCGCAGCGCGCTAACCTTCAACGCTGCCCGCACGCCACACTTTAACACACAACCACAACAACCGCCATTCACCGCCAAGTGGCCGTGACGTCCCCACGACGCTTGTGCCAGGCTACGTGCACTCTGAGGCCACGTGAAGTGTCGAATGCCCGCCGGCAGGAGGTCACAAGGCAGACCCAGTAGGTGCCGTGGGTTTGACTGACTGAGACGACTGGCCGATGCACCGCCTGTGCCCTCCTCCTATGCCAACTATACATCCACGGCACGGACACGTACACACGTACACACGTACACACGCACACACGCACACACGTACACACGCACACACGCACACACATTCTCGGGCCCGGTGGCGTGGGTTCACACACCCACTAACGCGTGGCTGGAGTTTGCGTTCTTTTTTGTCGTAAAACAAACAAACGCGAGCCAGGAAGTCGGCTTGACCCTCAAGTTAATCTGTGTGTGACCTCGTGTTAAGCATTTACGAGATTACACATTTATAGTTGGCAAGGCGGTGCCACCGGCCGTCATAATGCTTGGCACCACGATGGCTAGGAGATGTTAACTACCTCGCCTGGTATACAGGAGGTCGCGGGTTCAATCCCGACCCTGACGACGCCTGCTGTATATTTGGAGTTTGTGTGTTGACTATTTTCATCATCATCACGGTGGCTAGGAGATGTTAACTACCTCGCCTGTGTACAGGAGGTCGCGGGTTCAATCCCGACCCTGACGACGCCTGCTGTATATTTGGAGTTTGTGTGTTGACTCTTTTTCATCATCATCACGGTGGCTAGGAGATGTTAACTACCTCGCCTGGTGTACAGGAGGTCGCGGGTTCAATCCCGACCTAACACCTGCTGTATATTAGGAGTTTGCGTGTCTCTCTCTCTCATCATCATCATGGTGGCTAGGAGATGTTAACTACCTCGCCTGGTGTACAGGAGGTCGCGGGTTCAATCCCGACCCTGACGCCTGCTGCTGTATATTTGTAGTTTGTGTCTCTCTCTCTCATCATCATCACGGTGGCTAGGAGATGTTAACTACCTTGCCTGGTGTACAGGAGGTCGCGGGTTCAATCCCGACCCTAACGCCTGCTGTTTATTTGGAGTTTGCGTGTCTCTCTCTCCCCGTGGTGAGATGTTAACTACCTCGCCTGGTATACCGGAGGTCGCGGTTCAATCCGACCCTGATGCCTGCTGCTGTATACGCGGTTGGCTACGCGCTGCGCAAAAGAAGCCCTACACGCGTACAGCCGTACACGCCGAGCAAATGAAAACCCGACTCCTACTACCGAGCAAAATAAAAAAATGAATAATCGCATTTAGATATCATACCGAAACAAAAGAAAGCAGCGCAAACGACGGCGAAGAAATCCTCGCAGCAAAGAAACGTAGCCCACGATGGTTTACTGCCACATCCCACGGTGGTCTACTGCCACATCCCACGTGGTCTACTGCCACATCCCACGTGGTCTACTGCCACATCCCACGTGGTCTACTGCAACATCCCACGTGGTCTACTGCCACATCCCACGTGGTCTACTGCCACATCCCACGATGGTTTATTGCAACATCCCACGTGGTCTACTGCCACATCCACGATGGTTTATTGCAACATCCCACGTGGTCTACTGCCACATCCCACGTGGTCTACTGCCACATCCCACGATGGTTTATTGCAACATCCCAGAGCGCAATCACCAACTTCCCAGCCAAGCCAGGCAACCTTCACAGGGGAGCGGCAGCGGTGGCCGAGTTGCCAAGAAAGTTACGCAGAATTCCTAGCAAACGGGTCCAGTGGCCAAAAAGCGACTGCCTGTTCTTCTTGGTTCTTTCGGTAAAGTCACGTAGAAGGGAAATAATAAAATAAAAAAATAAACATAATAAAATACAATTCTCACGACGTTTCGGCCACAACGCAAGCAGCCGTCCTCAGGTGAAGACCAGGTCTGTCGGGAGACAGTGACCTGGTCTTCACCTGAGGACGGCTGCTTGCGTTGTGGCCGAAACGTCGTGAGAACTATTTTATTATGTAAATTTTTATTATTTATTATTTCCATTCTACGTGACTTTACCGAAAGAACCAAGAAGATGATCCCTGCAGTCACGAAAGCTTTAAATCGAAATTCGACTGCCTGTTATTCAGCGTACGCTTCGGATGAATGAACGAATAACAAAAGTAAGACTTGTTGAGTACTGCGCTATCGATATGCGTCCGGCAAACGTCATCGTAACTAATCGCCTGTCCCCTCTCTCTCAGTCTCTCTCTCTGTGTGTCCGCTGGGGAGCCGGAAAGCCTCTGTACCAGCGTGGACGGCACCTCGTGGTGTTCACCTTGTGAAGCGCTCGCTCGTCACCGTGGCATGCGCGATGACACACCACCACGTGACTTTTCTTTCGTGTTGTGCGCGGTGCTTTTAGCGCCACGGCACGTCGATTTGTAGCGTTTATTTTCATTTGTTTGCTGGTGACTTTGTGTGTTTCATATCGAAATCGCCTCCAGTGCTTTTGCTGCTGGCGGCAATAAAAGTTGTTTAAAAGTCTCTTTTTGTCCTCTCTCTGTGTGTCCTCTCTCTCTCTCTCTCTCTCACTCTCTGTGTGTCCCTCTCTCTCTTTCTCTCTCTGTCTCTCTCTCTCGCTCTGGACGCACGCTGGGCCGCAGATGTCAGCTCCGGGGAGTCCGCAGGGCGGAGGCGAGGAGAGATGCAGCACGCCGCTGCCCCAAGGCTGGCAGTGCTACATCAGCCCGCAGGGACAGAAGTACTACGTCAACACCTTCACGCACGGTGACCTCATTGCTGCCACCACACCACCGCTATTTGATTACTAATAGGGGTTTCCCCTTTTTTCTGGCAACAAAACTGACACCTTTTGCAAGGAATCATGCTTACATTAACCACAAACTTGCAGTAAATGTTGCCAGAAAAAAGGGGAAAAACCCTATTAGTATATTTTGGTACTGGCAAAGAAGGTCCCATGATGTAGCCACTATTTGATTGTTAACTGGCTCTACTACCCGGCTTCGCCCGGGACTTTCTTGTCATGGATTAACACGCGGCCTACGCGGAGGGTGGGGGAGGGGGGGATGCGTGACGTCAGCAGGCACCCTGCGTGACGCTGCAGCATGCGGGTGACGTCACCGTCACAGGTGTGACGTCATCGCTCACTTGTCTTGCAAAATATTACATCCATTATTCCCCCCCCCCCCCCAAATAAAAGTCTATTGTTATACTTTTTACATTGTGTACAGTCTGGAAGCTACCCACATGCCAAATTTCAAGTTTTTTGCATGTCGGGAAGTACGCTAAACATTTAGAACAGACACACGTTTCACAAATTTCCATTTTATATATAAATGGGGGGAAAAAAACTCTCCAATGTATGCGACTGTGGGCCATCCAGAGCAAGACCGTAGCAACAACGTGCGTGGGGGAGGGGGTTAATGAATGCATATGAATGACTACGGGTATCCATTGCCGTTTTAATAAAAAATGTAAGTAAACTTAATTTTTGTTGTTCACGTTTTCACCAAAGCGGCCGCTGTGGTGAAAGTTAGATTTCATTTGAACTCTCGGACTCCCGAAACGTTTCTCCGTCGCAAGCTGGCGCTCACCGCACCCCTCGTGAATGCCGCGTGTTACGATCGCGGCAGAAGACTTTAAACTCTGTCGTCGAAGTTTGCATTAAACTCAGGAAACAAACGGCTATTATGGGATAATGTTAGCATTCATTGGGTGCTTGAATGCACCCGCTTCTTCACAGAGCCGGTGACATCTCATCTCAGGCATTCCGGGGGACGACACTCCTGACGGAGATTTAGAGAGGACGGAGAGATAAGAAAGGTCAGAGACAGAGAGAGAGAGAGAGAGAGACACAGCTAGAGACAGAGACACAGAGACACAGAGAGAGACACAGAGAGAGACAGAGAGAGACAGAGAGAGACACAGAGACGCAGAGATGCAGAGATGCAGAGAGACAGAGAGGTAGAGAGGCAGAGAGAAAGTGTGAATCATCATTGGGGGCTGCACGATGCACCATATGCACCATTGGGGCCCTAATACGAAGAATGTTGTTCGGTGAACAGCCCCTACACGGGCACGTAAACATTCACCAAAGTTGAAAGAAGCATTCTTCAAAGGAGTCGAATGTTTGCGAGATTACTGATTTCTATCAGGGCCACATCGTGTGCAACGTGCAGTCTCCAAATATTATTCACCGCCAACCCTGTGGCCTCTGTCTCATTTTTTTAGATGAAGAATTCCCATTGCCCTACCGAACTCAACATCACCTATGACCTATATTCTCCCAGCACCGTCGGTGGCTAGGAGATGTTAACTACCTCGCCTGGTATACAGGAGGTCGTGGGTTCGATCCCGACCCTGACGCCTGCTGTATATTTGGAATTTGCGGNCTCTCTCTCTCTCTTTCTGTGATGAGATGTTAATTGCCGCGCCTGGTATGCAGGAGGTCGTGGGTTCGATCCGACCCTGACGATGCCTGTTGTATATTTGGAGTTTGCGTGTCTCTCTCCGTGATGAGATGTTAACTACCTCGCCTGGTATACAGGAGGTCGTGGGTTCGATCCCGACCCTGACTGCCTGCTGTATATTTGGAGTTTGCGTGTCTCTCTCTCCATGATGAGATGTTAACTACCTCGCCTGGTATGCAGGAGGTCGTGGGTTCGATCCCGACCCTGACTGCCTGCTGTATATTTGGAGTGTGCGTGTCTCTCTCTCTCCGTGATGAGATGTTAACTACCTCGCCTGGTACGCAAGGTCGTGTGGATTTTTCTCCGGGTCCTCCGATTTTTTCCTCCACGTTTAGAATCAACATCACGTGTTCTTAGAGTGCTCGGCTGCTAGGAATGTCCACGTGACGATGATCATCCTCTTCGTTGAGCTATCATAGTGATAGCCAGGCCGCTTATGAAAAAATCTACACAGCTCAGGGGCCTTACCTGGTAAAATAAAAATTGTTCAGTTTCATCCTTTACAGAGGTTTTGTTTCTTGGGTTGAATCGCTTAAATATAAATGCATCTCGATTTAAAGCTTTCGTGACTGCAGGGATTCATCTTCTTGGTTCTTTCGGTAAAGTCACGTAGAAGGGAAATAATAAAATAATCTCACGACGTTTCGACCACAACGCAAGCAGCCGTCCTCAGGTGAAGAACAGGTCTGTCGGATAGACGCTGTCTTTCTGAAACGTCGTGAGAATTGTATTTTATTATGTTTAATTTATTTTATTTTATTATTTCCCTTCTACGTGACTTTACCGAAAGAACCAAGAAGATATAAATGCATCGTTAAACCCGCCACCACCTGACACGGAAAATTAGTAAGGTTTGTCACGTGAACACAACGTGCCAATTCGTTACTGGCACAGAAAAAACGGCGCGTTGGAGAAAAACCCCACAACATTTACAATTCGAGCGCCGAGCCGTTTCGCCGGCAATTGCAACCGGCGTCGTGCATTTCATATTTTACGCGACCAAGACCACTCCGTGTTAGTTTAGATGAAGTTCATTGCAGTGCTCCGGTCGACTCGTTAGCGCTCGTCTCGAGGAAGCCGTCCGTCCGTGCCGACGGCGGCTGCCAGAAACGGCGGCGGCGGAGTTTCTGGCCGGAGTGACCCGAGTTTACGTTCCAGAAATGATTCACATTTTCCGCGAGACGTCCAAGCGGCTGTTGTGGGGCGCATCCCTGCCAGCGATGCTGCCCGGGGGTGGTGGAGGGCAGGGGAGGGGTANGGGGGGCAGCTTGGGGCATCGGCGCAGCGTCGTAAATCATTGCCCGTAGGGATGAGGTCGTACATTTGAGTTTTTCCTCTCTTCCCAGGATTTCCAACACGAGGCCGCGGGTTGAAGTGAGCAAACCCTTGCGGGGTACGGTCAATCGCAGTTAGTCTTGTGTGGTCCGTTTACTACTTATCATTCAAAAACCCGGGTCGCGAGCAATGGGTGACCTGGCTCCAGTTTCGGATGGGGGGGGGGGCAGTGTGGGGCTGTCACGTGGGGCTGTCACGTGGGCTGTCACGTGGGGGGGGGGGGCACCCTGTCGATAAGGGGAGGGGTGCGTGCTCCACCCCCACCCCAGCAGTGGGCCCTCGTGCCGGAGCTAACTCGACATCATCCGTGGCGTATTTTCTATTCTCGTAGCGCCACGGTGGCTCGGAGATGTTGACTACCTCACCTGGTGTACAGGAGGTCGTGGGTTCGATCCCGACCCTGCGCTTGCTGCTGTATATTTGTAGTTTGCGTGTCTCTCTCTCTCATCATCATCACGGTGGCTAGGAGATGTTAACTACCTCGCCTGGTGTGCAGGAGGTCGTGGGTTCGATCCCGACCCTGCCGCTTGCTGCTGTATATTTGGAGTTTGCGTGTCTCTCTCTCTCTCCTCGTGGTTCGCGTGGATTATTTCTCCGGGTCCTCCGCTTTTTTTTTCCGTGTCCCTCCAAACACATTTAGAGTGTTTCGAGGGCTGTGCCACGAACTTCCACACGCCGACGACGATGATGATGTGGACACCTGCGTGGGCGCAGCAGAGACAACGGCGATTGCTTTACCATCACGTGTTCGTTTCCTGGCGCGGGGATGGGACCTCACCGGGAATTCTTGGGCCCTCGCGCTCGTTCTCGAGCCGAAACGTCCGGCGCGTCTTGTTCACGCGTCGTCGGCATCGTTACGGTGCACTTGCCCCGCGCGTCGTGGGGGGGGGGGGGCGGTCGATTTCCTCCGGGTTTATCGCGGTCGCGTGATGGGGAATCCGTTCGGAGCTCTGGCGGAGGAATGCGAGATGCTGCGCGCGTTAACGGAGGGAGCCCGCCCGCGGAAAGTCTGAAATCACGGAGCTGCTTTAGAAAATGTGACTTCGAGCGTAACCTCTTGACGGTCAAACCGATGTGGTGGTGGTGGTGGTTTGTTTTTTACTCACTCTGGAGATGCTGGAAATTAGCCGAATTGAGCGCGGGACAAATTCGCAGATGACCGGAGAAAAATCCGCGTGACCACGCACGGTGCAGAGAGAGACACGCAAACTCCAAATATACAGCAGCAGCAGCAGGCGTCAGGGTCGGGATCGAACCACACGAAGCACACCGCCCTGTCTGCATCGCGTGAGTGACCTCATCAGGATTCGGCCTCCGTCGGGAGGTGGTCAACGTGAAATGTGTAGTGCGGTTTGCTACGCACGGTTGCGGAAGAATTTGGACAACATGCATACAACCGCGTCAGGAGCTAGCTGCGGAGTGGATCACCGCCGTGATGTCGTTTTTACTGATAATTGTTTTTTTACCCTTCTATCTGGCAACAAAACTGACTCTTTTTACAAGGAGTCATGTTTCAATAGACCGCAATACCTGCAGTCATAATACAAACAAAAGACATAACTCTGATAATGTGCACTGTCCTTGAAGTTGATTGGTCCACACCCGAGACAGCTTTCCTTAGAGCCTAGTCTCACATGGGTTGGACCAGATGACGCCAAAAGGCGCACAACTCAAAGACAATGCACCATCAGAGTATGAGAGCTCGGGCAAGCATCTACACTATGGAACGTCATTTGCCAGTAAAAATATGATTTTTTTTTATTTTACTGCTGAACGGTTTTCCCGTCGTACGTGAGCTTACTCTGCTGCCTCGGAGCTGTGACCGCCCCCCCCCCGATTCGGCTTCCCCCACGATTTGCCCCACCACCACCGCTTGGCCACTGCTGCCTCTAGTGGTGCTCAACTCATCAAGTTTCAAGTTTTCACGTTCATTTATTAGTATAGCCCCTGTGAGCCATTCGGCTCTTGAATCGGGTGCAACCGCAACAAACAAAAAAACAAAAACATGAACAAGAAAACATCTTTAGTGACTAAATGCAAACAGAAAAACCAAGAAAAGACAGCTGAATATTGCAGAAAAAGCACCGTACACCAACACTGTGTGCAGTGTACGTCGTCATCGGCCGTGATCCATCCGCTGCTGGATTAAGGCCTCCTTAAGCCGTCGGCGTCTCTCTCACGGTCCTGGGCGTTATCCCAGGCGCCGTGGTGGCTAGGCGATGTTAACTCCCTCGCCTGGTGTGCAGGAGGTCGTGGGTTAAATCCCAACCCTGACGCCTGCTGCTGTGTATTTGAGTTTGCGTGTCTTTCTCTCTCATCATCACGGTGGCTAGGATATGTTGACTACCTCGCCTGGTGTACAGGAGGTCGTGGGTTCAATCCCAACCCTGACGCCTGCTGCTGTATATTTGGAGTTTGCGTGTCTCTCTCTCCGTGTGTGGTCGTGTGCATTTTCTCCGGTTCCTCCGGTTTTTCCCTCCACATTTCCAAGCAACGTGACGCGTTGAGAGTTACGCGGCTGCTGCTCTACATTTCCACGTGATGATGATGATGATAAGCCACGTGGGGCCTTACCTGGTGAAATAAAACTAGTGATAGTGATACTAGAGGAAGCTCTAGAGTAGTGGTTCTTAACCTTTACTGCACCCTCCATCCCTTTAGTTCTCAATCGTTATANTTTTTATCACGTTAATCAATACAAACAAAGTAGTTGTATTCTTGGTTTTTCGGTAAAATCACATAGAAGGGAAATAATAAAATAAAGTACCAAGAATATGAATCCCTGCAGTCACGAAAGCTTTAAATCGAAATTTAAAAAGTAGTTGTACTTACGCGCCCGTGCTTAACTTGTGTTTTCCATGCTTTACCTTCTAAAAAAATCTGGCCATGCCTCGCTTACCCCTCCAGAAAGGTCATCTCGCACCCCGGGTTAAGAAGAACCACTGCTGTAACAGCCCCTTGAGACGATAACTCGCCGACTCTTCCACACTGTGCCAGACTTCTCGGACGAGGTGGCAGGACCCACACTTTTTAACCACCAAACGCCGTGACCCTTTTGACCCTGCCGGGCGGACGGACGCGGATGGGTCTGCAGCTCCGGTGCTCTGCTCCCGTCCCGCCCGCTTCCCCACGGCCTCCCCCCGACCCCCCTCTGTGATGTTCCGGCCGCACGGACCGCGCCTCGACCGTTCCGCTTATTTTTTTTCCGTCGCAGAGACGACCTGGGAGAGGCCGACGGGCGAGGCCTCCAACCGGTCCGTGTCGACGCCCTCCACGCCGTCTCCCACCGGTGAGTCGCGGGAGGCAATCACGTGATNGGGGGGGGGGTGGGGCGAGGGATTTAACCCTTTCCCGTTCCGATGACGTGCGTCATCCGNTTTTTCTTCCGATTGCGTTTTCCGATGACGTGGGCGTTCGTCATCGCAACGGAACCGGAAGAAAAAATGAAGAACTTTAACGGTACCGAGGCTCCCACGAGGTCACGCGGGAGGGTTACGTGCGGCACAGTTTGACGCCGGCTTATCGATCGTTGAGCGCGGCGGTCGTGTCGCTACGGTTCTCTGCGGTGAGTAACGACGTCTTTTAAAAAACGACGGCGCTGCTCAATGAAATTGACGCTGAGCCGCTTGTGCGTTCCGAGATTCAGCGGTGAACGGGACCCCGTCACGATGTGACTTGCAGATGTCTCAGAATTCTAAACGGTTACGGAGCCGCCTGATTGTGACCACGTGAAGTGCGATCCGTCAATCGCATTGCACCGTATGGCGCGGCTCTCTTACGTGAGTCTGTGAGTCTCTACGCGAGTCTGTCGGTCTCTTCGAGTCTGCGTGAGTCTACGGATGATCCGTGCGAGCCTACGGGTCTGCGCGTCCCCATGTGGGTTCGTGGTGTCTCTCGGTGATTCTTTGGGTCTCTGGGGGAACGGGCAATTCGGGGTGGATCGGCACGTCGCGTATGGTGGTGCAGTGCACGGGCGGGTACTGCCACCGCTACCAAGACGTCTGGCCGGCATGGCAGAGGAGGCCCACGTACCCTCGACGGCCTCCTTTCAGCGGAGGCCGCTCGCGGCTTGAGGAGTACAGCGAAGGCCGCTGCCCTTTGACCCCACAAAAGGGCGGTGGCCGCGCTCCAAGACCGGCCGGGGCTCGGCTGATCTCACCCCCGGGCTCGCGGAAGTTTTCCCACCGGCGGGCGAGACCCGGCGTGGACGATTCAAGAGCCGCGCCCCTGCCCTTGCGTAACCGTGGTGACTTAACGGGCTCCCGGCCAAGACCCAACCGCGATCAACCGTTCCGTCCCTAATTGTCGGCGTTAGGGATGGTAATGATGGCGATGACGACGTAATTATTGGGCGCGTGCGGTGCTCGCGCCGATCCCGTGACCGCGAGGGCCTTGCCCGTGTGCTCCGCAGAGCGGCACGCCCCGGCGGTTGTTAACGGGGCGGCCTGCCGAGGTCGAACCGCAAGAGTTGTGGAGAAATCCTCCTCCTGTCTCGATCTTAAATAGAGGAAGGACAAATGTGACGTCGTCACTTGTGAGCCAATCAGCTGCGAAGACCAGCGGCGGGGGCGGGTGGTTAATGTACGCATATCAAGTACAACGGTTATCGATATAATATTGGTCGCGAAAGCCTACGTGTTAAAATAACCACGCAGATTTGCCCAAACAGTCTCCCATATACGATCTTAGGTGTTCCCCTTGGCCGCCAGGCTGGTGGCGACCACTCCACCGCCCGTGTTGGCAGTCGGCCCCCTCGCCCATCCGGCGACAACTGCGTGGGGCAGTCTCTTGGCGTGAAGGCGGAATGAGTGGGCGAGCGAATGAGCGAGCGGATTATTTTAAATTGCCTGGTGGGTGAACCGGCTCTCTTATTTGCAGGTGAGGCTTCCTTGTCGCCCACCCATCGCAGAAGAACATGAGGAAGTCCAGCAGCGACATACAGGCAAGAGAAAAAAACTTGAGACAAATGTCATCCATTAGGTGTGTGTGTGTGCGTGTGTTTGTGTATGGGGAGCGGTGGTGTAGCGGTTCGCACGCTGCGCTACGAAGCTGGCCACCCGGGTTCGATTCCCGCTCACGGCCAACACCAGGGTGAGTGAACCGGTCCTGGGCCTCCCCTAGGTCGACTCAACCTCAAATGAGTACCTGGTGCGGTGTGTAAACATCGCCACTGGGGAGACAAAGGCGGTCAGGAGTGGTGCTGGCCACCCACACCCTCGTGTGCCATGCCGGCCTTCATAGGTGCTCGCTAACAGCACTTGCCCCAACAGTCTGTTCAGGCTATATGGGGATCTTTGTCTTGTATGTGTGTATATGGGGAGCGGTGGTGTAGCGGTTAGCGCTTCGCTGCGCTACGAACCTGGCCACCCGGGTTCGATTCCCGCTCACGGCCAACACCAGTGACGATTATCTGAACCGGTCCTGGGCCTCCCCTATGACGACTCAACCTCAAATGAGTACCTGGTGCGGTGTGTAAACATTGCCACTGGGGAGACAAAGGCGGTCGGGAGTGGTGCTGGCAACCCACACCCTCGTTGGTGCCGCTAACGGCATCAGTCTGTGAAGGCTACACGGGGGGTCTTGTGTACGTGATCTTGGCACGAGTGTTTGATATTAAGCGCCGTTTCACCAACAAATATGCTCTTGGCGAGTAATGGACTGCAGTTGCCGGGATGACCTCTGGGCCGGGGAGGGTATTTATTGATTGGTGACCTTGCCGGAGCAGCACGGTGATCGGCACGTTCACTCCCACGTCCAGAGTCATCTGAATTGCACGCACACACACACACTCACGCACCACCAGTGTTACACACACACACACCAGTGTTACACACACACCAGTGTTACACACGCACACACCAGTGTTACACACACACCAATGTTACACACTCACACCACCAGTGTTNCACACACACACACACACCACCAGTGTTACACACACACACTCACGCACCACCACTGTTACACACACACACTCACGCACCACCAGTGTTACACACACACACACCACCAGTATTACATACACACCACAACTGTTACACACACACACTCACGCACCACCACTGTTACACACACTCACTCAACTGTTACACACACACACTCACGCACCACCACTGTTACACACACTCACTCACGCACCACCAGTGTTGCACACACACTCCACCAGTGTTACACACACACACCAGTGTTACACACACTCACACAGTGTTGCACACACTCACACCACCAGTGTTACACACACACACGCCCCACCAGTGTTACACACACATACACACCACCACTGTTACACACTCACACCACCACTGTTACACACACTCACACCACCAGTGTTACACACACGCACATACACCACCAGTGTTACACACACACTCACACCGCCAGTGCTGTACCCAGCACCGCGCGCTGGCGGTGGGGTAAAGAGAGGGTAATTTCCACCTTTTCCTAAAACAACATTTGATTTATTTTTACCGGATAAAGGCCCACTGAGCTATACAGCGACCTAGCCATCAGCAATGAGAGCTCAACCACGTGGGCTTATCTTCATCCCTGCCAAATACTCTAAACGCACGTCGATTCTAAACATTGAGATTAAACTGGAGGACCTGGAGAAAAATCCACGCGACCACCGGAGAGAGAGAGACACGCAAACTCCAAATATACAGCAGCAGGCGTCAGGGTTGGGATCGAACCCACGACCTCATGCACACCAGGCGAGGTAGTTAACATCTCCTAGCCACCGTGATGATGAGAGAGAGACACGCAAACTCCAAATATACAACAGCAGGCATCATCAGGGTCGGGATCGAACCCACGGCCTCCTTTATACCAGGCGAGGTAGTTAACATCTCCTAGCCACCGTGATGATGATGAGAGAGAAACACACAAACTCCAAATATACAGCAGCAGGCATAATGTTCGGGATCGAACCCACGAACTCCTGCGTACCAGGCGAGGTAGTTAACATCTCACCACGGAGAGGGAGACACGCAAACTCCAAATATAGAGCAGGCATCATCAGGGTCGGGATGGAACCCACGACCTCCTGCGTACCAGGCGAGGTAGTTAACATCTCCTAGCCACCGTGCACCCAACGGCTTCACGCGAGTCGGAGTGAACGGTCGCGCTGCAACCAGCAATGGCCTCGCCGATGTGGAAGAGTAGGCCAAAAACAGACTCCGGAAGGGGCTCCCTTGAGTTCCCTCTGGCGGAGGCCCTTGCCCGCCAGCAGCGGTGGCGTGAGCGAGGCATTTCGGCGCTGCGCCTCTGCTCGCCGCGATTGACCTCCGCTCCGTTTCCTCCAGGGCTCGCAACTGGAATCTCCGTCGAAAAAATCAACCACGACGCTCACGGTAAGTGCCGCGGCCCCCACCCCGCGGCTTCCGTCTGCTCCACGGCCGCCCACGATGCCCGCGTTTTCGCTCCGCCAAAAACTCGGTGGGCCGAACGCGAGAGCCCGTCGCCAAATTCCGTTACCCCCCCCCTCCCGCCGCCTCCCCGAAAGGAACGTTGGGGACGTCGCGCCGAGTGAGCGCGCGGCACGACCCGGACGCACGCGCGAGTCGTTTGTCCGATTTTCACGGAAACAACTGCAACCTCCCCCCCCCCCCCGAACGTGTCTGTGGGTATTAATTGTATATTTGAAGCTTTCGTGACTGCAAGGATTAATATTCTTAGGTTTTTTCGGTAAAGTCACGTAGGTATAAAATAAAATTAATAAAATAAGAATAAAATAAAAATCACGACGTTTAGGAGGCAACACAAGCGTCCGTCTTCAGGTGGAACCGTCACAGTATATATACAAGGACTGTTTTCTTGGAATTTCTCTCACTTGATACAGCTATCGTGCTGTGACGGTTCCACCTGAAGACGGAAGCTTGTGTTGCCTCCGAAACGTCGTGATTTTTTTCATTTTTATTTAACTTTTATTAATTTTAATTTTAACTTTTACCTACGTGACTTTACCAAAAAAACCTAAGAATGTGTCTGTGCGTGTCCGTGGGCCTCTGTTAGCCTCGGGGGGGGGGGGGGGCTTATCCGTGAGTCAAATACAGAATCATAATATTTATTTGTACGGGAGGAATCCGATGAGCTATGAAGCTCTTTTTCGCAGATGTCCAATAAGGGGAGTGGGTAAGAACGCTACAAACAGTACAAAAACACGATAGGAGTGCATAGTACAAGAAAGTTAAACAAATCACCCAAACTCTTTGCTTTTTTCGGTAAAGTCACGTAGGTAAAAAAAGAAAATATTTTCGTCACCGGTGTTGGCCGCGAACAGGAGGATCGCCGGGTTCGTAGCGCAGCGCCGCCGCTCCCCAACGCAACCGAGAACTCGAGCGTGGGCTACGTGAAAACCCTCGCCGGGGGAAGAGGAGCGACGTTGATTGGGATTGTCGGCCTTCCCCCCCCCTCCCCGTGCAGATCAACGGAGTCACCTTCCCCACCCGGACGCGCTCTGCGAGCAGACGCTGCTCAAGCCCGGCGAGTGGAGCTACTGCGACTACTTCTNGGTGAGTTGCCCACCGCCCCCCCCCCCCCGCCCTTGCCGCCCCACCCCTCCGCCCCCCGATTCCTCCGTCCCCGACCCCCCGCGCCCCTACCCTCCCAACCCCCCCCGCCTCCCCGCCCCCCCGCCCCCCGCCCCCCGCCCCCGNCCCCCCCGNCCCCCCCCCGTCTCCCCCGNCCCCCCTGCCTCCCCGCCCCCCCCCCCGCCCCCCCCCGCCCCCCCCCCCCCCCCCCCGCCCCCCCCGCCCCCCGCCCCCCCCCCGCCCCCCGCCCCCCCCCCCCCCCCGCCCCCCCCCCCCCCCCCCCCCCCCCCCCGCCCCCGCCTCCCCGCCCCCCGCTNCCCCGNCCCCCCCGTCTCCCCGTGTCCCCCCCCGCCCCCCCTGCCTCCCCGCCCCCCCGCCTCCCCGCCCCCCCCGCCTCCCCCGCCCCCCCGTCTCCCCTGCCACCCCCCCGCCCCCCCCTGCGGCCACACGCTGTGACCGTTCTGCCGCCCGTCGCGTGCGTCCAGTCGGACAGGAAGGACGCGCAGGGCAACGCGGGGCCAGCGGCTTCGAGGTGNTCGTCTCCAAGCAGCTCAAGGGGCGCCAGATGTCCAAGGAGNTGGCCGAGTTCNTCAGAGCCGGTAATGGTCTGTGTGTGTCTGTGGGTCTGTGTGTCTGTGTGGTGTGTCTGTGGTCTCTGTGTGTGTCTGTGTGTCTCTGTGTGTCTGTGGGTCTTTGTGTGTCTGTGTGTCTGTGTGTATGTGTCTGTGTGTGTGTGTGTATATGGGTCTCTGTGTGTATGTGGGTCTCTGTGCGTTGTTTGTGGGTCTCTGTGTGTGTCTGTGGGTCTCTGTGTGTCTGTGTCTCTGTGNTGTCTGTGGGTCTCTGTGTGTTGTGTGGTCTCTGTGTGGCGTGTCTGTGGTGTGTCTGTGGGTCTCTGTGCGTGTCTGTGGTCTCTGTGTGTCTGTGGGTCTCTATGTGTGTATGTGGGTCTCTGTGTGTGTGTCTGTGGGTCTCTGTGTGTCTGTGGGTCTCTGTGTGTGCGTCTGTGGGGCTCTGTGTGTGTCTGTGGGTCTGTGTGTGTCTGTGGGTCTCTGTGTGTCTGTGTGTCTCTGTGGGTGNCTGTGTCTGGGTCGTGTGTCTGTGTCTCTGTGTGTGTTCTGTGTCTGTGGGTCTGTGTGTATGTGGGTCTGTGTGNGTGTGTGTGGGTCTCTGTGTGTGTCTGTGGGTCTCTGTGTCGTGAGTCTGTGGGTCTCTGTGTCGTGTCTGTGGTCTCTGTGTGNTNATCTTGTGGGTCTGTGTCTGTGGGTCTCTGTGTGTGTGTGTCTGTGTGTCTGTGTCGTGTGTCTGTGGGTCTCGGTGTGTGTCTGTGGGTCTGTGTGTGTCTGTGGGTCTGTGTATGTGGGTCTGTGTGTGTGTCTGTGGGTCTCTCTGTGTGTATGTGGGTCTGTGTGTGTGTGTCTGTGGGTCTCTGTGTGGTGTGGTGTGGGTCTCTGTGTGGTGTGTGTGTGGGTCTGTGTGTGGTGAGTCTCTGTGTGTGTGTGGTCTGTGTGTGTCTGTGGGTCTGTGTGTGTGTCTGTGGGTCTCTCTGTGTGTATGTGGGTCTGTGTGTGTGTCTGTGGGTCTCTGTGTGTGTCTGTGTCTCTGTGTGTGTCTGTGGGTCTCTGTGTGTGTCTGTGGGTCTCTGTGTGTGTATGTGGGTCTCTGTGTGTGTCTGTGGGTCTCTGTGTGTATGTGTGTCTCTGTGTGTGTATGTGGGTCTGTGTGTGTGTCTGTGGGTCTCTGTGTGTGTCTGTGGGTCTGTAGTCTGTGGGTCTCTGTGTGTGTCTGTGGGTCTGTGTTGTGTGTCTGTGGGTCTCTCTGTGTGTATGTGGGTCTCTGTGTGTGTCTGGGGGTCTGTGTGTGTGTGTGGGTCTGTGTCNGTGTGTGTCTGTGGGTCTCTGTGTGTGTGTGTGGGTCTCTGTGTGTGTGTGTGGGAACAAATCAAACTCTCTGTGTGTGTCAACATGTGGGTCTGTGTGTGTGTATGTGGGTCTCTCTGTGTGTCTGTGGTCTGTGTGTGTGTCTGTGGTCTCTGTGTGTGTATGTGGGTCTCTCTGTTAGTCNAGGGGGTCTCTGTGAGTGACTTAAATATAAAAACGCCTAATCCTCATTGCTTCAGGCTCATTTCCACCACTCGCTAAGAGGCACATTGTGTGCTTGTCGTTGCAAATTTTAATTAACGAGATCAAAACGTCTATTTTGGTCGGTTCGACGCCGAGGAACAAATCAAACTCTCTCTCTCCTCTCAACATCACCGCGTGGTGACAGCGGCGTGCCTACATCTGGTGACAGGATGTCATCTGCCTCGCCTGGTGTGCAGGAGGTCGTGGGTTTGATCCCGACCCCTGACGCCTCCTGTGTATTTGACGTGTGCGCGTGTTTTCTCTCTCCCCTGTGGTCGCGTGGACTTTTTCCTCTGGGCCGCTGGTTCTTCACGTTCTGTAGATGTAGATGCCGCTGGTTCTCCATGTTCTGCAGATGTAGATGCCACTGGTTCTTCACGTTCTGCAGATGTAGATGCCGCTGGTTCTCCACGTTCTGCAGATGTAGATGCCACTGGTTCTTCACGTTCTGCAGATGTAGATGCCAATGGTTCTTCACGTTCTGCAGATGTCGATGCCACTGGTTCTTCACGTTCTGCAGATGTAGATGCCACTGGTTATTCACGTTCTACAGATGTAGATGCCACTGATTCTTCGCGTTCTGCAGATGTAGATGCCGCTGGTTCTTCACGTTCTGCAGATGTAGATGCCACCACCGCCATCTATTGCACGGCGGTTAAACTTACGACTCTCGGTCCAAACAGGCAACTGACATACGGACACGGGTTTGTTCGAATCTCTAAAAGTTCGTAAGTCGAATGTTCGTAAGTAGAGGAGTCCTGTACAGCTCAGTGGGCCTTACCTGGCAAAATAAACAATCGTTAAGTTTTAGTTTCCATCTGTTGCTGCTGCTGTTGCCCATCGCGAGCGATTAATTGTTTGTAACGGCTCGTCGTTACGTAACGCTGTGGTGGGGCTTAGTCACGCGTGGGCTCCGCCCGTGCGAGAGCTCATCGTGAGCTTCCGTCAGTTGCCCGAGATCAACATCACCCGGTGTAACCAGGCTGCTGGGGCAAGTGTTGGTTAGCGAGTAGCAGCGCCTGCGAAGGCCGGCACGGTGCCACACGAGGGGTGGGCGGCTGGCGGCCGGGCGCCGTGCCCGGCCGCGACTTGTCTCCCGGCGGCGATGTTTTTAAAACACCGCACCAGGTACTCATTTGAGGCCGAGTCGACCTAGGGGAAGGCCCAGGGACGGTTCGGGATAATCGACGCCGGCGTTGGTGGCCGTGAGCGGGAATCGAACTCGGGCCGTCGGGGTCGGGTGGGGGTGGGGGGGGTTCGTGGCGTGGCGCGCTGACCACTGCGTTGGCGCTCTCTGCTTACACAGCGGCCTGTAACAAACAGTACAGGCACATCCGCCTCGCTTGACGAGCGAGATACGTTCCGAGAAAACGTCGCTCGGTCGGCTGAAAAAACTCGGCGAGAAAGCCGCGTGTCGTTTCGGCTACCAGGAATATTTCGCATCGATTCCGTTGGCAAGCGATGAGCGGGTCGCGCGATCCCATTGGTTGGTAGAGCGTCGTGCGGCTAATGTCTTGCGCGATTCGTTTCTCCCCCCCCCCCCCCCCCCCCGCGAAACACGCGTGCAGGATACGGATCGAGGAGGAATACGCCAAGAATTTGTCCAAGATGTCACAGAGCCCCTTGCGCTGCAGGAGGAAGGGTAAGGGCACCCACAACCAACCACCGCCACCACCACCAACGCCACCACCGCCACCACCACCACCACCAGGGCCTTCAACCTCCCTGCACCATCGCCTCCTTTCCTGCTGCCACATCTCATTCCTTTCCGAACCCGATGAACTAAGGGCCGTACTACCGCGCCCCCAAACCTTCCCTTATTTTTGCCGTTTTTGCACCGTGGTCGGTAAGCATTGTCAGGCGCCTAGGCGAAGGGCGCCTTCATAAATNCGGCAGAGACTAGAACAGGGCCCAGTCCGGAGTGGGGAGTGTGGCAAGACCGGGGACAAACCACGCCATGCGGGCCACCCCCCCACCCCCCGACACCTTCTGACTGACGCCGTGACGTCGAACCACGGGGGGCCCCCGAAGCGCGGGGCCCGGGGCGGACTACCTGAATCGTCGTAACCCTTAGTGACGGCCTGCTCACCACGACCACCACCGCCCTATGAGTTTATTGTTACGATTGTAACAATATCGCTTGTTTACACAGGAAATGCTCGCTGAGTCTCGATGCTCTGGTGAGCACCACCGTGGCGAGATGTTAACTACGTCGCCTGTATACAGGAGGTCGTGGGTTCGATCCCGACCCTGACTGCTGTACATTTGTAGTTTACGTCTCTCTCTCTCTGTTCTCCCCGTCTCGTGATTTTTTCTCCGGGTCCTCCGGTTTTTCCCTCCACATTTAGAATAAGCCTGCGTTCAGAGTTTTTGGCCGCTATAAATGTCCACGTGATGATACTCCACTTGGTTGAGCTCTCATTCGTGGCCAGTCGCTCCTGAAAAAAGAGCTACATAGCTCTGTGGGTCTTACCTTGTAAAGTAAATTCAGTGGTATAATAATAGGGTTTTTCCCCTTTTTTCTGACAGTTCGACCGAGACGGAGAAAAATTAACCCGTATAAACAAAGTTTTTCACTATAAATCCTTTATATGCGTGGCGGCTAGAGTCCTCTCGTCCTCTGGCTTGAGATAGCTGCCACCTATGGGTCAGATGATTGCCTGCCACCATTAAGCAATTGGTAAATAAATATAATTTATTTTTCCTAAAAAGTGTAAAATTTTGGAGGATTAATATAAAGGATTTAATAATGAAAAGGGACGTCCCTTGGTGTGGACCAATCAGTTTCAAGGACAATGCCTATATTATCATCGCGTGTTTTTCGTTTTGCATTTGACTGCAGGTATTGTGGTTAATGCAGACATGAATCCTTGTAAAAAGGTTTCAGTTTTGTTGCCAGAAAAAAGAGGAAAAACCTTATTATATTTTGGTACTGGCAAGGGAGGTCCAATGATATAAATTCAGTGTTGTTTTCTAGGGCAGGCTTTTCCCACGTTTTCGCAGCAGGGGGCGATCCCAATTGAGTAGAATTTGCAGGTGACTTTTCAGCGTTTGGGTTCGTTCTTGGCCAATGCCGGCTACGTTGTTTTGACTTTCACGACGGGAGGAAAAACGGAGAACGTGCCGGAAACCCACGCAGAACAGGGGAGAGAGAATCTGATTCATCCTGGAGGAATCCAATGGGCTGTGAAGATTTTTTCACAGACGTCCAAACTCCACGCGGAAAGGCGCCCGGCTCGGCAATCAAACCCCGGGGCGGCCAAATGAGACGGAACGTAGGGGGGGGGGGGATTGTCAATAGGCCGATGAGACAAAACCGAACGAGGTAGCAGGCGCGAAAACAAACGGGCAATACAAACGAGACGTAATGGTATGAACACAGGGCGGGTGCGGATCAGGAGGACCGCACCGAGTACACGGCTTACACCAGGTGGACAGTTCGACCGAGACGGAAATAATGAATTGGACAGAACCAACCAGGTAGACAGAACAAATAGCCACCCAGCCTCTCGCCTAGCACGCAGGGGGTCGTGGGTTCGATCCCAACCTTGACGCCTGCTGCTGTATATTTGAGTTTTCCGTGTCTACTCTCCCCGTGGTCGCGTGGATTTCTTTTTCCGGGTCCTCCGGTTTCTCCTTCCACGTTTAGAATCAACGTCGCGCGTTTAGAGTATTCGGCTGCTATAAATTCCCGCGCGATGAAGCCACTTCATTGGGCTGTCATTTGTGTCAGCCCAGGTCGTTTATGACAAGGAGCTACGTAGCTCAGTGGGGCTGACCTGGTGTGTGTGTCTGTGGGTCTCTGTGTGGGTGTCTGTGGGTCTCTGTGGGTGTCTGTGGGTCTCTGTGTGTGAGTCTGTGGGTCTCTGTGCATGTCTGTGGGTCTCTGTGTGTGTCTGTGGGTCTCTGTGTGTGTCTGTGAGTCTCTGTGTAGTGAGTCTGTGGGTCTCTGTGTGTGTCTGTGGGTCTCTGTGTGGGTGTCTGTGGGTCTCTATGTGTGTATGTGGGTCTCTGTGTGGTGTGTCTGTGGGTCTTTGTGTGGTGTGTTTGTGGGTCTTTGTGTGTGTCTGTGGGTCTCTGTGTGTGTCTGTGGGTATCTGTGTGTGTCTGTGGGTCTGTGTGTGTGTCTGTGGGTCTCTGTGTGTGTATGTAGAGATGTGCAGTAGGAGTGTTGGAGTGGGTACAGTCGGGGCCACTAGTGGGCCCCTGACGTCCACCCCCCCCCCGACAAATACTACAACTTGTGACACCCCCCCCCCGTCGTCGTGCTGCTGTCACAAACCCCCCAATTGTTTAAAATGTGTGGCGGCCTCCTCCTCCTCACACTGCTGCTCGCTAACAGCACTTGTCCCAACAGTCTGTTGCAGGCTATACGTCGCATCTTTGTCTTTGTAGTTGCAGGAGCATGCTGCACTCCAGCCTACCGGCTTGTAAACCCCAGGGTGGCGGCACAGGAAGGAGAGGCCTGGGTTCAAGGCCGTAGCCGTGGAGTCAGCATTGGGGGGACCAAATCTTCAGGGGTCTGGGGCCTCCCCCTAGAAAAAAAACCTAAATTTGAAAACGAATTTCTTGGCATTTTCTGCCTAAAATATTCAAAAATCACTAAGACATGGGATGGACTTTTTATTAATTTTACCAACAATGTCTAATAGTGTATTGTATTACATTGCTCTGTTTGATCTTTTTTTTACCTTTTCTTGTTTCACTGTATGTAATGGCAGAGATTAGGGATTATTAATTACAACCATAACCGCAATCATATGAACAGAAATCTATTTATAGCAATATATTGGGGGGAATTTTAGCATATTGGAATATTGGTGGGGGATGTCCCCCCCCAATATATATTATAATTACAGCCTTGCCTGGGTTCAATTCCCGACTGGGGCGCGTTTCTGCGTGCATTCTCTTAATTGGCCCCCTCCTTTAACTAAATGTTTATTTTATTTTACCATGCCCACTGAGTTACGCAGCTCTTTTTCAGAAGTGACGTTGCTGCCACAAGTGATGGCCCAACGAGGTGGGCTCATCATCATCATCGCGTGCAAATTATCGCGGCCAAATCACTCAACGCACGCCGATTCTAAACGTGGGGGGAAAAACGAGAGGACCCGGATATAAATCCACACGACCACGAGGAGAGGTCGATAGAGACACCGCGAACTCCAAATATACAGCGGGTGTCTTCGGGTCAGGATCGAACCCATGACCTCCTGTATACCAGGCGAGGTAGTTAATATCTCCTAGCCACCGTGATGGGAGAGAGAGAGACACGCAAACTCCAAATATACAGAAGCAGGCGTCAGGGTCGGAATCGAATCCTCGACCTCCTGTATACCAGGCGAGGTAGTTAACATCTCCTAGCCACGACGATGGGTGTGGTCCTCTTCACACATCCTCCGTTACTTCAGTCCCCAGCAAGTTGGAAATGCCACCACGGCGCTTGCTCCCCGCGTCTGTGGCAGCAGCTAGGCGGCTCGTGCCCGAGCCACGGCCGTGGCGGGAGCCGAGCTGCGGCTCTGACTAACGGCGACCTCCGTGTTCTCCTCTTGTGCGTGCAGGACCCTGGGGAGGCGTGGTCTCAGCTCAAGAAGAGTTTGTCTGACGAGGCGGAGGTCCATCTCAAGTTTGCCGCCAAGGTTTGTTGTTGTTGTTGCTTTGCAGTCACGTGACCATGCGCTCAGTGGAGGTGGTGGGGGGGGCGGAGGGTTAGGGGGTGGTGTGATCAGTGGGTGCCCAGTTTGTTGAGATTTTATTAGCGGCAGCAGTTGCAGCCGTGGTCTATCCACTGCGGGATGAAGGCCCTCCCCAAGTCACGGCCATCTCGCTCGCGTATCCCGCTGCGTGTGGTAAACACCGCCACCGGGCGGTTGGGCGTGGTACCAGCCACCCACCCACCCCTCGTGTGCCACAGCGCCGGCCTTCGTAGGCGCTGCTACTCGCGAACGGAACTTGCCCAGCAAGGCCACCGTGGAAGCTCACGATCAGCTGGCGCGGGCGGAGCCCACGCGTGAATAAGCCCCCACAGCGTTACGTAACGACGAGCCGATGGGCAACAGCAGCAGCAGATGGAAACTAAAACAATTTATATTTTTATTATTTTACCAGGTAAGCCCAGTGAGCTGCCGTGTAGCTGTTTGTCAGAAGTGACCTGGCCATCACAAATGACAGCTCAACGAAGTGGCTTATCATCATCATCATCATCACGTGGATTCTAAACGTGGACGAGAAAACCGGGGGACTCTGAAAAAATCCACGCGACCACCACGGGGAGAGAGACACGCAAACTCCAAACATACAGCAGGCGTCAGGGTCGCGCTCGAACCCACGACCTTCTATTTAACAGGCGAGGTAGTTAACATCTCCTAGCCACCGTGGTGATGGTGAGAGAGAGACACGCAAACTCCAAACATACAGCAGGCGTCAGGGTCGCGCTCGAACCCACGACCTTCTATTAACAGGCGAGGTAGTTAACATCTCCTAGCCACCGTGGTGATGGTGAGAGAGAGACACGCAAACTCCAAACATACAGCAGGCGTCAGGGTCGAGCTCGAACCCACGACCTCCCGCATACCCAGGCGAGGTAGTTAACATCTCCTAGCCACCGTGATGATGGTGAGAGAGAGACACGCAAACTCCAAACATACAGCAGGCGTCAGGGTCTTGTTAGAACCCACGACCTCCCGCATACCCAGGCGAGGTAGTTAACATCTCGCCACGGCACTCCCAACCTCCGTGTCAATGATTGACCAGAGCAGGCAGGCGGCGCGTGGAAGCTGCGTCCACCGCTGGGATTTTTCTCATGGAGACGGGGGCCTTGATCTGACGTTGCGGTCTCGGCAGACGCCAAATGTTTCCCGTGGGGGCGTTCGTTACAAAGACGAGGGAATGGCAACTTTCCTCCTTTTAATCTTGATTTGAGGCTCCTACTTTTGCAGCGCTGCTTGGAGGTCAAGCGGCTTCAAATGCGGGCTGCGGTCGCCCGTGGCGTGCGTTATTTAGAGTTGTTTGGTTGCTGCTGGCGATTTCCACGTGGCGTTGATGATGAAAACGAATTACGTAGCTCAGTGATGGGGCCTCACCTGTTAATTTTTTTTATAGTTGTAGAGTGTAGCGACTTAGCAATGTGAAGAGACGTACAGCCGGCAGCCGTGGATCTTTCCACCGTCAATATCCAACAAACAAACAAGAAAATCGAATTCAACGTGTGCACATTCACCCACCACGTGCTTGGCAGAAACCCACCCAACCAGGCGTGACCTAGCCACCGAGCGACCTTGCCACTGAATTTTCTCGGTGAAGCAGTCGCTTAGAAATCCTCGAAAGCGTTTTTCCCGCTAAACTCTTGCCGCTCGGCGGACGCGGAGAGATCGGTGGGGACGCGTCCGCTGGCACGGCTTACACCGTAACCGAGATCCGGGCGCGTGGGTGGAGGCGTTCTCCCCAGGCTTTGCTCGTGGCGAGCTGCGAGTGATGTACTGCGGCCGTTGCAGCTCCACGGGCCCGGTGCGGCCCGGCAGACGTAACTCAGCGTCGTGTTTTACGGCCGCTCTTCACTCCCTCCTCGCATTAATTCGTTGCGCGCACTCGGCGAAAGGTCCGCACCCGCGACAGCGTTCGCTTCGGTCGACACACGGATCGCGTGGGGCGGGAGGAAGAGGAGTGGGGGGGGGGGCATCACGGAGCGGGTGGCGCCATTCATTTGAGGGCGGTCTCGGTCGTCGATTTGGAACGTTGACTGCCAACCGAAGTGACCGCGGTTCGCTCAGCAGTGTGATGCGGGGGGGGGGGGGTGGGGGCTCAGTGGGGACGGGGGGGGCAACGTCGTCCTTCGACCTGAAGACGTACCGATAAAATGACTTTAGTTTAGCGATGACGTACGTGCGCGTCATCGGGATGGGGAAAGGGTTAATTCGCGGCTGAAAACCTCAGCGTCTCTGACCCTTGGAGTGTGATCATCGCCAACTTGACTCCGCCCACCCTGGCATCTCGCCCCTCCCCCCCATCCCTCCGCAGCTGCACACGGAAGTGGAGAAGCCGCTGCTGAGCTACCGAGAGAACCTCAAGAAGGAGCTCAAGAAGTTCGAGCACCACATATCGGAGCATCGCAAGCAGCTGCTTGGCGGCTCGCCAACGTGGACAAGGTGAGGCCTTGGGGTCCCGGCCCGGCAAGCCACGCCGGTTAACGCCCCGGGGGGGGGCGGGGGTGGGGGGTNGGGGGTGGGGGGGGGCGGGGGGGGGAGGCCGGGGTGTGTGGGGGGGCGGCGTATTCTCGGTGGACGTTGGATTACATCACGATGTTAGCCGGCGGTTGACGCAACGACCCAACTGGGGGCAAAGCCGCTTAGCTACGCTGCCCCCTCGCTCGGCAGTTGGAATGGGGGGGGGGGGGGCTCGGCAGTTGGGATGAGGGGAAGGGCTCGGCAGTTGGGATGGGGGGAGGGGCTCGGCAGTTGGGATGGGGGGAGGGGCTCGGCAGTTGGATGGGGGGAGGGCTCGGCAGTTGGGATGGGGGGAGGGGCTCGGCAGTTGGGATGGGGGGAGGTGTGCCCATCACCCCTCGGCATGGCTTCCACGAGCGACCTCTTCCTCCTTCTCCGGTTGTCCAGGCCAAGAAGGTCCTGGCGGAGCGGCAGCGTGACCTGGAGGTGAAGTCGCAGCAGCTGGAGATCAAGCCCACCAACAAGACGGAGGAGGACATCAAGAAGGCGCGACGCAAGTCCACCCAGGCTGGTACGGCAACGGGGGGGAGGTGGGGTGGGTGAAACGGCGCCTAACATCATACAAAGATCCCCGTCTAGCTGTAGGGATGAGTACCGTTAGCGAGCAGCGCCTATGAAGGCCGGCACGGCACGCGAGGGGTGGGTGGCCAACACCGCGCCCGGCCGCCTTTGTCTTCCCGGTGGCGATGTTCTTCTCGCATCGCGCCAGGTGCTCATTGGAGGCTGAGTCGACCCGGGGGAGGNCCGTGACCGGTTCAGATAATCGTCACCGGGTGTTGGTGGCCGTGATCAAGAATCGAACTCGGGTCCCGCCGGGTTCGTAGCGCTGCGGCGCTGTGCCGCTAACGCTGCGTGCACAAGCACGTGCATTGAGCTCTGTTGTCCTCCATTCGCTAGAAATACGCTTGACGGGTCAATCCTGTTTGCAACACGGGCACACGCACACTCGCGCAATCTGCAAAACAAACAAAAAATCATCCCCTTCGCAAAAAATTCCAGTGAGCCGTTCGTTCGTTCGTTTTCTTTGAGAGGGGTTTGTGGATTGAGCCCTGTCGGAACGCGCTGTGACCACTGCGATGCTCAGCCGGCGACAACAGGGGGCCGTGCAGGTGCCATCGCAGGGCATTAGTAGGGGCAGTTGGCGTGCCCGGCAGTCATCTCAGTCGGTCAACACACGGGCACGTGGGGCCTTGCCCCCCCCTGTGACCCCGCCATCAGCGAAGCCCTTCGACGCTTCCACGCGGCAGCCTCAAAGCGCGCCCGGCCTAGCGCAGGCGTCACGGTGACGTCACCGTCGCTTGGTGGTGGACGGCGGTGACGTCACCGTCGTTTGGTGGCGGGCCTCGGGGTGTTGCCGGGAGCATCCCGTGTCTCTCGGGCCTGACCGGGCCCGTCCCTCTCTCGCAGGAGATGACCTCATGAAGTGCGTGGACCTCTACAACCAGGCGCAGTCTAAGTGGTTCGAGGAGGTGGTCACCACCAGCCTGGTAAGGCGCCGCTAGATCGGCACCCCCTCACCGCCACCACCGTCCCCCCCCCCCGCACCACCTTTTCACCGGCGCATGAATGCCGTGCCAGTGCCGAGGTGGTTTTCCACCAGCGACTTGAGAATTTTTTATTTATCCTGGATTTGAAAACTCACTTTCTTGACAACCGCCTGTTGTTGCGTCTAGTTTATTGTCCTTTGCCCGGCATGCATGTTCAACTTCTTTCGCACCGTACATAGCCGACCGCGCTAATCGGAGGTTTCGGGAAGGGTGGGGGGTGGAAGGACTGCGAAACTAAGGACGACGACAACAACAACAACAAGCAGTCCCGTAAAGAAACGAGTTCTCAAATCCAGGTGACTTCACACTGCGTAGCTTCGCCGTTGGCTTCCCCAATATCGTCCCTGCCGCCCGCAGGAGCTGGAGCGGATGGAGAGCAGCCGGATCGAGATGGTGCAGGAGCACCTCTGCCGATACGCCCAGCTCCGCCACGAGACGGACATGTTCAACCAGAGCGTGAGTGCTCGCGCGAGCGAACGAAGGAGCGGCGGGCGAGCGNGCGGGCGGGCGGCGGGCGGCGGGCGAGCGGGCGGCGGCGGGCGAGCGGGCGGGCGAGCGGCGGCGGCGGGCGAGCGGCGGCGAGCGGCGGGCGAGCGGGCGGCGAATGTCACCGGCGATCCTCAGGCTCGCGATGTCCGCCGTCGATGTCGCCGCCCGTCTTGTTCGAGAATCGCTGCGTTTTCAATTCGTGTGTAGGCAGTCGGTTCGGCTTCAGCTAAAAATAAACTTGGATATTTTTATTTATTTAAAGCTTTCGTGACTGCAGGGATTCATAATCTTGGTTTTTCGGTAAAGTCACGTAGAAGGGAAATAATTAAATAATATTATATAAAGCAATACAAATTCTCACGACGTTTCGACTGCAACACAAGCAATCGTCATCAGGTGTGAAATCCACAGCAAGAAATTTGCTGTGGAATGCACACCTGATGATGAGAAAATTAGCTGTGGATTTCACACCTGATGATGATTGCTTGTGTTGCAGTCGAAACGTCGTGAGAATTTTAATTGTTTTATATTATTTTATTATTTCCCTTCTACGTGACTTTACTGAAAGAACCAAATAATATTATAAATATTAAAAAATGTTTTACCAGTTAAGGCCCTGCTGAGCCAAGCGACCTGGCCATCACAAACGATAGCTTAACGAAGTCGCTCATCGCTTGGAAAATGTGTCGCAGCCAAATCCTAATCACCTGCAAATTACTCACTTGGCATCACACAGCAGCAGCAGCAACATCGCCCCTCTGCTGTGAAACTTGGCATGACCCTCCTGCAAAAAGGGGTTTTGAGACTCACCGAGCCTTTCCTGAGATCATGAACAACAACAGCAATAATAACAACAATAGTCATGACCACTGTTTACCTCCGTGACAAAATGGGAACATTAACCCTTTAGAGCAGGGGGTGGGGAACCTTTTTTCTGCCAAGGGCCATTTGGATATTTATAACATAATTCGCGGGCCATACACAATAATCAACTAAAAAATTAATTTGTTATAATTGATCAAACATTTAATCAACTCACCCCTAACACGATGGCTGGAACTGCTTCTCTTCAGCGAGACGTGTGATGTTAGCTGGTGATGATGTTGCTGCTACTCGCAACTGCTTTTCCAGGTTTGCTCCTAGATTTGTTGAATTTCGAGTCTCGCCTGCGGTTGCCTTGGCAGGGCCACACCAAATGATTTCGCGGGCCTGATACGGCCCGCGGGCCGGACGTTCCCCACCCTGCCTTAGAGACTGCCTGCGAGTTGCAGGGTCGGTGCCCCGTTCGCCGCTGAATCTCGGAACGCTCAATCGGCTCGCCCTTAATTTTATTTAGAGACGCGAAGCAGCAGCGCCGTCGTTTTTAAAGACGCCGTTACTCACCGCAGAGAACCGTAGCGACACGACCGATCGATAGCCGGCGTCAAACTGTGCCACACGCCCTCCGCAAGGCCTTGCGGGAGCCTCGGCGCCGACGAAGTTGATTTGATTTTAGTTTTTCTTCCGGTTCCGTTCCTATGACGTAAGCGTCAATAATCGCAGGCAGCGGCTCAAACCTGGACTTGAACCGGCTGAGCGTCTTCGACCCTCTTGAGTGCGATCATCGCCACTCGACTCCCCCGACCGTGGCACCTCACCGCCCACACAGCTGCACGTACGTCATCATAACGGAATAAATAAAACGACGATGACGATGATGATGATGCACACGTACGTCATCATAACGGAATTTTAAAAAACGACGATGACGATGATGATGATGCACACGTACGTCATCAGAACGGCAACGGTTTACGAATCAGAATATTGATTCACACTGGAGGAATCCGATGAGCTATGAAGCCCTTTTTCACAGATGTCCAGTAGGGGCACGGGGTAAGAACGTGACAACAACTTAACAATAAACAAACACGGAAGGGGTGCAAAGTACAAGAAAGGTAAACAAACCACCCAAACACATACAAACAAAACGAAACCATCCCCATCCTCGCGGAGAGACAGAGAGACGAGATCAAAGTTCCGCGTCGTTCTCCCCGCTCTCGTTGCCAGACGATGGAACCCGTGGACCAGTCCCTGCAGAAGGTGGACCCCACGAAGGATCGCGAGCTCTGGATCAAGGACCACAAGACCGGTCACGTGCAGCCCATCAACATGGAAGTCTGACGCCTCCTTGTTCACCAGCGACGCCGTGCACGGCGAGCAACGCTCAGCGCCGCCGGTGCCCGGCGCGCGCGCGTGCCGATCGTCGGCTTGTANCCCCCCCCCCCGCCCCACCTCCCTCGTTACGTTTGACGGCGGCAAAGTGACTTGGTGCCGTTGTGAGCCTCGTGTTTTTTTCTCCCTCCCCGCCCCCCCTTTTCTGTTCGTCATCTCTCGACCGGGCGTCTCGTCGCCTCGTCACTCTCGCCACTGTTTTTGGCTCCTCGCGCGATTTTTTGGGCGTCCGAATCGCGTCTGGAAGTCTATGCGGCTCCCCGCTGCTGCTGCCGCTGCGTCGTCGTCGTCGTCGAGAAGAGAAAGTGACGAGGGGTAAAGCGATGAGAGAGGTAAACGGGTGAGAGATGAAGCGATGAGAGATGAAGCGATGAGATCAAGCGATGAGAGGAAAGCGATGAGATCAAGCGATGAGTGGTAAAGTGATGAGAAGGAATTGATGAGATCAAGCGATGAGAGATGAAGCGAAGAGAGAAAGCGACGAGAGTCAAGCGATGAGAGTNAAGCGATGAGAGTAAAGTGATGAGAGGATAAAGTGATGAGAGAAACTGATGAGATAAAGGATGAGAGCGAACGCTTCTTTACGTATTCATTCAAGGTGCTTATGTAGGCCGACGTCATTATCCGCGTGCTAGTCACGCGCATCTCCGGAACGTATCCCGCTCTCCAATCCAAGGGGTCGCCAAACTTACGTTAACCCCCCCCCGCTTCACCCCCCCCCCCACCACCAATGCCTTTTGCCGGGCCCCAAGGCATTTAAAGTTTTTTGCCGGCGACCGACCGATCGTCACCGGACGGAGGCGGTGCAATGCTCCACCGCCACCGCCGCCACCACCAGGCCGGTGGGAGGTGCAGGCACCGCCTGGTGACAAGGAGGAGGAGGAGAGAGAGGGGGAGGAGGGAAGGAGGGAGGAGAGAAGCGGGAGGGAGGGACGAGGGAAGGAGGGAGGAAGGGGGGGAGGAGGAAGGAGGGAGGAGAGAAGGCGGGAGGGAGGGGAGTGCAGGGAGGGGGGAGGAGGGAGGGAGGGTTGGACAGGGAGTGGGGCCCAAGTCATCCGTTGTACCGACCGACGGAGCTACGCGACTGGTCGGCTGAGTCGTGACCTTGCCCAGGGCGGCGTGTGAGCCAGGGGCACAGCGTGAGCCAGGGGCGCAGCGGGGCAGCTAGAGAGGACGGGCCAGCAGCAACCGCAGCCGCGTTGAGCTCGCGGTTGCCACCTTTTGATGTACAAACAACTCCCGGGGCATGTCGACACGGGGAGATGTATCTCACAAAATACGGGGAGAGCGGAGGACTGCTTTAATGCATCGTGTTGAACGGATTTTTTGTATCGTGATTATCGCGCAACTGGCAAGACCGACACCTTATTAAATGTCCTGGGAGAGACTCGCTTATTTCCCCGGGCGGACGATCCTGCCGAAAGCCAGGAGTGGTGGCAACCCGTCCCACGGTTGTTCGGGGGGGAGCAAAGGGTGTTTGCCAGTTGCCCCCATAACAGAGGTTCCGTGGGTTAGATCGTGTAAATATAAATGTGTCGTTACGCCCGCCGCCACCAGCACGCAGCCGATTGGTCAGGGTTTGTTCAGCACACCGGTTGTGTGTTGTGTGTCGGAGAGTAAACCCACCGCAACGTTTACAGATATAGTGCCGTGACCTTTCGCCGGTAATTACAACAACAACAAGAACAACCAGCAGCAGCAGCAGCATCAGGCGACAGCCACACACAGTTGTGGAGAAATCCTCCTGCTGGGGGGGGGATAAATGTGACGTCATCACTTGTGAGCCAATCAGGTGCGAAGGCCAGAAGGGTGGGGGCGGCGGGGGGGGGTTAATGTACTCATATTCTCTTATGGATAATATTGGTCGTGAAATGCCTACCCGGTGTCAATTTGCTAAATACTTTCGGGGCGCTACGGTTGAATGTCCTATCCGGGCCTGCCGCCCTCGCAATAGATCTTCTATCGAATGTCCGCCGTGCGTGGCCGTCCTGCGTGTGTGCCCGTGGCACCACCACCCGAGGCTAAGACTCGATCGTTTTGGCGCACGTCGTTTTTTAATCGCGGGCCTATCGATCGGACGATTTCGCCCAACCTAGCCGACCTCGCCCGACCTCACCGACCTCACCCCACCACCGCCCGACCTCGCCCGACCTCACCCCACACTCGCCCGATCTCAGAAGCTGAGCAGGGCAGAGCCTGGTAGCGCTCGTGTGGGTGAGCTCCGGCGTTTGCCGAGTGCTGTGGGCGCGGGCCGCGAGCCTTAGCCAGGAGGTGGCGGTTCCAGGGGTCGCCTGTCTTCTCAGCGTGGAGGGTTTTCAGCGGGTTCTAAACCACTGTTTGAACTAAAACCGATTTATTTTCTGTTTTACCAGGTAAGGCCCGTCCGAGCTGTATAGCTCATTTTTCAGAAGCGACCTGGCTTTATTACTCAACGCAGTGGCTTATCGCTGTGTGGAGATTTATAGCAGCTAAATGATCTACATGTGGAGGGAGAAACTGGAGGACCCAGAGAAAAACCCACGCGACCACGGAGCGAGCGAGAGAGAGACACGCAAACTCCAAGTGTACGGACGTCAGAGTTGGGATCAAACCCACGACCTTCCGCATACTAGGCGAGGGAGATAACATCTCGCCAGATTAGTACAGTTTTACACACTCGTTTGTCCTAAGCTTAGCCTTAGCATAACCATTTTCATACACTTTGCACAAATCTCAGATGATCGACTCCTGCGTGCATGATCCTCTGCATGCACCGTGAGCATCAGAGCCAATTTTAATCGTTGCATGCCGAGCAGTACGCTCTACCTTACATCGTGTCTTAACCAGCCATGGCAGGGTCTCTGTGTGAGTCTATGGGTCTCTGTGTTGAGTCTATGGGTCTCTGTGTGAGTGTATGGGTCTCTGTGTTGAGTTTATGGGTCTCTGTGTTGAGTCTATGGGTATCTGTGTGAGTGTATGGTTCTCTGTGTTGAGTTTACGGATCTCTGTGTTGAGTCTATGGGTCTCTGTGTTGAATCCTTGGCTCTGTATGAGTCTATGGGTATCTGAGTCTATGGCTCTCTTTATGAGTCTATGGGTCTCTTTATGAGTCTATGGGTCTCTGAGTCTATGGGTATCTGTGTGAGTCTTTGGATCGGTGCGTCTTACTTTCGGGAACATCTTATAATCTTGAGAAGAGGGGTGGCACTCTCAGCTGTTGAGGGCGGTAGCCTCAGTGCAGTGGTTCGTGCATTGTGCCACGAACTCGCCGACCCGAGTTCGATTCCTGGACTTGGCTAACGGTGACGGACAGCACTGACAGAACTTGTCCTGGCCTCTCCGTTCACCAAACTCGCGTTGACCGGCGCGGTGAAGAGCGATCAAACAAACCCGCCCCGCGCGACGGGCACGGCGGTGTCGGAAGGCCTTCATCCGTAGCGGCGCGATTGCCAAAAATTAACCCGTAAAAACAACGTTTTTCACTATAAATCGTTTATATGCGTGGCGGCTAGAGTCCTCTCGTCCTCTGGCTTGAGATGGTTGCCACCTATGGGTCAGATGATTGCCTGCCACCATTAAGCAATTGGTAATTAAATATAATTTTTTTTCCTAAAAAGTGTAAAATTTGAAAATTTTAACGAAAATAAATTGTCACGCACAACGAGTCTGTGTGGAAAATGTCAGCTCGATTGGATCACGGGAAGTGGGTTAAAAAACGACCGAAAGATTTGCACGGTCGAAAGCGCGCAAGCAAGCAAGCAAGTGAACTTAATATAAAGGATTTAAAAAGGGCTGTGAATTTGTCAAGCGGCCGCTTCGGGTGACCAGGGTGGGCGTGAGGGTTTGGCGCGAAGCCAATCGTCGAATCGCCGACTTTTAAATGTTGCAGGGAGGCTCAAGCTGCATCTCTCGACGCTTTCGTCGGCGGGAGTTTTTCTCTCCGAGCAGCGGAGCCAGCGCCGATGCCTCTTAAAGAGATTTGAAGACTTTGACATTCCAGTTTGTGCGTGTGTGGGCGAGTGGGCGAGTGGGGAGCAGTCGTGCAGCGGTTAGCGCTACGCTCCGCTACGAATCCTGCAACCCGAGTTCGATTCCCGCTCACGGCCAACACCGGTGACGATTATCTGAACCGGTCCCGAGCCTCCCCGAGGTCGACTCGGCCTCAAATGAGTACCCGGTGCAGTGCGTAAAAACATCGCCCTGGGGGAGACAAAGGCGGCCGGGCGTGGTGTTCGCCACCCAGGTGCTCGCTAACAGCACTTGCCCCAACAGTCTGCTCGGCCTATACGGGGGATCTTTGTCTTTGTGTGTGTGTGTGTGTGTCAAAGCGGACCAAACGATGTAATCATCAAGACAGGGTCACATGACGAGGTGCACGGACAGGAGCTGCGATCGTTCGTCGCCGTTGACGTACGCACAGAAAGACGTACTCCGAACTTCTTTCGCCAAGCGCGCGTAGCCGGCCGTGTTGCTAATTAATCGGAGGAGCGGCAATACAAATGTGCAAATCCTGCCTGGCGGTGGTGCGGCGCGGTTGGGGGCACTGCCGGGGGTCTCGAGCGCGAGAACGGGAGCCACGGGCGCCGCCAAACGTCGTGCCGTCGATGGGCACGAGAACAGCGAATAACATTTAGTTTTTCTCTTCTCTCTTCTTCAGTAGGAGCCCGGTACAGAGCACAAACCGAGACGTAGGGGCGGGCGGGCGCGCCGGGCGGGCGGGAGGGGGTCCAGGGATGGGGGGGGGCACAGAACCTCCATGGAGAGAAGTCCCGAGAGGCTGCGCTGCTGAGTTTAGGGGGGGGGGGGGGAGGGAGATTTGGGCGAACGTTTATTGGACGTGCACGTAACGACGAAAAAGGCGTTGGGGCACTCTGCAAATTTGATTCGGTCATCCGTGCACCCCCCCCCTCCCCCGCTGGCTGAGCGTGGGCGTGAATTATCCGACGATCGTGGTGAGAATATTGCGGTAAATATAAATACATGTATAGTAAACTCTTGACGTCCTTTCGTGGGGCGTTCCTCCAAAGCACAGCGAGTCGTTGGGCATGTCGCCCGCATGGTGTGAGGTGAAGTGTGGGTTATCGGAACCTCTTCCAGGGCGTCTGGCCGGCGTGCGGGAAGAGTAGGCCAAATACCCTGAGATCTGGGTTCGAATCCAGGTTCCAGCCACCCATGTCAAAGCACGGTTCCGAAGTGTGGTTTGAATGTTGGCTACGATCAGCAGGGTAAAGTGTGTGGGTGCTGCGACGGGTGGAAGAGTAGGCCAAAATCCCGTGGGTTGTAGGGGGTTGCTCTTGAGCGCCCTCTCGCGGAGGCCCTTCGGCGAGCAGTGGAAGGAGCGGGGCAATTGCGGGGATGCGCCTTTAGCCTTGACTCGATGCACAGGTATTGCTGCTCCGACGTTGGTGACTGCGGGTTCTCCTGCCGTGCAAACGCAACGATAACGTCACGGGGTTGGATACGACCGCAAAATATAATCAAACATATCAACTATTCAAACCTATCAACTCTTTTTTTAACTTTGCCAGGTGAAGGCCCCACTATCTCTTTTCCAGAAGCGACCCATGGCCCATCACAAATGATCGCTCAAAGAAGTGGCTCATCATCATCATCACCACGTGTAAATTCATCGCAGCCAAATACTCTGAAACGCGTGGTGATGTCGATTCGAAATGTGGAGGGGGAAAAAAACGGAGGACCCGGAGACAAATCCACACTACCACGTGGAGAGAAAGAGACACGCAAACTCCAAATACACAGCAGCAGGCATCAGGGTCGGGATTGAACCCACCACCTGTACACCAGGCGAGGTAGTTAACATCTCCTAGCCACCGTGATGATAACGAGAGAGACACGCAAACTCCAAATACACAGCAGGCATCAGGGTCGGGATTGAACCCACCACCTCCTGTACACCAGGCGAGGTAGTTAGCATCTCCTAGCCACCGTGATGATTCGAGAGAGACACGCAAACTCCAAATAACGCGCAGGCACAGGGTCGGGATTGAACCCACCACCTCCTGTACACCAGGCGAGGTAGTTAACATCTCCTAGCCACCGTGGAGAGAGAGAGACACGCAAACTCCAAATACACAGCAGCAGGCATCAGGGTCGGGATTGAACCCACCACCTGTACACCAGGCGAGGTAGTTAACATCTCCTAGCCACCGTGATGATAACGAGAGAGAGAGACACGCAAACTCGAAATATACAGCAGGCGTTAGGGCCAGGCTCGAACCGACAATCTCCTGCATACCAGGCGAGGTAGCTAACATCTCCCTAGCCACCGTGGCGATTTAACGGAGACGGCTCAAGAGGAGCCCAGAGAGCGCCCTGGCAGAGCTGCCGAGGGTTGATCCCTCCACGTTTTACTCATTTCCTCATCCTGGGAGTGCTTGATGACCACCGCAGGGGTGGAGGCACGCGGCCTGGCTTGTCCGGCGTGTGCGGCATCGCTCGAAAGCCGGAGCGAGAGACTTCTGCGCGTTTGGCATAAACGTGGCGTCTGCCGGGAGTTCTTTCGCGATTAAATGTTATGATTGATATCGTTGTTGTTATGATTATGCTGTTTCGATCAGTGGCTGTCGTAACGGTAAGGCCGCTGCGTGCGTTTTCGCGGTTGCCCTGCGCGCTTCCCTCCGACGCGACTTCGGGCCTTTTGTTTGGGCAACGTTGTCCGACGTTTCGCTCCCACACCGCCCANGGGGGGGGGGGCCCTCTTCAGTTTCTGAACGCGGCGCCGGTACAATCCCTGGAGACGCATCGTGGAGCGTCGTCGTCGTCGCTACAGTTGTTCAGCGGGGTGGTGGGGATGGGGGGGCCTGTTACAGGGTCACTTTACGTCGTTCTTCGGTGCCACGTGTGCGAGCGAGGGGTTAAAGCGGCTTCCGCGCCGAGTCGCTCAGTGACGTGGGCGAAAGAAATCTCGACGATGCAAAGAGATATTATTGGTTCTTTCGGTAAAGTCACGTAGAAGGGAAAAAAAAATTCCCTTCTACGTGACTTTACCGAAAGAACCAAGAAGATTAATCCCTGCAGTCACGAAAGCTTTCAATCGAAAGATGCAAAGAGAGCGAATGAAGGGTGCGCCTGCGATACGCGTCATCGCGCACCGGCACCCGTCGTGGGGCCGAGACGTCGCCGAATGGGATCTCAAAACTAGTTCCGTGACATCTCCTTCCACGGGCCGTTGTCGAGCCCGCGGCGGGGAGGGAGGTGGGGCTTGGGGGTGACGCGCCGCTTCTGGGTCCGCTCCGAAATGGGCACCGATCACTCATCCCAACCCCGGGGTTCACCTGCCGTGCCATTTTCGGCTGCGGCAGATTTCGGGGCCCCGACGCCAAACGCGGCCGCCTCCTCTTGGCGAGCGAGGGTGAGAATTCTTTAGAACTCGTATTCTTAGGTTTTTTCGGTAAAGTCACGTAGGTAAAAAATTTAAATTAATAAAAGTAAAATAAAAATAAAATAAAAATCACGACGTTTCGGAGGCAACACAAGCTTCCGTCTTCAGGTGGAACCGTCACAGCACGACAGCTGTATCGAGTGAGAGTCAAATCTAGAAGTCTTTAGAACGTCCGCTGCGTAAGGGGTGGTGGGTGGTGCAATCGTCGAGGTTGTTCGCACCGCAGCGACGACCCGGTGGTGTTGCCGTTGGATTCCGACCGCGGGCCCCCCCCCCCCCCTTTGCGAGATGGCAACGGAGCGGTTGACGCTGTTGAACGTCGGAGCCTGAGCTCAGAGTGTAAGAGGAACGCTGCCATATTTCACGAAATGCAACGCTCAGACTTCCGACCAATCCGTCTGTGCGCTGTCCGAATGCGACGGTGCTGCGTTTCCACGGCCGTTCGAAAGCAGGCCCCCCGGGGCGTTCCGTTCCGTTCCGTCCCGATGTACCTTGAACTTCTCTCGCACCGTGCTAATCGGAGGTGCGGGGAAGGACAACAAACTAAAAGACGATGACAACAGCAACAAACAGAAAGCAGTTCTAAAGAAATGAGTTTGTCAATCTAGACCAGGGGTGCAAAGTCCGGAGCTCTCACGGGCTGCTTCTACGATAGTCGGTACTCAATCAGCGGCTCAAATACTGAATTTTGTACCGAGAAAGAAACTCTCACCACCCCTGATCGACAATCACGCTCCAGTCTTCCATCGACACACTCACCCACTCATCCACCCACCCACTCACCCACTCACCACCACCCAGTCACCCAGCGATACACCCACCANCCACACATCCACCCACCTACCCACCACCCACTCACCACTCACCCACCCACCCACTCACCACCCACCAGCCACCCACTCGCCCACGAAGGCCGTATTATCCAATAGGCCACAGTGAGGCACTGTGCCCACGGCCTACGAAAGCTCAAGGACCTACGGAAGAAAAACAATGTGACCATGTTTTGTTGTTTTTGTATGAAAATAAAATGAGCGGCATCCTTTTAAAGCTGCGTCATCCGATACGATCATCAAAGTAACAAAAATATGAGAATACGCTTTCCCCTTTTATCTGGCAACAAAACAGGTGTTGTTAAAACACCAACTGAAACCTTTTACAAGGAATCACGTCTGCATTAAGCACAATACTTGCGGTCAAAATGCAAACCAAAAAATACTCTGATAGTATATGCATGTCTTTGAAACTGATTGGTCCACACCAGAGACAGCTTTCTTTTGAGCCTTGTCTCAAAACGGTGTTAGACCAGAGGACGCCAAAAGGCGTACAGCACAAAGACAAAAAATGTCAATTAAATTTTCGCTTCAAATATTTTTAGGCTAACCTTGTTTTTTTCTTCTTTAATAATTTCAAATTAAATCTGCTTATCTGTGGCACACACAGCACTCGCCCCATCGGTTTAGGGGCACAGGCTGAAACACATTCCTGCGGAGGGAGCTGGTAGGAACGTCGGGTTGCTCGGTCAATGGCCAGGGTCAACGGCGGCTGGTGTATTCGCAAATATGCCGACTGTGAGGGCGGGCACAAGCCGGCGTGAGTAGGTTAAACGTTGAGTTTTATAAGGGCACCACGGGTGACCAGCCCTNCCCACCCAGCCCACCCTCCCACCCAGCCCCTCCCGNCCTCCCCACCCAGCCCTCCCACCCTCCCACCCAGNCCCTCCCCACCCTCCCACCCAGCCCCCCACCCTCCCCTCCCCACCCAGCCCTCCCTGCACGACGGACACAATAATCCCCTTTATCGAGCGCGCGGCGGTACAATTATTTATCTGGGCGTTGTGTAAGTAAGTAAAAAAAAGAAACCCCATTAACTCGCGCGCGTGCGTTCCTTTTGTAAAAAAAGAAAAAATCGCTTGACTTTCTCTTTTTCATTTTCGCCTGTGAAGTGTTTCGGTTTTTGATCGGCGGCCGTCTAAAGTGTGATTCGTTTTTTTTCCTGGAGGTATCTGAATAAAATCTGGAATCAATCTGAATGTGAACAACAAAGAAGTGAAGGGGGAAATAAAACGCGCGCGGTTTGTCACTCACCCAACGCACAAGTCGGGCACCGCGACCAATATCCATAATCGAGGTGTTTGAGGTTAGATCGCGTAAATACAAATGTGTCGTCGCTCAACCCTCCACCACCCGACACAGCCAAATTAGTAGGGGTTGTCACGTAAACAGAACGGGCCGCTTCGTTACGAGTTTCAGCAACGTCGGTGGTGTGTTGGAGAGTAAACCCACGATTGTAAATGTTGTCGTGGGTTTATTTTCCAACACACAACCGGTGTCGTGCTGTACTAGTATACTACACTATACACTACACTATACACTACACGATACACTACATTATACATTACACTACACTATACACTACACTATACACTACACTATACACTACACATTACACTACACTATTCACTATACATTACATTACACTACACTCTACACTACACTATACACTACACATTACACTACACATTACACTACACTATACACTGCACTACAATAGTAAATGTTGTAGTGGGTTTACTCTCCAACTCACAACCGGTGTCGTGCTGTAATAGTATACTACACTATACACTACACATTACACTACACTATACACTACACTTCACACTACACTTTACACTCACTATACCTACACCAATAGAAATGTGTGTGGGTTTATCTCCAACTCCAACCGGTGAGTACTGAACTGTATAATACACATTACACTACACTATACACTACACTATACACTACACTATACACTACACATTACACTACACATTACACTACTATACACTACACTATAATAGTAAATGTTCTTGCGGGTTTACTCTCCAACTCACAACCGGTGTCGTGCTGAACTAGTATACTACACTATACACTACACATTACACTACACATTACACTACACTATACACTACACTATACATTACACATTACACTACACATTGTGGGTTTACTCTCCAACTCACAACCGGTGTCGTGCTGAACTAGTATACTACACTATACACTACACTATGCACTACATACATTACACTACACATTACACTACATTATACACTATACATTACACTACACATTACACTACACATTACACTACACTACAATAGTAAATGTTGCTGTGGGTTTACTCTCCAACACACAACCCGTGCCGTGCTGTACTAGTAACGAATTGGCGCCACGTTTTGTAGACGTGACAACCCCTTAGGGGCCATCCATTCAGTTCGTGCGCATGGAGGGGAGAGGGAGGGGGGGTTTAACCCAAATGCGTAGCTTGCGTTGGGGGGGGGGTCTATTAACAATGTACGCATGGGAAACAGGGGAGGGCGGGGTGAAACCTCGATAATAATTAGTCAACATTGGCCTTCAAGTGATCCATTCCTAATGTGCCACACTGGCCTTCAAATTAGTTCAGATAGTCCGGCAGTGGACTATCTGTTTGCTTAAACACGTTAATATTATTAATCCTTGATCGTTTCGGCGTGGATTAAATATCGGCCGTTCTATAGGATTCGGGGGGGGCGTGGGGTCAAGCGTACGTACGCTGTTNGGGGGGGGTGCAAAAAGTACGCGTGCGTATAGGGAGGGGTGAGGGTCAAGTTTCGACAGATTTTTTGCGTACCTCCTACATGGATGGCCCCTTACTCATTGTTCTGTGTAGGGTGGTGGCGGGTTTAGCGACGACACATTGATATTTACGAGATCTAACCCACACACACAACAAACCTCTGCTATTAACTCGGCCACTTTGACCCCCCCTCCCTTGTTTCCTTTGTGGTGGTCACGTGACGGGCACGTGACGGTGCACGCGGTCTTCGCTTCACGTCCATGCAAAGCGACGCCCTTACAGCAGGGGTGTCCAAACTTTTTGCAAAGAGGGCCACATTTGATAAAGTGAAGATGCCCGGGGGCCAATAGTTCCTTTTGACATTGTCTTAACCACAAAAGTTACGTGGAAACACACTGTTATAAAACAATTTTCATTGTCACAATTACCTTTATTTTTCAAATGACAATGTAACCAAATATAAGCCACTCGGGCAAACGGGAACAACTCTAAAAACGCAATTCTGCCTTTCATTCAGTCAGATAACATTGAACAAACTGTATAGAACACCTTAAATTTCCATGAGTTTTATGATGTATTTATTCTGACAGAGCTGGCGAGCCATAAATAACACATTATAAGACCGAAGCTGCCCGCGGGCCGTATAAAACCTGCCCGCGGGCCGTGATTGGCCCGCGGGCCGGACTTTGGACATGCCTGCCCTACAGGTTGGTGACGCTCAGAGGTCCCCCACCCCGCTCCTCCTCCGGTGGTCAAGGGCGCTGGGCTTGCAACCGTCGGGAAGGTTCCTGCCTTCGAAATCCCACCAAGTTGGCAAACTGCCTCGGACTCGACGGGGAGTTTGCTCTTCCCAGTCCACACGAGTAGACGACGACGACGATGGTGGTGGTGATGGTAATTCAGATTCCAAAGAACACAGGATGAGATGTTACTATCCTTTGTGCAAGCACTTCCAAGAGTTCATGAACAGTGAGCCTGGTGAAATTTGGGGAGCGCATCGTCAGTAGTGAACCTTTGGTTCCTAGGGTGTTTCGGCCTTTCATACTATACACCCTCCCTAAAGGTGGCCAGCGACAGGGTGATCAATCCTACGCTTGCGTCCCATTCCCAATTAGTCATAGGAGTTGACTTGTTGTTGATAGCCAACATCCCATGGGACTATGCATGGCAGGGGCGTCCTCCTCCCTGAGCAAGCATTGTTATCCCAGGTCTCTAAGAAGTTAAATATTTGACTTACTTTCGTGGCTGCAGGAATTCATATTCTTTGGGTCTTTCGGTATTTTATTATTGTTTTGATTCACTTTGTTGAATTTTATTATTATTATTATTTAACACATTCCTGCGGAGGGAGCTGGTAGGAACGTTGGGTGGCCAGGGTCAACGGCGGCGTGGTGTATTCCGCAAATATGGCCGACTGTGAGGGCGGGCACAAGCCTTACAGCACACGTGTGTACAGTGCGTGGCCAATTCGTCACGAGTAAAGCAACACCGGTGTGTTGGAGAGCCAAGCCACAACATTTACAATCGGAGTACGACGTTTCGCCAGTAATTACAACCAGCTTCATCAGGCGACAGCCAGATTTGTGGAGAAGTCCACCTGTTTCGTTCCTTATATAGAGGCGTAGATGTGGTGACCACGCTTCTGCGCTATTCTTGTGTAAAGTGTGGTGTGGGGGGGTTAATTAATCAACGTACATTATGCATGCGTATTATGCGAGCCCATTGATCTTGACGACATCTATTTACGCGATCTAATCCCACAAAAACCCTGTATTATGGATGATATTGGTCGTGTTCAACTGAACTAACGCAGCGTGTGCATTCGACGGGACTCATGGGAAGACGGCCCCGCCTCTCCCATTTAGACTCTTAATGGAGCATTAATTAATTGGTCATCAATTAGCAGTGGCTATCACGTGTTACTGGTGAACACCCAATACACTGGCAACCAACTTGCCAAAAATACGAAAAAAATTATTTTACATTTTTGGCAATGAACCTTCTTCATAAAAACTAAATTAAACTACGTATTTGTTTTAAACTAAACTATATTTTTATGGTTACCGGGTAAGGCCCGCGAGCTATGTAGCTCTTTATCAAAAGCGACCTGGCCATCACGTGATAACTGAACGAAGTGGCTTATCATCGCGTGGAAATGTATGCAGCCAACAACTCGAAACGCGTGGAGGGATAAAACCGGAGGACCCGGAGAAAATCCATGCCACCCAGAGAGAGAGAGAGACGCAAATTCCAAATATACAGCAGGCGTCGGTGTCGGATCGAACCGACGACATCCTGCATACCAGGCGAGGTAGTTAACATCTCCAGCCCCATGGGGTGAATGTGTGTCCCCCCCCCCTCGGGCGCAATCAAGTTCATATTTAAATTTTTTGTCGCACGCCTGGGTCCACGCAACACACAAAGACAAAGATCCCCCGTATAGCCTTCACACCAGACTGTAGGAGCACCTATAAATGCCGGCACAGGCACACGAGGGGGTGGGTGGCCAACACCACGCCCGGCTTTGTCTCCCCAGTGGTGATGTTTACACACCGCACCAGATACTCATTTGAGGCTGAGTCGACCTAGGGGAGGCCCAGGACCGGTTCAGATAATCGTCACTGGTGTTGGCCGTGAGCGGGAATCGAACCCGGGTCGCCAGGTTCGTGCGCAGCACACTAACCGCTCACTACCGCTCCCAACGACGTACCGACGTTTCGCTGCACGCCTCTTGAATATGTCGCGTGAGTCCGCGCAGCGCGTGGCCCTGTGTGACAGCAGAGGGCACTGGCACGTCACGGACTGTCCGCACGCCACCCGACTAAGCGACGAGCTGCCTGAATCTAAAATCATCTTCGTCAGTTGTCTTGGAAAGGAAAATTGTCACGCAATCGTAAGTGGGATGTGGGAGAGGGGGGGGGGGTCTACACGCGCACGGAATTGCCGTCTTGAATGAATTAACAAACGTAGAAAATAAATCTAATAATAATGGAACATGACGTTTCGGTTGCAACACGAGGAACCATCATCGGGTAAGAATGAATGATGAAACACAGACACGGGAACAGCCTAGGCAGACACACACGCAGTGAGAGACACACACAAAGACACGCAGAGAGAGACTTTACCGAAAGAACCAAAGAGTCATTCCTGCAGTCACGAACGCTTCGAATCTAGTTAAAACAAATACATGTTTATTACTGGCAGGAACCCCCTGCTTACACCAGCCCACAGGGGATTATTGTGTCCGTCCGTCGTGCAGGGAGGGGCTGGGTGGGAGGGAGGGACTGGGTGGGGAGGGGAGGGTGGGGAGGGGCTGGTCACCCGTGGTGCCCTTATAAAACTCAACGTTTAACCTACTCACGCCGGCTTGTGCTCGCCCTCAAAGTCGGACACATTTGCGGAATACACCACGCCGCCGTTGACCCTGGCCATTGACCGAGCAACCCAACGTCCCTACCAGCTCCCTCCGCAGGAATGTGTTTCTGTATCCCTATCGGAAGGTCGCAAGTCCAAATTTTTTGGTCCGGGGATTCACTCGACCCGTCGTCTCTCCAGGATGTCATCAATCCTGGAGGAACTAAAACCACCAAATGAAAGGCAGTTAACCCAGGGCTCGTCTCGCACCCACCTCCCTCCCGCCATGAGAACGTGGAATTTCCATCGCTGGCTCAGGGCCCGCAAGCAAGAGACGAGCACGAATTCCTCGATGCTCATTCGAGCGGGGAATTACTTTTCTTTTTTAATGAATTTATAATTCCATAACCAGACGTACACAACTGTTTGGGGAGACGCAGCTGGGTTTGGCCGATGGTGTTCAGTCCTCCGAAACGAGGCCAGAAATTCCACTCCCTCTGCTTCCCTCCCCTCCTCCTCCGTATTATTTAAATTTGCTCCGTCTGGGTGGCTCGCAATTGACGCCGCAGCCAAGCCTGGCTCACGCTCGGTCGCCGCTCATGCCCTTGGGGGGGCCGACCATAAGAAATGTGACGTCACATCAAAATGCGCAACTTTAAATATATATAGACAACACGTTCTACTTAATTAAATAGACTTTTAATAAACGTTTTCTCCTACAACGTCAGAGTGCAGCGCCACATTAAATACGCACTACAACGACAATAGTTTAAAGCGATTTGAAGCATGTTTATTTTTGGGGGGGGGGCAGAGCTTTGTGACGTCATATTTGAGGGGCGGTCTGACTTTTTGTGACGCCGTGTGACGAGGGGAGGGGGGTCAAAATCGTCCCAAATCGCGTGACGTCATTTATGGACGGCCCCTTGCCCGGCCCGCCGCTTTCTCGCCCCTTACGCCGGCCGCGAAGAAGTAGCTAGGATATTTTTCGCCCGGGGCCGAACTATAAAATTGGCGCCCCCCCCCCCCCCCGTTTAATCACATACCAAAATGTAATTACATGACATGTAGGCTGTGTGTGGCGGATATATAAACTTTTAGGTTGAGGTGTAGATTTGTGCAGTAGTTTCAGGCTGCCGCGCCGCCGCAATAAGTTCTAATGTAACGTTGTAAACCTCAAATTTCGATTTAAAGCTTTCGTGACTGCAGGGATTCATCTTCTTGGTTCTTTCGGTAAAGTCACGTAAAATGGAAAAAAAAACATAATAAAATAGAATAATATATAATTATGTTTTATTTTTATTATTTTATTATTTCCATTCTACGTGACTTTACCGAAAGAACCAAGAAGTTGTAAGCCTCATTTTGGCGCCTCTTTACCTTGGCGCCCGGGACATATGTACCCCCTACCCCACCCCCTACCCCAGCTACGCCTCTGGCCGGCCGGGTCGCTCGCCCCCTCTCGCCGGGCGGTCAGGCTCACCGCCTCATCTCAGCGCCGCAGCGCTCTTTTCTCGGCCAAGCGCATTGCTTAAAGGGAGGCTGACCCTACCGGTGAAACGACTCACGTCCACACCGGTTCCTGGAGCTTTGTTCCTGTTCAACCGATGCCGCTGCCGCTGCTGCAGCTATTACAAACACATTCCTGCGGAGGGAGCTGGTAGGAACGTTGGGTTGCTCAGTCAATGGCCAGGGTCAACGGCGGCGTGGTGTATTCCGCAAATATTCCCGACTGTGAGGGCGGGCACAAAAGCGTTGAGTTTTATAAGGGCACCACGGGGTGAGCAGCCCCTCAGCACGCAGCCCCACCCCTCCCCACCTCCCCACCCAGCCCTCCCTCCCTACCCAGCCCTCCCTCCCACAGCCCTCCTGCACGACGGACACAATAATCCCCTGTGGGCTGGTGTAACCAGGAGGTTCCTACCAGTATAATGAACCGCATGGCTGAAACTTATTTTGCACTGTGCGTAGCCCAGGGGACTTTTGACTTGGCCTCAGTCAAGAGCCAATCCAGATCACGACTATTCATTGTTGAGATATTGCAAAAAGGCGCGTAGCCAATCGGAGGTGCGGGGGGCAATCGACTAAACACACAAGAAGCAGTTCTAAAGAAACGAGTTTGTCAATGTAGCTGATTTAAATGTGCATAGAGCTCCCATCGGCGTCCTCACATCGGAAGTAACAAGCGTTCCAGACGGCCAGCAGACGAAATCCACTGCTGCGAGGATGCCCGCATTACGCACTCCCAGACTTTTGACTTTAAACAACTTTTATTGCCGCCAGCAGCAAAAGCACCGGGGCGATTTCGATATGAAACACACAAAGTCACCAGCAAAGAAATGAAAATAAACGCTACAAATCGACGCGCTGTGGCGCTAAAAGCACCGTGCACAACACGAAATAAAAGCCACGTGGTGGTGATGGTGGTGGTCATCGCGCACGCCACGGTGACGAGCGAGCGCTTCAGAAGGTGAACACCACGAGGTGCCGTCCACGCTGGTGCAGAGGGGGCTTGTTCGGCTCCCAGCGTTCGAAGAAGACGCGCTGCACATCACCGACATGTGTGTGGCACATGGCGTGCTCCAGCCGGAGCCGCGCCTTGAGCAGGCCCTGAACACTGGAAGCACAGAGCAGCCGTCAGTGTCACCTTGCAGCATCTTTTTTCTCGTTCTGCACACCGCCATCTTCGCCGGAGCACAGGCGAAGTTGGCAAGGTCATGGCGCTTGTTAGCCAGGTAAGGCACCACCCCATATACGAAGCTGCTGTTGTAGAAGGGCACCCCAGTTTCCTGAAGATGTCCCAAAAAGACAGAACATTGCTTTGAGCCGCTGGAAGTGTAAGTATTGGTGGGGCAGATCCTCCCTGGCACCGCAGGAAATGCACAAGAGAGAAAGAGAGATAGACAGAGAGAAAGAGAAAATACGTAAAATTTTCAATTAAACAGGGGGGGAGCACATAAAGCAAAGCAATGGAGAAAAAAAAAAAAAAACCGAAATCATGAACGAAGCAAAGTGCTGACTAAACCGAGCATCTTCTTGCTTCCTCTGATCGTAAAAAAGACAGACATAGAGAAAGAGAGAGAACTGCCGACGTGACTAAGAGGAGAAGGAACTACGGGCACGTGACGAAGGGCCGTGGCCACGTGCAGTACGGTGCGCTGCACCAATTGGGCGCGCTGCTTGCCCAAGGATAAGGCGATTAAAACAGTTTGCCATCAGGAACATTGTGGAGGTTGCAGCTGGGCGTGACATCTCCGAGGTCCGCGTCTTGGAGTCTTACGCGCTTCCCAAGCTGTATGCCAAGCTGCGCTGCCGTGTGTGAGCGGTGCCATCCATAGGAAGGTGGCGAGGAAGAGGTTCGAGAGAGGCACGTAAGGACCGACCTCCACCAAGGTTCCGTCCTGCTGGGGTCAAAGGGATCCTCGTGTGTGTCACGCCTGCGAAGCCCGTGCAAACCACGGAATTTTGTGGAAGCAAAGCCACGTTCAAATCAACGTTGGAAGATCCGAACAAAAGAGAGTGAGCGAGAGAGTGACTGAGAGAGTGACGAGAGAGTGAGCAAGAGAGTGACCGAGAGAGTGAGCGAGAGAGTGACCGAGAGAGTGACCGAGAGAGAGAGCGAGAGAGTGAGCGAGAGAGTGAGCGAGAGAGCGAGAGAGTGAGCGAGAGAGTGAGCGAGAGAGCGAGCGAGAGAGCGACCGAGAGAGCGAGCGAGAGAGCGANCGAGAGAGCGAGCGAGAGAGCGACCGAGCGAGCGAGAGAGCGACCGAGAGATGATTTAAAAAAAAATTACGAAATGATGAACGAAGCAAAGTACCGACTACACCGAGCATCTTCTTGTTTCCACTGATCGTAAAAAAAGAGAGAGAGAAGATTTTTCTCTCTCTCTGTCTTTCGAAGCAAAGCCAAACTTTCGTCCATCATCTTCAAACGGCTGCGGGTCCCAGCCGGGATGCAAGGCAGTCGATAGCCAATTAATTTTAAACGCCGGCCCGAGTGACCGCCGGCCCCGGTGGGGGGGGGGGGCACCGGGGGATCGAACCCCCCTCCCCCTTCCTCGACCTATGGAACCCCTTGGCGACGCCACGACGCCAACTAACGGGACGCGGGGGCTCACGGGGGGCTTGCGAGCGGCGATGAGCGATGGTTGGCACGACGCGCTCGGCGGATGTCCGCCAAACTTGGTGGCGATCACNGGGGGTGGGGGGTGTTGGGGGGTTGGGGGTGGGGGGGGGGGTGGGGGGTAGGGGGTGGGGGGTGGATGTGCCGTGAAACCAGCGTCTGTTTCGATGTAAAGCTTTCGTGACTGCAGGGATTCATCTTCTTGGTTCTTTCGGTAAAGTCACGTAGAAGGGAAGTAATAAAATAATAAAAATAAACATAATAAAATAATTCTCACGACGTTTCGGCCACAACGCAAGCAGCCGTCCTCAGGTGAAGACCAGGTCTGTCCGGGAGTCATTCAGACGCTGTCTACCCGACAGACCTGGTCTTCACCTGAGGACGGTTGCTTGCGTTATTTTTATTGGCTAATCGCAGCAGGCGAAGCGAGCCGGTGGGTCACACGAGGGTGCGGTGACACAGCACCTCCCCCCCCCCCGCTCGGGCCGTTCTGCGTGTGGTTCACCAGTGATGCCTGACGTTTCGGTCCACATACCAGCAGCTGCTCCTGTAAAGCTACGACAATTCCTATTGCAGTAGCTTTACCAACTACAACACTCAGCAATTCCACCATTGCCTCCGTCCTTCTACCCAGCAAGCCGACTGGAATGTACGTTCTGTACGTTGAACTTCTTTCGCGCCGTACGTAGCCAACCGCGCCAATCGTAGGTGCGGGCGGAGGGGGGAAGGACAACAATCTAAACGTAAAAAGCAGTTATCAATAAATGAGATTTTAATTCGGCGATTTCAAAGTGCAAAGCTCAGTGTCTTCCTAATATCGGCGGGACGAAGGAACATTCCAGACGGCCAGCAGAAGCGCATCTGAAAGCGCCGCGCGATGATGATCGATCAGGATAAATAAAAAAAGCAAACGCCGTCATGATAAAACNAAAAAACCGGGGAAGAAATATAAAAACGGGCTCGAGTGGGTTTATTGGCAGAAAAACTTAAAATAAATAAGTATAACCAGTAAAAACAAAGTTTTTCACTATAAATCCTTTATATGCGTGGCGGCTAGAGTCCTCTCGTCCTCTGGCTTGAGATGGCTGCCACCTATGGGTCAGATGATTGCCTGCCACCATTAAGCAATTTGTAATTAAATATAATTTTTTTTCTAAAAAGTGTAAAATTTTGGAAATTTTCACGAAAATAAATTGTCACGCACAACGAGTCTGTGTGCAAAATGTCAGCTCGATTGGATCACGGGAAGTGGGTTAAAAAACGACCGAAAGATTTGCACGGTCGTAAGCGCGCAAGCAAGCAACCGAACTTAATATAAAGGATTTAAAAAAACCGCGTGGCTCAAACCCAGCTCGCTCAGCTCCCCCTCCCCCAAGCCTGGAATCAGCTCCGCGGATCTTTGGCAAAAAAAAAAATCTCGTACGTCCGCCGGCAGCGGCTGTCCTGGCGATGTAAGATTATCGATCCGGCTAGCGCGCATCTATAGCGGCCCGTGTTAATTCGCCGATATCGGATTTCCTCCCGCCCCTAGATATTTGCGGAACAAGTAGTCTTCTTCTTTTTTTAAACGAGACACATTTGTGTTCTCTCACCCCCCCCCCTCTGTTGCGTTGCACAGTCACAGTGGAAAGCTGTGGGCGTAGTCGTTGCGCAAGCCTGGCGAGCCGGGCTTACATCCAACGTGGTGCGCTGGTATCCAGCCAAGGTGGCTCAGCCGTAGAGCGACAGTAGCTCGCAATCCGGAGGCTCGTGAGTGAAAATCCCGGTGGGGTGGGGAGGGTGGGGGATAGGGTTNGGGGGGGTGACTCGACCCATCGGTCCCTCCGGGGTCAATAAAATAAGTTTCGCGAGCACGTGGGAGTCGTGCAAACGACACGTTCAGAGCGGGGCGCCTTAAAGCAAAGTCATCATCGATGTGCGCGTCTTGGCGGGCACGCGGTCACGGCCCGCTGACGATGACGAACACAGCTGATCCGCTTGGCTAAAGAGAGAAACCATCCGTCCCATCAGCAGGCAGCTGCCCTCTCGGCAAGGCAATTTATATTTTTATTTTACCGGGCAAGGCCCGCTGACAAGAGCTTGCAAGCTCAGTGGACCTTACCTGGTATATATATATTTTTCATAAANTTTTTGTTAAAATTTAATATTTTTATTTTTGGACGAGAGGCTTGTTCGGATCGGAGGGTACATCCGCCACGGCGTGGACTGCCAAAGCACGCGGCCTGCGTCCCCGGATCGAAACTCAGAAGACGGCGATATTACGAGAGGTATCAGATATTATTTGAGGTCCGATTACACACCAGTCAACCATTAGCAATTGCCTACCCTATTACAGACTAACTTAGACCTTATTGGTCACCCCGTGGGTACCCTTATACATCTCAACGTTCATCCTACAAAGTCCCATCACGAGGGATAAACACAAACAAATCGACGGGAAAAATGTGCCCGTATTGCAACCGCTGTACGCCGCCGTATGGACCTGCAAACTCAATTTCCCTGTACAAGAATACGGGGGGCAAACCGTGTGGGTAGACACGTATTACGATTACTCCATTGCAGGACCAATATTGTCATGGAGCAGTCAAGATATCCCTCGCTTACTGATGTTAGCCGTGGCCAGCAAGCAAACTCAGGTCGCCGGGTTCGTAGCAGTACGCTCAAACCACTGAGCCGCCACTACTACGGCAAGCCTCCATCCCCTCTCACCGCAGAGATGTCCATTGCCTAGAGGTCGCGTTCGCGGGATAATAAAACAAAGATTCAAGGAAATAAAACACGTGTGGAGCATCCACTCATCCCACCAACCATCCATCCCAAAAACCCACCCACCCACTCACGTGGCCGAGTGTGAGGGGGGGGGGCAGGAGAACCCGGAGAAAACCCAAAATATTTTTTTTATCTTCTTAGTTCTTTCGGTAAAGTCACGTAGAATGGAAATAATAAAATAATAAAAATAAGACATAATAAAATAATTATCACGACGTTTCGGCCACAACGCAAGCAGCCGTCTTCAGGTGAAGAACAGGTCTGTCAGACTCTGCCTTCTCGACAGACCTGTTCTTCACCTGAGGACGGCTGCTTGCGTTGTGGCCGAAACATCGTGAGAATTATTTTATAAAGTTTTATTTTTATTATTTTATTATTTCCATTCTACGTGACTTTACCGAAAGAACCATAAAGATGAATCCCTGCAGTCACGAAAGCTTTTTTTGTATTGTATCAGGTAAGGCCCCGCTGAGGTGTTACAACTCTTCTTCAGAAGCGAGCTTGGCGATCACAAATGACAGCTTAACGAAATGGCTCATCGTCATCATCGCGTGGAAATGTAGAGCAGCAGCCAAAGACTCCGAACGCGCAATTTCGATTCGAAATGTGGAGGCGAAAACCGGAGGACCTGGAGAAAAATCCACGCGACCACGGGGGGAGAGAGAGAGAAAAAACTGAGTCAGGGGTAGGGATCGAACCATCGAAACCCACGGCCTCCTGCATACCAGACGAGGGAGACATCATCCCAAGCGCGGTGCGCTACGGGCCGACGCGACATCGGCGCGCCACGAGGTCAATGGGAACGTTGCAACAATCGCGAGCGACTGGGCAAGAAAATATTCACGGCATTAGTAGCCCCCCCCTCCCCGCACTCGTCACCCCCCCCCCCCCAATCTTCTCCTCTTCCTCCTCTGCGATGCACTGAACAGCTTTTAATTAAAGCGACTGACGCTACGGGAAGTGGTGGAGCGAACGTTCCACGTTGCATGGCCGCTCAATCGCAGTAGGAGAGGCAAACAATCTAAGTTGTCTTGCGGTTGTTGTTGTTGTTTGACTTGCATCCCACTGGGATTTTTGCACAGCGTTGGTGTACGGTGCTTTTTATTCTGGAAGACTTTGCAGTTTTTTCCTGGATTTTTCTGTTTGCGCATAGTCACTTCAAGATGTTTTCTTGTTCATATTTTAGATTTTTTGTTTGTTGCGGTTGCACCCGATTCAAGAGCCGAATGGCTCACAGGGCTATACCTAATAAATGAAACTGAAACACAAAAAATAAATATGCGTCGTGGTAGTAGGTTTTGACCCTTTAAAACTGGTACAAAACTGACACCTTTATTCAAGGCATCATGTTTGCAATAACCACAACACAAGTAGTCAAAAAAGCAAACAAAAAGAAGCAACTCTGATAATGATAATAATATGCACTGTCATTGAAGTTGACGGCTTTCTTTAGAGCCTAGTCCCATTGGCGTCGTGGTGTTTTTTTATTTCGCTTAAGAGCTTCGTGATTTTAGAGCTGTTCACTTTTCACCGGCCCCTAAAAAATTTGCCGAGAGCAACCGCGTGTTTACGTTTTACAATGGCAGAGAAACGAACGCGGTTTTAGCAAACGAACGCGACAAGGGCGACCGCAATTTATGATCGCGTGCAGTTTTTTTTACGGAGGAGTGTTTAAAAACATACGCCACATTTCGTAGGCCAAATGTCGTGAATGATAAATTTATTATTTATTTGGGGTTCGTCTAACGTAATGCTGTACCACCGCTGATTGTAGGCTCAGATGGGTGGACGGGCGGATGAAAAGAGTGCAATAATATATTCAACTAAACTGTAAACTTCGATTTAAAGCTTTCGTGACTGCAGGGATTATCCTCTTGGTTATTTCGGTAAAGTCACGTAGAAGGGAAATGATAAATAATAAAATAAAACATAATAAAATACAATTCTCACGACGTTTCGGCCACAACGCAAGCAGCCGTCCTCAGGTGAAGAACAGGTCTGTCGGAAAGACTTGGAAGCTGTCTTGCGAACAGGCTGTCTTTCCGACAGCCCTGTTCTTCACCTGAGGACGGCTGCTTGCGTTGTGGCCGAAACGTCGTGAGAATTGTATTTTATAAAGTTATATTTTATTATTCCCTTCTACGTGACTTTACTGAAAGAACCAAGAAGATAATGAATTTTTTACTGTTTTAAACTTCATATTTTTTCCAGGTAAGGCCCACCGAGCTGTGTAGCTCTTTTTCAGAAGCGACAGCGAAGTGGCTTATCACGTGCAAATGTATAGCAGCCGCATTCTCTCAAGGGACGTTGATTTTAAATGTGGAGGCAAAAAGCCGGAGGACCCGGAGAAAAATACANTTTTCCACCGGGAGAAAGACACCACAGACACCAAATATACAGCAGGCAGCAGGTGTCGGAATAGAACCAGACCTCCTGTATACCAGGCGAGGTAGTTAACATCTCGCCACGGAGAGAGACGCAAACTCCAAATATACAGCAGCAGGCGTCAGGGTCAAGATCGAACCCACGGCGAGAAGATGACTTCAATGATGCCCGCGTGATGCCATCGATTTACGCGCGAGTTCAAATGCATCGACAGTTTTGGCAACGTGGCATCGGCCGTTTATTATTTTTTTCGTCTTAAAATGCCAAGAAAGGTCACGGAAGATTAATTAACGTGAAAAAAACCCCATTGCCAAACGCCGTTCACTACCAAGGCAGTTTAACATTGAAACTACAAAATAATCTAAAAATTGTGCCATTGGAAAGCGGAATCCCAACAGCAGACGCCATCGAGGGTGCTATCATCATAATTAGATTGCACGCAAGAGGTGATTTCTGTGTACGTACGTTGAACTTATGTCGCACCGTACGTAGCCAAACATGTTCATCGGAGGTGGGGTGGGAAGGATAACAAACTAAGCACGCAAAAGCAACTCCAAATAAATGAGTTGTCAATCTAGATGTAATATATCGGACAGAAGAGACCCATAGAGATTTGTTGCAGTAGTGTAACTGTGCGTCCGGAGTCTCTCTCTCTAGCACCAGAGTAAGTGCGGCATGTCAGCCAGCCCGAGGGGGCATAGTCCTGGCGATGGCCTGCGAGAGAGTGAGCGAGAGAGTGAGAGAGAGTGAGAGAGTGAGCGAGAGGGTGAGCGAGAGGGTGAGCGAGAGAGTGAGCGAGAGAGAGTGAGCGAGAGAGAGTGAGAGAGAGAGAGTGAGCGAGAGAGCGAGTGAGAGGTGGGGGTTTACATAAACCAAAGTATTNNAAAAAAAAAATACGAAATGATGAACGAAGCAAAGTGCCGACTACACCGAGCATCTTCTTGTTTCCACTGATCGTAAAAAAAAGAGAGAGAGGGCAAGTGAGGTCGTGGTCGCCCGAGTGGGGCATGTGTGTGTGGGNTCCTGGAAGATCTCGAAGGGGGCGTTTCCGAAGGCGGAGCGAGGCCACGCCCCTTCGGAAGGATCTCGAAGGGGCGTTGCCGAAGGCGGAGCGAGGCCACGCCCCTTCGGAAGGATCTCGAAGGGGGCGTTGCGAAGGCGGAGCGAGGCCACGCCCCTTCGGGAAGGATCTCGAAGGGGAGTTGCCGAAGGCAGAGCGAGGCCACGCCCAGGGGCATCAAGGGGAAGTCCCGGGCGTGTTCTTGGTTGTCGGTGGAGTCAAGGGTCCCGCGTCACATCGTTTCCTGCTCTTCGTCTCGAGTTAACTCGCTACTCACATCGTTAGCCACATCGCCAACTATAGAACCCGAGTTGCGTTCAGTGTTACCCGCTTGGGAAGTTGTTAGGTAAAAGTGTTGCCTTCCAGTCCAGAGTGTGAGCCTCCGTGTTGAACACTACATATGCATACTCTTTGGTTCTTTCGGTAAAGTCACGTAGGTATAAAATAAAATAAAATATCCACGTGACTTTACCGAAGGAACCAAAGAATATGGATTCTTGCGGTCACGAAAGCTTCAAATCAAGACTACATATTATTTTTTTATCATTTCGCTCCGTATGGAGGGTGGCGGGGTGGCGATATCCTGACACACTTTCCGAAAACAAACTCTTGCAACTCTGTGAGCCTTTCCGAGTAATCAAGCGCAATGACAAATCACAATCTAAAACTCAACTATTAGTTTACTGAACTATTGAGTTTCAATATTGATTTAAAGCTTTCGTGACCGCAAGGATTCATATTCTTGGTTCTTTCGGTAAAGTCACCCGATGACGATTGCTTGTGTTCAGTCGAAACGTCGTGAGAATTTTTTTTTATTGTTTAATATTATTTTATTATTTATTATTTCCCTTCTAAGTGACTTTACCGAAAGAACCTAGAATATTAAGTTTCAGTTCGCGAGGAGCGGGTGTCCGTGCCGCTCTGACCCGGCCGCTCTGTTCTCTCCGGCGTCCGTCCGCGTGTCTGCTGCGTACGCTCGAGACGTCTCGCCCGCCGCCGGCCTCGCTCCCCGGTGGGGCTTCTTAATTTCTTCGCTTGAACCTCGCGTACTCCGTCTGCTTACCCCCCCCCCCCCCCCGTGAGACACGAGAGTTTTTTTTTCTACGGAGAACGTGTCCCAGTTAGAAAATTGAGGTTAAAATGTGAAATAGTTTTCTTTGCGTCGGGTGCAAAACGGTTGTCCTATTGTGCGGGACCTATTTACGTCCTCGTGCCAATATCATCATCATCATCGTCGTCGTAGTCGTCGTCCTGGACATCATTCGTGCGTCGTGGCTTTCATTCGCTGCTTCGGTATCATTCGTGATAGCCAGCTACGCTTCTGAAAAAAGAACCACGCAGCTCAGTGGGGCCTGCGTTGAGAGTCGTTGCTGTTTGTGCCCCACTGCCAAGGCAGCAACAACAACAGCAGCAACAACAGCAGCAATAACAGCAACAGCAACAATAACAACAGCAGCATCAGCAGCAGCATCACCAAACCGTGCGTTCGCGTCTATTGCAGGTAACAAGTGACTCGAGCTTCGTTACAGTGTGTCGCTGTCGCCTAATTAATTTCCCTTCGCCACACTTGCTTGACGACTTTTCATCATCACGCGTCCGCCGCGTTGCTCTGGCCCAGGTTACTCTCGACGGGAGCTCTTCCGCCCTGCCATAAATAAACGATGCGATTGATTAATTTGTACTGAAATATTAACGGCCAGTGGCGCACAAACACAGGTTCACGACGCCCGGCAACATTCATCACCGACGGCCGTCGCATGACAAACAAACAAAAACACAATCGGCTGACGTTTCAGGCAATGGTCCTGTTTGAGACTGGAGAAATCGGGTTCCCACGAAACGGCGTTTTCCATTTCTCAAGGATCAAACTTAACGTCGCTTGGGTTTCGGCGGCGCGCTGCGTAAGCACAGCACCGCCACTCCCGGCACAGAAGACAACGATGCCCCCCCCCCCGTGTAACCTGTTAAAGGCCGGCACGGCACACGAGGAAGTAGCACGCCCGGCCGCCTTTGTCTCCTAAAACTGCCGATGTTCACCATCGCTAGCGGGTGATTATTTAAGGCTGAGGCGACCTTGGGGGCCCGGTACCGGTTCAATAATCATTCGCCCACCGTTTTTGGTCGTTGCGCGGGAAATTCAACTCGGGTCGCCTGATTGGATAGTTGCTACCGCTCCCCACTGCACCCACACGCGTACACGGGAAGAGACGTCACTCGTGCAATACGCCTATACATACGTTTCTCCCTTCGCGATCACTTTTTGAATCGTGCACAGATTTCCGTGCCCTACCACCTTCCAGCCTCACATATTCACGCGCACGAGGGCAAAAGGTCACCGTCTAACCTACACAGGCACAGACGCAATAAAGACAAAGATCCCCCAGTATAGCCTTAACATACTGTTGGGGCAAGTGCTGTTAGTGAGTAGCACCTATGAAGGCCGGCACGGCACACGAGGGGTTGGGTGGCCAGCACACGCCCGACGCTTTTGTCTCCCTAGCAGCGACGTATACACACCGCATCAGGTACTCATTTTAGGCTGAGTCGACCTACGGACGCATTCCTCGATGGTTATGTTACGGACAAGGGCGCTCCTGAACGCCTTCTGACCGACCAGGGCAATAATTGTTCTTCTAAATTGTTACAGGAGGTCTGCGTTTCGTTGGGAACAAAGATGGTGCGTACGTCGCCGTACCACCCGCAGACTGACGGAACGGTCGAACGGCTACAGAGGACTTTGACCTCCATGTTGAGCCACCAGGTCAAGGAATCACAACTCGATTGGATTTACATATCCCTGGCGTCCTCGCCGCTTACAAGATGGCCCCGCACGTGTCCACTGATTACTCGCCGTTTAATTATGTATGGAAGGGAAACGANCCCCCCCCCATCGATGACAGTTACAGGCCGCACCAACAAAACATAAATTAAGATTTCTGACTACGTTCGCTTCACCCTTCAGAAACTTTCTGAGGCGCGGAGGCCTTCAAGGTTAACTCGAGTCGAGGCAAATTGGCCAACGAACGGCTTCAGGGAGTGCGTGCTTCCCTGTGTAGGGCTTGTTACGGGGAGAAACGCGGACAGAAACACAAGGGTGTCTGCACCACACGGGTGTCTACATCCACGTCCGCGTCGGTTAACCCTGGGGGGCATGGGGGCGCTGTGATCCCCACAGCCCACCCTCGGAGAGGATTCCTATAAAAGGCGGGGAGCAGAGGCTCGGGCCAGTGTGTAGAAGCTTACCAGTGAAGACGGAAGACCGGCAGAATAGGCCCTGGGACTCCCCTGGCTCGCTGTCCTTGTCAGGGCCGAGCAGGGCAAGTGGCGCGGCCCCAAGAGCTCCAGGAGCGCTGCTCTTGTAAGAGCACGGCCGGTTAGCTGGGTGCCGGGATCCGTGCTTGACCAGGGCCGGATCAGATAGCCTCCCTAGCACTAGCGGAGGACTGGGAATAGGACAGTCAGGGTAGTGCTAGGGGTGTTTCCATTGAGTACGGGTGAAGGGGCCGTTACCCTTCAAGTAATGTTACCGCCTTTTGTTAAATAAAAGAGTGTGCCTCAACTACGTCGTCTGTCTCCCTGGGAACTCACTACACATGCATGAATGGTCGCCGGGGGACAAGGCCTGTTTGCACTGTCCCCAGGTGCCGGTGGGTACATCGCCAAGTACTCCACCCTTGGCGGGGGGCCGGTCGATGTTGTCCGAGTTGTCGACCACAGCGTGTCCAGATCGAATTTGGTCGGCGGAGTTGGTTCGTGCATCCCTCTCGCCTGAAACCGTTTATCGCGCCGCGCGAATTCGACTCATCTCCACATCGCAGGGGCCGAGTGTCGATTGTGTCCGACGAGCCGGGGAGTGTGCCCGCTGAGGTTGATCGTCAGCGGAGCGATCCTGTTCCGTCCCAGGTGTTACGCGAATTACGTCCCTTGAATGGCCGCGCATGCTGCCTTCGCAGGCTTCGAGCGTGGAGGATCCGTCGACCCGGCCTACTGCTCTTCGTGAGGAGCCCGGGTACGGCGGAATATTTACGCATTCCCCCGGGTCCTCCAGGGTGAGCGAGCCACCTCCCTGGATGGAAAAGCTAGTGGGTAGAGGTAGGCACAGGGTGGCGGCAGGAGAGAAAGGGGGGGGGGGACCGTGAGAGCATCCCACGGTGTGCTGGGTGCTGCAGGGGCAGGGAAACAACAGGAATGAAAGAAAAGGGTTGAGAAGGAGCAGAGAGGAGCGAGAAAGAGGAGAATAAAGCCGATGATAGGAAGGGTTCAAGTTCAAAGTTCATTTATTAGGTATAGCCCTGTGAGCCATTCGGCTCTTGAATCGGGTGCAACCGCAACAAACAAAACACAAAACATGAACAAGAAAACATCTTAAAGTGACTATGTGCAAACAGAAAATCCAAGAAAAGACAGCAAAATATTGCAGAAAAATCACCATACACCAACCCTGTGCAAATATCCCAGTGGGATGCAAGTCAAACAACAACAACCACAAGACAACTTAGATTAAGGCCATCAGTCTAACTCTGTACTACAACAAACAAACATGGGTGGCGAGAGCTGGGGCTGTGAGCAGCCACAGGCGTGCCGAGTAACGAGTGTGTTAAGAGGAGAAAGGGATACAGAGGTGGGAGCAGAGGTCGCAAACGGGTTTTGATTCCTTACCCGTACCCGGCCGCACCAGGGTCGCAAACGGGTACCCGTACCCTACCCGTACCTGGCGGGTACGGATACCTGATTGCGACCTCTGGGATGAAGCCATGTTGCAGGCGCGGGTGGGTTGATTCTAGGAACTTGAATTGTGAGAAGAGACAAGACGTTGGAAATGAGTGACAAACAGTTACTCGCCAGTGACTCACGGCCTACCCGTACCCGGCCGCACCAGGGTCGCAAACGGCTACGGCCCGTCGGGTAGGGTACGGGTATCGGGTACCCGGTTGCGACTCTGGGTGGGAGACAACGACCCGTGTTGTTGGAGACACTCGCAGAGCTGGAGGAGAGATGATGAGCACTCGATGGGGCTCGGAGAGTGAAAGAGGTCGCCGGGAAGTACAATAAACTCTCTCGGGTGAGGCGAGGATGCATATGAAAAACGAGGCCCTCACTAGCAGGTCATGGAAATGCTTGGAGCACGGGGAGAGACACACGCTCCTCCCAGCATGCAGAGACTTTGACTTTTAAACAACTTTTATTGCCGCCAGCAGCAAAAGCACTGGAGGCGATTTCAATATGAAATACACAGTCACCAGCACACAAATAAACGCTACAAATCGACGCGCTGTGGCGCTAAATTCAGCGCGCACAACACGAAATAAAAGCCACGTGGTGGTGGTTCATCGCGCACGCCACGGTGACGAGCGAGCGCTTCAGAAGGTGAACACGAGGGTGCCGTCCACGCTGTGCAGAGAGCTTGTCCGGCTCCCAGCGTTCGAAGAAGACGTGCACATCACCGACATGTGTGTGGTATGCGTGCTCCAGCCGGCGCCGCGCCTTAGCAGTGAAACTGGAAGCATAGAGACAGGAGCTGAGAGGCTGATAGAGCTACCCGTCGGAGGCTGTCGGTTACTGCGAGAAGGCTGCGTGCAGAACAGAGAGAGTGAGAGAGAGTGAACGAGAGAGTGACCGAGGAGCTGACCAGAGAGTGAGCGAGAGGTGGGTGTTTACATAAAGCAAAGTAAAAAAAAAATTGAATGATGACCAAGCAAAGTGCCGACTACACCGAGCATCTTCTTGTTTCCACTGATCGAAACAAGTAAACCCGTAAAAACAAAGTTTTTCACTATAAATCCTTTATATGCGTGGCGGCTAGAGTCCTCTCGTCCTCTGGCTTGAGATGGCTGCCACCTATGGGTCAGATGATTGTCTGGCAGCATTAAACAATTGGTAATTAAATATTAAATAACATTTTCCCTAAACAGTGTAAAATTTGGAATTTTTTTCACGAAAATGCATTGTCACGCACAACGAGTCTGTGTGCAAAATGTCATCTCGATTGGATCACGGGAAGTGGGTTATAAAACGACCGAAAGATTTGCACGGTCCTAAGCAAGCAAGCGAACTTAATATAAAGGATTTAAAAAGAGTGAGAGAGAGTGAGAGAGCGTAAGAGAGCGATCGCCATCCGAGGCGAGCAGCAGTCACCTTGGCACTGGCGACTGCTGCGTTTTAGCATTCCGGGGGAGAGCGAACACACGGTGATCGTCCTGGAGAGGAGCCTTTGGGGAAATTGAGTTGTGTGTGGGGGGGAGGGGGTGGGTGGGAGGTGGGGTGTGTGTNGGGGGGGTGTGGGGGGGTGTGTGGGGAGGGGGGTGTGGGGGTGGGAGGGGTGGTGGGGTGTGTGTGGGGGGTGTGGGGGGGGTGTGTGGGGTGTGTGGGGGNAGGGGTGTGGGGGTGTGTGTGGGGGTGGGGGGGTGTGGGGGGGTGTGGGGGGTGTGTGGGGTGTGTGGGGGTGGGGGGGTGTGTGGGGGTGTGTGTGGGGGGTGTGNGGGGGTGTGTGGGGGTGTATGGGGGTGGGGGGTTGTGTGGGGGGTGTGTGGGGGGTGTGTNGGGGGTGTGGGGGTGTGTGGGGTGGGGGGTTGTGTGGGGTGTGTGGGGGGTGTGTNGGGGGGTGTGTGTGGGGTGTGTGTGGGTGTGGGGGGGTGTGTGGGGTGTGTGTGNGGGGTGTGTNGGGGGGGTGTNGGGGGGGGGGGGGGGTGTNTGGGGGGGGTGTNGGGGTGTGTGGGGGGGGTGTGTGGGGGGTGTGNGGGTGTGGGGGGGTGTGGGGGTGTGTGGGGGGGGGTGTGTGGGGGGTGTGTGTGGGGGGTGTGTGGGTGTGTGTGGGGGTGTGTGTGGGGGTGTGGGGGGGTGTGTGGGGGTTGTGTGTGGGGGGTGTGTGGGTGTGTGTGTGGGTGTGTGGGGTGTGTNGGGGGGTGTGTGTGTGGGTGACATATGTGTGGGTGTGTGGGGGCCACCCAGTGTGTGTGGGGTGTGTGTGGGTTGTGTGTGGGGTGTGTGTNGGGGTGTGTGTGTGGGTGTGTNGGTGTGTGGGGGTGTGATGGGGGGGGTGTGTGGGTGTGTGTGGGGGTGTGTGGGGGTGTGTGGTTGGGNGTGTGTGGGGGGTGTGTGGGGGGTGTGTGGGGGGTGTGATGGGGCGGGTGTGGGGGGTGTGGGGGTGTGTGTGGGGGGGGTGTGGGGGTGTGGGGGGGGTGTGTGGGGGTGTGTGTGGGTGTGTGTGGGGGTGTGTGTGGGTGTGTGGGCTGCGGATGGGTGTGTGTGGGGTGTGTGTGGNTGTGTGGTGGGTGTGTGTGGGGGTGTGTGGGGGTGTGNTNGGGGGGTGTGTGTGGGGGGGGGTGTGGGGGTGGGTGTGTGTNGGGGGGGGGGTGTGTGGGGGTGTGTGTGGGGTGTGTGTGGGGAGCGGTAGTGTCGTGGTTAGCGCTACGCTGCGCAACGAACCTGGCGACCATAATCAGTGACGATTATCTGAACTGGTCCTAGGCCTCCTCTAGGTCGACTCAGCCTCAAATTAGTACCAGGTGCGGTGTGTAAAAACAGAGTCACTGGGGAGACAAAGGCGCCGGGCGTGGTGCTGGCCACCCACGCCCTCGTGTGCCGTGCCGGCCTTCATAGGTGCTACTCGCTAACAGCACTAGCCCCAACAGTCTGTTAAGACTATACGGGGGTCTTTGTCTTGGGGGGGGGGGTGATAACAAGGAGAGAGGCATAATAAATAAATAAACAATGTTCGAGTGTTTTCGCACAATTATTTTCTGTACGGTCGATGGACAGGAAACCCATTGCGGTGGTGGTGGTCGTGATGGTGGTGGTGATGGTGGTGGTGGTGGTGGCGGTGGCGGTAGCGGCGGTAATGAAAGTGGCGGCGGTGGTGATGGTGGCGGCGGTGGTGATGGTGGTGGCGGTGATGGTGGTGGTGGCGGCGGTGGGATAGTGGCGGCAGTGGTGGTGGTGGTCGTGGCAGCGGTAGTGGTGGTGATGGTGGTGGCGGTGGTGGTGATGGTGGTGGCGGTGGCGGGGGTGGCAGTGGTAGCGGCGGTAGTGGCGGTGGTGGTGATAGTGGCAGCGGCGGTGGTGGTGATGGTGGTGGCGGTGGTGGTGATGGTGGCGGCGGTGGTGGTGGTGGTGGTGACGGTGGTGGTGGTGGTGATGGTGGTGGCGGTGGTGGTGGCGGTGGCGGTGGTGGTGGTGGTGATGGTGGTGGCGGCGGTGGTGGTGATGGTGGTGGTGGCGGTGGTGGCGGTGGTGGTGATGGTGGTGGTGGCGGTGGCAGTGGTGGCGATGATGGTGGTGGTGGTGGTGGCGGTGGTGGTGATGGCGGCAGTAGTGGCGGCGGCGACGGTAGTGGCAGTGGCGGCGTCATAATTCACCGCAACGTCAAATCTCGTCGTCATCATCAGCAGCATCGTCATTGGCCACGGTCGATCCGCTGCTGGATGAAGGCATCACCCCCACCCACCCCACCGACATCTCTCTCACGATCACTTCGACGTAGCGATCCGCCCGGTACCGTCCGCACGTTCTCCGATCCTCGCCGATCCGTCTCCCCGCCGGTGTTCCCGTCGTCCCTGACCCCGTGGGGCCCTTCCTGGAACATCTGATGTGACAAAAAGAGCTTCACAGCTCATCGGATTCCTCCCGTTAATAAATAAAGGTTCCGTCACCTCGGCTGCCACTCCGTTGAATACGTTGCAGGCTTTCGCGACCAATATTATTCACGATAATTGTTTTTTTACCCTTTTATCTGGCAACAAAACTGACAGCTTTTATTTTTTACAAGGAGTCATGTTTGCATAGACCACAATACCCGCAGTCATAATGCAAACGCCTTTTGGCGTCATCTGGTCCAACACCATGTGAGACTAGGCTCTAAGGAAAGCTGTCTCGGGTGTGGACCAATCAACTTCAAGGACAGTGCATACATTATCAGAGTTGTGTTGTTTTTTGTTTGCATTATGACTGCAGGTATTATGGTCTATGCAAACATGACTCCTTGTAAAAAAAGGTGTCAGTTTTGTTGCCAGATAAAAGGGTAAAAAACAATTAGCATATTTTTTACTGGCAAATGAGGTTCCAATGGAATATTATTCACAATAAAGGTTTTTGGGTGAGATCGCGTAAGTATAATGTGTCGTGACCCTCCACCACCCGACACAGCCAATTAGTACGGGATTTGTCACGTAGCGAAAACGTCAATTAGTTACTAGTATTCTGCAAGTCGCCNGATGATGCTGGATGTAATTAGCAGCGAAACGTCGTACTGCTCACATGGTAAATGATGTGGATTTACTCTCCAACACACCGGTGGGCTAAGCGGTGACTAATTGGTGTTTTGTTTTACGTGACAAATCCCACTTACTGATTGGCCGTGTCGGGTGGTGGAGGGTTACGACACGACATTCATACTTACGCGAGTTAACCGCAAATAAGTAATATAAAACTTTTTTAAAACACGCTTTGATGAAATGTACCGTACCAGTAATGGAAGAACTCCACGACTCCAGGAAGTGGCCCGATGCTTGCCATAACGAACGGGCCGTGGCCAATTATAGCCAACGTCAGTTGAGCGTGGACAATTAGACCCGAGCCGAAACATAACATATGAAATAAAATGTTTTAAAATAAATGCTTTTTTTATTATTTTAGAAAATAGTATTGTCATCAGTATGCATAAGTATATCAAGTTTTCAGTTGATACCACATTGGGAAGTGGGTAAAATTGAGTTACAAGATTTGAGGATACAACAACGACAACAGACAGAGTGAGTTAAATAAAAGCGTGTAAAAAAACCTTCATAATGCCACTCCGTTGTCAGTCTCCCAAACCCTTCGACCCCCCTCCCTCGTTCCCTGCTACGGCTTCCGCCCAGCGGTGGTTCCTCTTAAATCCCTCTTGGGGTACAAGATGCCCATTCTGCGGTACCAGGGTCGGGACCGAATCCACGACCTCCTGCGTACCAGGCGAGGTAGTTAACATATCACCACGGAGAGAGACAGACATTCATACTCTAAATACTGTATACAGCAGGCGTCAGGGTCGGGACCGAACCCACGAACTCCTGCATACCGGGCGAGGTAGTTAACATCTCCTAGGCACCGCGGTGATGATGATGAGAGAGACACGCAAACTCCAAATATACAGCAGACATCGTCAGGGTCTGGACCGAACCCCCGACCTCCTGCATACCAGGCGAGGTAGTTAACATCTCACCACGGAGAGAGAGAGAGACACACACGCAAACCCCAAATATACACAGACATAGTCAGGGTCGGATCGGACCCACGACCTCCTACGTACCGGCGAGGTAGTTAACATCTCCTAGCCACCGGGGTAATGATGATGATGAGAGAGAGAAGAGACGCAAACTCCAAATATACAGCAGCAGGCGTCAGGGTCGGGACCGAACTCACGACCTCCTGCATACCAGGCGAGGTAGTTAACATCTCACCACGGAGACAGAGAGAGACACGCAAACTCCAAATCTACAGCAGGCGTCAGGGTCGGATGAAACCCACAACTTCCTGTATACCAGGCGAGGTAGTTAACATCTCCTAGCCACCGCGGTGATGATGATGATGATGAGAGAGAGAGGCAAACTCCAAATATACAGCAGACATCGTCAGGGTCGGGAACGAACCCCCGACCTCCTGCATACCAGGCGAGGTTGTTAACATCTCACCACGNAGAGAGAGAGAGACACGCAAACTCCAAATATACAGCAGACATCGTCAGGGTCGGGACCGAACCCACGACCTCCTGCGTACCGGCGAGGGAGTTAACATCTCCTAGAAACCGCGGTGATGATGAGAGAGAGAGACACACGCAAACTCCAAATCTACAGCAGGCGTCAGGGTCGGGACCGAACCCACGACCTCCTGCATACCAGGCGAGGTAGTTAACATCTCACCACAGAGACACGCAAACTCCAAATCTACAGCAGGCGTCAGGGTCGGATGAAACCCACAACTTCCTGTATACCAGGCGAGGTAGTTAACATCTCCTAGCCACCGCGGTGATGATGATGATGAGAGAGAGGCAAACTCCAAATATACAGCAGACATCGTCAGGGTCGGGAACGAACCCACGACCTCCTCCATACCAGGCGAGGTTGTTAACATCTCACCACAGAGAGAGAGAGAGACACGCAAACTCCAACTATACAGCAGCAGGCGTCAGGGTCGGGATCGAACCCACGACCTCCTGCGTACCGGGCGAGGGAGTTAACATCTCCTAGAAACCGCGGTGATGATGATGAGAGAGAGACACACGCAAACTCCAAATCTACAGTAGCAGGCGTCAGGGTCGGGACCGAACCCACGACCTCCTGCATACCAGGCGAGGTAGTTAACATCTCACCACGGAGAGAGACACACACGCAAACTCCAAATATACAGCAGACATCGTCAGGGTCGGGACCGAACCCACGACCTCCTGCGTACCGGGCGAGGGAGTTAACATCTCCTAGAAACCGCGGTGATGATGATGAGAGAGAGACACACGCAAACTCCAAATCTACAGCAGCAGGCGTCAGGGTCGAGACTGAACCCACGACCTCCTGCATACCAGGCGAGGTAGTTAACATCTCACCACGGAGAGACGCAAACTCCAAATATACAGCAGCAGGCGTCAGGGTCGGGATCGGACCCACGACCTCCTGCGTACCGGGCGAGGTAGTTAACATCTCATAGCCACCACCACGGCGCTGTAGCCGCGCCAGGGACCTGGGATTAATCTGGGTGCCGTCAGCTTCGCTTAACGTGACATTCCACTGCCGCCCGCGGCCTCTTCATCGTCGCCACGCATCTTAAGCAGCCTTCTCGGCGCGAAATCCGATGGCGCAATCTCTTTATTTATTTATTTCCCCACGCGTCGTTTTCCTCCTCCGAGTCGCAGCGTTTGCGTTTGCTGCGAGCTCGGCGTCGTCATCCGGAGCTCGCGCAGAGCGGTGCGGCCCCTCGTCCACGTTGAGGGGGACGCGGTCCCACGGAAGTGGAGACCCCAGAGCTACCTCTGAGATCCCCTGCTGTTTCCTCCTCCTCCTCTTCCTACTCCTCCTCTTCCTCCTCTGCCAGCGGCATTCAGAAAATGGGAGGTGCAGGGTGAATAGACAACAATCTAAACACACACACACAGATACATACACAGAGACACACACACAGACACACACACACAGATACATAGATACACAGATACACATAGACACACACACACATACATACACAGACACACACACAGACACACACATACATACACACACACACACAGACAGATACACAGACACAAAGATACAGATACATACACACACAGACACACACAGAGATACATACACACATATACATACACAGACACACACATATACATAACAGACACACACAGGCACATACACACACAGACACACACACAGATGCATATCAGATACATACACAGACACACACAGAGACACACACAGACACAACAACAACCGCCATTCGCCACGAAGTGGCGGTGACGTCACCACGACGCTTGTGCCAGGCCATGTGCACCTTGAGGCCACGTGAAGTGTCGAACGCCCGCTGGCACGAGGTCACGGGGCAGACCCAGCAGGTGCCACGGGTCGACTGACTGAGATGACCGAGATGACTGCTGATGCACCACCTGTGCCCCTACTGTGCCAACTTGCTGTGTTTTAGCAACCCGGCGCTTCGTTTCGTTGTTGTGAGCGTCGCTCCTTCGCCCTCCGTTGTTGTTGAAGGGCGACTGCCTCCAAACTGCCCAGTAGCGTCCTTTACGAGCCTCCTGCACAGAGGCCGATCTTGACGCCGCTGGCACACACAGATACATACACACAGACACACACACACTAAAAGGGACGGATGCCGAATGAAATTTCACAGAACACCACGAAATGATACTTCCGATAGCCCGCCTCTGTGCCCACGACATCTTCTTCTACCCTCAGTGAACACCTCCACGCGAACTGCGGGGCTACCCCCAACCTCTTCCAAGACGAGTGGCCAGCGTGTCAGAGTCAGGAGACGTGGGGGAGGCCGGGGTGGTGGGTTGGTGGGTGGAAGATCTAAAGAACTCCCTCTAGTGGGAGACACTTCCATCGCAGCGGCTCGAGCGAGCACTTGCAGGATTGCGCCTTCACCAGTCCCACTTGGGGGGGGGGGCGTAGATTCTTAACGAGTTGATAATTAGTGTTTTACCCTTCTATCTGGCAACAAAACTGACACTTTTTTACAATGAGTCATGTTTGCATAGACCGCAATACCTGCAGTCATAATGCAAAAAAAAACATAACTCTGATAATGTGCACTGTCCTTGAAGTTGATTGGTCCACACCCGAGACAGCTTTCCTTAGAGCCTATGATGGCGTCATCTGGGCCAAGCCATTACGACTGCAGGTATTGTGGTCTATGCAAACATGACTCCTTGTAAAAAAAAGGTGTCAGTTTTGTTGCCAGATAGAAGGGTAAAAGAACAATTATCATATTTTTTACTGCAAATGAGGTTACAATGGTCTTAACGAGTTGTCCAGCAACTGCGAACCACCGTCAACCGCGATCGTGAGGATCTCCCTCGTTTTTTTACGATCAGTGGAAACAAGAAGATGCTCGGTGTAGTCGGAACTTTGCTTCGTTCGTCATTTAGTTTTTTTGTTTTTTTTCCAATGATTTGCTTTATGTGCCCCCTGTTTAAATGAAAGATTTCACGAGAGATGTCATGCTCGGCTCTCCTTACCCCTTCCCCCTCTCTCTANCCCCTCTCTCTCTACCCCTCTCTCTACCCCTCTCTCTACCCCCTCTCTCTCTACCACCTCTCTCTACCCCTCTCTCTGTACCCTCTCTCTCTACCCTCTCTCTGTACCCCTCTCTCTCTACCCCTCTCTCTCTCTGTACCCCCCCCTCTCTCTACCCCATCTCTGTACCCCCTCTCTCTCCCCCCTCTCTCTACCCCTCTCTCTCTACCCCCTCTCTCTCTACCCCCTCTCTCTACCCCTCTCTCTCTACCCCCCCTCTCTACCCTCTCTCTCTACCCCTCTCTCTCTACCCCCTCTCTCTANCCCCTCTCTCTCTACCCCCTCTCTCTCTACCCCCTTCTTCTCTAGCCCTCTCTCTCTCTCTACCCCTTTCTCTCTCTACCCCCTCTCTCTCTACCCCCTCTCTCTCTACCCCTTTCTCTACCCCCTCTCTCTCTACCCCTCTCTCTCTACCCCTCTCTCTACCCCCTTCTCTCTCTACCCCTCTCTCTCTACCCCCCTCTCTCTCTACCCTCTCTCCCTACTCTATGTCTATGTCCCCCCTGTTTTCTCTCTCTTTTTTTTACGATCAGTGGAAACAAGAAGATGCTCGGTGTATTCGGCACTTTGCTTCGTTCATCATTTCGTAATTTTTTTTAAAACTTAGCTTTATGTAAAACCCCACATCTCGTTCACTCTCTCGCTTTCTCTCCCCCCCCCCACTCCGACTCGCAAGGCAGGAGCGGGGCTGGCAAGGCGCCGCTACAAATGTGCGCGGTGCGATCGGCACGAGGAGGGAGGAGACCGCTCAATTTCGGCGTTACATTTGCCGGAGATTGCCGTCGCTGCGTCGCCATCGATTTTAAGTCAAAGTCACGCAGCCTCAAAAGACGACCCAAAGACTGAGAGTGTGTGTCTCTGTGTGTCTGTCTGTGTGTGTGTGTTTCTGTGTGTGTGTCTCTGTGTGTGTGTCTGTGTGTCTGTCTGTGTCTGTCTGTGTCTGTGTGTGTGTCTGTGTGTGTGTCTGTGTGTGTCTCTGTGTGTGTCTATTTGTGTGTCTATTTGTGTCTGTTTGTGTGTGTCTGTTTGTGTCTTTGTGTGTCCGTGTGTGTCTGTGTATGCGTCTGTGTGTGTCTCTGTGTGTGTCTCTGTGTGTCTGTGTGTGTCTGTGTATGCGTCTGTGTGTGTCTCTGTGTGTGTCTCTGTGTGTGTCTATTTGTGTGTGTCTGTGTGTGTGTGTCTGTGTGTGTCTGTGTGTGTCTCTGTGTGTGTCTGTTTGTGTGTTCTTTGTGTCTGTCTGTCTGTGTGTGTCTGTCTGTGTGTCTGTGTGTGTCTGTGTGTGTGCGTGTGTGTCTGTGTGTCTGTGTGTGTGTCTGTGTGTGTCTGTGTGTCTGTCTGTGTGGTGGGAAGCGGTAGCGTAACGGTGAGCGAGGTTGTGATACGAACTCGGTGACTCGAGTTCGATTCCCGCTCACGGCTACCAACACCGATGACGATTATCTGAACCGGTCCTGGGCCTCCTCTAGGTCGACTCAGCCTCAAGTGATTACCTGGTGCGTTGTGTGGTAAGCATCGCCACTGGTGGACAAAGGCGGCCGGGCGTGGTGTTGGTCACCCACCCCCTCGTGCGCCGTGCCTGCCTTCCGAAAGAAAATAAAAAAACGCTACAGAGCTCAGGGGGGCCTTACCAGGTAAAATTATTTTAAAATGGTTTAGTTTTAGTTTACCTGGTACAATTTTTTTAAAGGAAAGTAACTAAGCTGTACCCAGCGTAACATGTGCCGACACTAGCAGATATTAAATAAAGAAACACGCAATTTGTGTTTGTTGTTACTTAGATTTTCCGATCAAACATTTATCTGAAGATAGAAGATAGATTTGAAAGAAGAAGCTATACAAGAAAAAAATAGATATAAAAAGATGATAATTAATGTCATTAGTAAATAAATAAATAAATGTCCATCGTCGTCGGAGTCGAAGCAGACGATCCAGGGAACGGAAGCCATCTGAGTTGTTGCAGACGCGTGTGATAAAGAGCTTCATAGCTCATCGGATTCCTCCAGTATCAATGAATATTCTGATGCTGATATATAGATTAGTTCGTTGTTGCAGTGGGTGGGGTGGTGTNGGGGGGGTGGGGTAGGGGGTGGGGTGAGGGGGGTGGGGGATAGGGGGGTAGTGAGGGGGGTGGGGGATAGGGGGGTGGGGTGGGGGAGGTGGGGTAGTGGAGTGGGGGGTGAGGGGGGTGTAGGGTGGGGTAAGGGGTGGGGGATAGGAGGGTGGGGTGGTGGAGGTGGGGTAGGGGGTGAGGGGGGTAGGGTGGAGGGGGTAGGAGGTTGGGGTGGGGAGATGGGGTAGGGGGTGAGGGGGGTGGGGGGTAGAGTGGGAGTGAGGGGGTGGAGGGGTAGGGGGCGTGGGGTAGGGAGGTGGGGTAGGAGGTAGGGGGTGGGGGGGGAGTAGGTGGAGTAGGGGGTCGGGGGTGAGGTGGGTGGGGGAGTAGGGGGGTGAGGCGGGTGGGGGAGTAGGTGGGGTAGGGGTAGGGGGGTGGGTGTGAGGGGGGTGAGGGGGTGGGGGCGAGGGGGCAGGGTGCTCTCTGAAGCTGCTACCGGTGTAGGCTCTATCTGCCAGCAGTGCCGCGTGCGAGGCAGTTGCAGGCCCTGCGCCTGCAGCCTCTCGATGAACACCGGTGCGAGTGCCTTGTGGGTCAAACCCTCGCGCGCATCGGAAGGCGCGACGGCGCACCGCACCTCCGAGCAGGTAGCCGTCAAAGGAGGGTAATGATCTGCAAAAAAAAAATAAGTTGATGTTAATTAGAGCGATTAAAATAATTACGGCTATGTTATTAATAGCGCAGAAGCCGCGGTGGCCCGCGTTAGGAAGCGCTCGTGCTATTCTTAAGTTTGAGAGGCAATCGTTGACATCGCAATTGCCGCCTCGCAAGAATGGGAAAAATTTAACCCGTAAAAACAAAGTTTTTCACTATAAATCCTTTATATGCGTGGCGGCTAGAGTCCTCTCGTTCTCTGGCTTGAGATGGCTGCCACCTATGGGGCAGATGATTGCCTGCCACCATTTAGCAATTGGTAATTAAATATAAAAAAAAATTCCCCTAAAAAGTGTAAAATTTTGAAAAAAATTTTTACACTATTGTCACGCACAACGAGTCTGTGTGCAAAATGTCAGCTCGATTGGATCACGGGAAGTGGGTTAAAAAACGACCGAAGGATTTGCACGGTCGTAAGCGCGCAAGCAAGCAAGCAAGCGAACTTAATATAAAGGATTTAAAAAAAAGGTTCAATGTCTGTGCGGAGCTTCGGTGCGTATGTCAGTGCTGTACGTTGAACTTCTTTCGCACCGCACGTAGCCAGCTGTGCTTATCGAAGGTGCGGTGGTGGACGGACAGCAAACGAAAGCTTCAAATCAAGACCAAGCACACAGTTTTTACTGGTAGGAACCTCCTGGTTACACCAGCCCACAGGGGATTATTGTGTCCGTCCGTTCGTCGTGCATCCAAAAATGGAGGGTGGGGCTGGGTGGAGAGGGAGGGTGGGGAGGGGCTGGGTGGGAGGGTGGGGAGGGGCTGGGTGGGGAGTGGGAGGGTGGGGCTGGGTGGGGTCGGGCTGGGTGGGGAGGGGCTAGTCACCCCGTGGTGCCCTTATAAAACTCAACGTTTAACCTACTCACGCCGGCTTGTGCCCGCCCTCACAGTCGGCCATATTTGCAGAATACACACGCTGCCGTTGACCCTGGCCATTGACCGAGCAACCCAACGTTCCTACCAGCTCCCTCCGCAGAAATGTGTAACACGTAGGCTTTCGCGACCAATATCATCCATAATGTACGTTGACTCATTAATGCCCTCCCCCCCCAACTTTGTACAACGCAGAAGCGTGGTCACCGCATCTACGCCTCTCTATAAGGAACGAAACAGGTGGACTTCTCCACAAATCTGGCTGTCGCCTGATGAAGCTGGTTGTAATTACTGGCGAAACGTCGTAATCAGATTGTAAATGTTGTGGCTTGGCTCTCCAACACACCGGTGTGCTGTACTAGTATACTACACTATACACTACACTATACACTACACTATACACTAGTGCTGTACTAGTATACTACACTATACACTAGTGCTGTACTAGTATAGTACACTATACACTACACCATACACTACACTATACACTAGTGCTGTACTAGTAACGAATTGGCCACGTTCTGTTTACGTGACAACCCTTACAATTTCGATTTAAAGCTTTCGTGACTGCAGGGATTCATCTTCTTGGTTCTTTCGGTAAAGTCACGTAAAATGGAAATAATAAAATAATAAAAGTATTTTATAATGTTTTANTTTTATTATTTTATTATTTCCATTCTACGTGACTTTACCGAAAGAACCAAGAAGATGAACCCTTACAAGTAGGCCGTGTCGGGTGGTGGCGGGTTTTTAACGACACATTTACGCGATCTAACCCCAAAAGACCTCTATTATGGATAAGCACACACACGCAAAAAGAGAGATGGATGCCCACGGAAATTATCCAAAACACCACGGGGTCACATTTCCAGAAGCCCGTCTCTGTTCTATTCTTATTCTGCGACGAAGCGCCCTTGGTCCGAGTGTTCATCGTAACGCACAAAAACATCATCGCCCGCGGCATCCAAACAAGACGATACGCCGGCGAAATGTCACAATCGGAATGGAATGGTTATTCATACCGCAGGAATCAAACCCGAACAAAGACCATCACCACACTGCGTTCAATCACCACCACCACCACCACACTGTGTTCAACCACCATCACCACCACCACACTGTTCAACCACTACCACCACTGCGTTCAACCACCACCACCACAGTGTGTTCATACCACCACCATCACCACCACACTGTGTTCAACCACCACCACCACCACCACCACACTGTGTTCANCCACCACCACCACACTTGTTCAACCACCACTACAACCACCACACTGTGCGCGTCTGTGGGCGCTAGAAACGGTCTATAGTTGAAATAGTTCCGCTTCGGAGACTCGGGCCGTTTCACCGTCCGTCCAAAAACTCGGCGAGACGCCGCGCATGTCAAACTCCGACATCCCCAAATTCGCGGCGACATCACAGCAGGACGGGAGTGGAGGAGTTTGTAATTCCATTCGCTGTCTCCCCCCACTCCCTCCACTCCACAGCTGCCCCCACTCCTGGCCCCCCAATCTCGAGGGACGATGCGGTGGTCAGTGTACAAGCTCGACTCGCAGTCCAGAGAGGTTTGCCGATTGCTCGGTTTGATCTCGCGGCGCGGGGAGTTCAAAAACCAAAAACTCCCAATGAACTTTTTTTATTTTTTTATATCAAGTGATGAGAGATAAAGCGATGACATGAAATCATGAGATGAATTGATTAGAGATACCAGGTAAGGCCCACTGAGCGAAATATATTTTTTTCAGAAGCGACCTGGCTTCACACATCACAGCACATTAACCAAGTGCGCTCGTCGTCGTGTGGAAATGTTGAGCAGCAGCCACATAACCCTAAACGCGTGGTGACGCTGATATATTCAATACGCGGGAGGGAAATCCCGGAGGACACTGGAGAAAAGTCCACGCGACACGGGGAGAGAGAGAGACACGCAAACTCCAAATATACAGCAGGCGTCGTCAGGGTCGGGATCGAACCCACGACCTCCTGTACACCAGGCGAGGTAGTTACCATCTCCTAGCCACCGTGATGACGATGAGAGAGAGACACGCAAACTCCAAATATACAGCAGCAGGCGTCAGGGTTGGGTTCGAACCCACGACCTCCTGCGTACCAGGCGAGGTAGTTAACATCTCATCTCCTAGCCACCGTGATGATGATGAGAGAGAGACACGCAAACTCCAAATATACAGCAGGCATCAGGGTTGGGTTCGAACCCACGACCTCCTGCGTACCAGGCGAGGTAGTTAACATCTCATAGCCACCGTGATGGCGATGAGAGAGAGACACGCAAACTCCAGGCTTCGTCAGGTTGGGATCGAACCCACGACCTCCTGCATACCAGGCGAGGTAGTTAACATCTCAAGCCGCCGTGATGATGATGAGAGAGAGACACGCAAACAATGGGTCTCTTCCGTTCGATTTTAGGAAGCCACTGGAGCTATGCACTTTTGCATCTAGATAGAAAACTAATTTATTTGGAACTGCTTTCTGTGTTTGTTTAGTGTTGTTGTCCTTGCCCCCGCGGTTGGCTGAAAGAAGTTCAACGTAATACGTGCATAAGTTGCGCAGAAAATCGCTTTGACTTAATAATAATAATACTGCTACTTTAATGTCACGTTGCATCATTCATGCCAATTAGCGTCCCACGGCGTTGCGCGTTCATTATATTTCAGGGCCAAATCCCGTACACGCCGTTGGCTACGTACGGTGCGAAGGAAGTGGAGCATGCGTACGACGCCACAGACTTTGCATCTCCCCTTACACCCAAACCCCCACTACCGCCCTCCCCCCCCCCAGATGTCCCAACCGCTCATTGCTTGCCGCTCTAATTAATTCGCGCACGAGAAACACTCGAAGACTTTCGTTAAAATGGTCCTGTCATTTTTTTGCGCGCAGATTAAAACGAATGTTTTTTATTTTTATTATTTGTTGTAACTTTCTAACCACCCACCACCATCTTCTTCTTCAACTCACCCCTCCCCCCACTCACCCCTCGCCCCACTCACCATCACCTCTCCCCGACTCACCCCCACCCCTCGCCCCACTCACCCCCCCCCCCCACTCACCCCCCCACTCACCACCACCTCCCGCCGACTCACCCCTACCCCTCGCCCCACTCACCGCCACCCTCCCCCACTCACCCTCACCCCTCCCCACTCGCCCTCACCTCTGCCCCCACCCCCCCCACTCACCCCACCCCTCCCCCTACTGACTCCCACCCTCCCCCACTCACCCCCACCTCTCTCCCACTCACCCTCACCTCTCCCCCACTCACTCCCACCCCTCGCCCCAATCACCCCCACCCCACCTCCCCACTCACCCCTCCCCCCACCCCACCCTCCCTTCACTCCCCCCCTCTCCTCCCCCACCTCTCCCCCCACTCACCCTCCCCCCACTCACCCCCCCACCCACACAACTCGTCTCACAACCGCCTGCTGTTCCATCAAATTTCCCACGGGCGAAATCACTCTGGGCAGATAAACGTGTCAGGCCCAACTCACTTCCACGCGATGCGCGTTCCCACGGCCGCCAGCTCTCTCCACCCCCGAGGGGGAACTTCTCTCTCGCCCTTAATTGTGCAATTTAAACAAGAAGAGATTGTAATCACGTCTCGTCCACCCAAATCAAATTTTTGGGTATCCACCGCCCGCTGTTGCGCACACAGCAAACTGCCCCCCCCCTCCCCCAAAATGACGATGTGAAGGTTATTTGCAGGCGGTGACTTCAATTCCAGAGTAGGTTTCTATTCATCTTCTTGGTTCTTTCGTAAAGTCACGTAGGAGGGAAGTACTTCCCTCGGCCAGGACCTGGTCTTCACCTGAGGACGGCTGCTTGCGTTGTGGCCGAAACGTCGTGAGAATTATTTATTTATGTTTTTTTTTATTATTTTATTGTTTCCCTTCTACGTGACTTTACCGAAAGAACCAAGAAGATGAATCCCTGCAGTACGAAAGCTTTAAATCGAAAAAGCTTCAAATCGCTTTTAAACTATTATATTGTAGTGCGTATTTAATGTGGCGCTGCACTCTGATGTTGCAGGATAAAACATTGATCAAAAGGTCTATTTAATAAAGTAGAACGTGTTGTCTATATTTATTTAAAGTTGCGCATTTTGATGTGACGTCACATTTCTCAAACACCCCTCCCCCCCTCGTCACACATCGTCACAAATGTCTGACCCCCCCCCCCCAGGTGCGTGACGTCATTTATGGACGGCCCCTTTCTTGCCTTCGGCCGTCCGCGATCCGAGGCTTGGCCGCGTCGTGGGCAATCCTGAGCCGCTGACTTACGTATTCTGCTATCCTCACATTGTCTGTGTGAGCCTCGTCCGTGCCTCGATGGTATTCCTCGCGCACGTGAACCTGGTACTGTGCTCTGCACAATCTGCTTTTCCAAACAAGTTACAATTTTGTTCTCATGACATGACCATAGTATCTTCTTGGTTCTTTCGGTAAAGTCACGTAAAAGGGAAATAATAAAATAATAAAAATAAACATTATAAAATAATTCTCACGACGTTTCGGCCACAACGCAAGCAGCCGTCCTCAGGTGAAGACCAGGTCTGTCGGAAAGACAGCGTCTGAATGAAACACCACCACGCTTGGAGCGTATATTTAATCTGGATTGGAGGGGGAAGGGCACCTTGACAAAGGAATTTGCATATCAACAGGAATTTAGCATATTTATGGGAAATGCAGATATGGGATTAGTCACTACCTGGGAATGCGTAGGAGGTNGGGGGGGGGTGACCATAGTAGTTCAACACGTGGCAGGCTTTCACGACCAATATTATTCATAATCAACGTTTTTGGGTTAGATCGCGTTATGTATAAATGTGTCGTAACCCTCCACCACCTGACACGGCCAATCAGCAAAAAAGTGTCACGTTGACAAAAGACAAAATAGTTCACTACTTTAGCCCACCGGTGTGTTGAAGAGTGGATGCAATTACCAGCGAAACGTCGTACTACTCAAACATTTTGAATGATTGCCTGGTGGCAGGCAATCATCTGACCCATAGGTGGCAGCCATCTCAAGCCAGAGGACGAGAGGACTCTAGCCGCCACGCATATAAAGGATTTATAGTGAAAAACTTTGTTTTTACGGTTAATTTTGTGTTTGTTTGTTGCGGTTGCACCCGATTCAAGAGCCGAATGGCTCACAGGGCTATTACCTAATAAATGAACTTGAAATGAAACTTGAATCGACTGCTGGATGAAAGCCTCCACAAGCAGCTACTGCCTCTCAAGATCGCGCCACCTATCATAGGCATCCACGGCGTCAGCGGCTTCGTCTCACTCGGTGGATGTCCATCTCGGCCACGCTCCTCTGCCTACGCGTGGACACCTCAACCTTGACGTCAACTGGAGGAATCCGATGAGCTACGAAGCTCTTTCGTTTTCCACAGACGTCCAAGTTTTAAAAAAGGCACTTGGGACCGATTAAACTGGAGCACGAGTGCGTTCTTACGTCACCCTTGTGGATTTTTTTTCTTCCCCCTACAATATATTTTCTTGAATGCAAAGTCTATTTATTTATAGTTTTATTTATTCCAATTAACAATTTATTTTTTTTTTCCGTTGGAACGTTTATTTTATATTTAATACATGCTTATTTATTTTATTTCATTAATTATCATTTTTAAAAATAAAAATGTCCTACAATCTATTTTTTTTTCTTTCCTTAACAACTAAATCAGGAGAGTCGGCGGGGGCTGTCCTCGATCAATACGTCTTTAATCACAGCTCCCTCCCCCTCCCTCCCCCCTCCTGTCTCTCCCTCCGTCCCCCCTCTCTCCCTCCCCCGCTTNCCCCTCCCTCCCTCCCTCACCCCTCCCTCCCCTCCCTCCCATCCTTTCCCCTCCCTCCCTCCCTCCCTCGCTCACCCCTCCCCCTCTCTCCACTACCCCTCCCTCCCCCTCGCTCACCCCCTCCTGTCTCTCCCTCCCCTCCCTCCCCTCCCTCCTCCCCCCTCTCTCCCTCCCCGCTTTCCCCCTCCCTCCCTCACTCCTCCACTACCCCTCCATCCTTTCCCCTCCCTCCCTCGCTCACCCCTCCCCCTCCCTCCACTACCCCTCCCTCCCCTCTCGCGAAGCCAGCAACAACAACAACAACGAACAACAACAACAAAATACTCCGAGAGCGTTCAGCGTGTTGACGCAGCCTAATTAAATCCGAGCCTTGATTAAAACAAAATGCAAAGGNAAAAAATCGCCCCGTCCTTCAGTCGGCTCCGGCCAGGAACGATTTTGCCGCATTGATTAGGGCGTGCGCGCTAATATAGGAACGAGTTGAATTATTAAGTACGAACACTGGGCCCTCGGAGCTGAATATTAAGCAGATGGTTGTTGGGATCTATAGTGGANGGGGGGGGGGGCAGGTGGTGGATATAGCCACATTTGCAAATGTGATTTGTGAATGTGATCCTAAATAATGCATTGAGAGTTCAATTTTAATGTCCGATTATATTTTTTTATCGAAGGGCTGTGTGTTGTTGTTGTTGTTGTCTTGGTGTGGTCTGGGACTGTTTTTGCTGTCGTTTTACTGCCTTTTCCTCGTGTTGGAATTGATGATGCAATTTGAACTTTTTACTTCACTTATTTAATAAACGAGAGCCGCCGTGCTTGTGATGACTTAAAACTTTCGTGACTGCAGGAATTCATATTCTTTGGTTAGAGAGAAAAATATATTAAAAAACAAAGTGAATAAAAATATTAAATGTATATTTTAATAAAATATTTTGTATTCACTGAATAAAACAAAATCTACATATTATGATTCACTTTTTTAAATAATTATTTTTCTATCTGCGTCACTTTACCGAAAGAGCCAAAGAATATGTGGTTGTGATGTTATCTACCTCGCCTGCTGTGCAGAAGGTCGTAGGTTCGATCCCGACCCTGACACCTTCTGTATATTTGGAGTTTGCGTGTCTCTCTCTCTCATCATCATCACGGTGGCTAGGAAATGTTGACTACCTCGCCTGGTGTGCAGGAGGTCGGGGTTCGATCCCGACCCTGATGCCTGCTGCTGTATATTTGGAGTTTGCGTGTTTCTCTCTCTCTCATCATCATCACGGTGGCTAGGAGATGTTAACTTCCTCGCCTGGTGTGCAGGAGGTCGTGGATTCGATCCCGACCCTGATGCCTGCTGTATATTTATAGTTTGCGTGTCTCTCCCCGTGGTGGTCCGGCTTTTCCCTCCACATGTAGAAACATGCATCGATGATTATTTAGATTATTTTGCTGCTTTAAATGTCCAAATGATGGGGCCACGTTATTGTGCTATGATCTGTGGCCAGGTCACTTCTGAAAAAATAAAAATAAAAACTATTTTTATTCAAATATATTTCTTCAATATTTTACCGTTGTATTTGTACGTGTTTGAGTAATTCGTTGACCTCTCTTGTCCTTTACACTACTGTCATGCGTGTGTCACTGTTTTTATTGAAACGTTCTTACCCGCCCGACTGGACATCTGGAAACAAAGAGCTTCATAGCTCATCGGATTCCTCCGCTATTAATTTTATATTCAGCTTCCTATTCTGACGCTGTCATGGCAACAGAAGGCAAAGGTGGTACCAAAACTGACAATGCGACATTTTAAAGCCCAACGTTAACATGATACTAAACTTTATACTGGTAGGAACCTATACTCTTTGGTTTTTTCGGTAAAGTCACGTAGGAAAAATTTTAATTAAAATTAATAAAAATTAAAATAAATAATAAATCACGACGTTTCGGAGGCAACACAAGTCTCCGTCATCAGGTGGGACCGTCACAGCTAAATTTACTGTATCAAGGCGTGCAAAAATTCCAAGATACAAGTTCTTAAATGCAAGTTAAGGGGGAGGAGGGGGAGGAGGGGCTTATCTGAATGTGGTAGCCAATTCAGGAACTAAAACGGACTGGGAGGTCAACCCCCAAGCAGAACGCTGCTCACAACCGCAGCTCCTCCGGTTCATTCCACCCCGACGCATCAGCGCTGTGCGCAGCGACCGCCGGCGCGAATGCTAAATGCGCCGAGATCCATACAGACGACGACGCAGCCGCGCAGCGCCGAGGGTTCCCGCACCGAGCGGGGACGTAAATCCCTTCGAGCTGTCGTCGAGTCAAACCAATTATCTGCTCTTCAATACGACGGGAGAATTAAGCCGATGACCAAAATCGCCCTTGCTGTGCTCCTGGTTCCTGATCGCACCAGATCTGGCTCCTGATCGCACCAGATCTTGGCTCCTGATCGCACCTGATCCTGGCTCCTGATCACACCAGATCCTGGCTCCTGATCGCACAGATCCTGGCTCCTGATCGCACCAGATCCTGGCTCCTGATCGCACCAGATCCTGGTTCCTGATCGCACCAGATCCTGGCTCCTGATCGCACCAGATCCTGGTTCCTGATCGCACAGATCCTGGCTCCTGATGCACCAGATCCTGGCTCCTGATGACACCAGATCCTGGCCCTGATCGCACCAGATCCTGGCTCCTGATGGCACCAGATCCTGGCTCCTGATCGCACCAGATCCTGGCTCCTGATGACACCAGATCCTGGCTCCTGATCGCACCAGATCCTGGCTCCTGATCGCACCAGATCCTGGTTCCTGATCGCACCAGATCTGGCTCCTGATGACACCAGATCCTGGCTCCTGATCGCACCAGATCCTGGCTCCTGATGACACCAGATCCTGGCTCCTGATGACACCAGATCCTGGCTCCTGATGACACCAGATCCTGGCTCTGATGACACCAGATCCTGGCTCCTGATGACACCAGATCTGGCTCCTGATGACACCAGATCCTGGCTCCTGATGACACCAGATCCTGGCTCCTGATGACACCAGATCCTGGCTCCTGATGACACCAGATCCTGGCTCCTGATGACACCAGATCCTGGCTCCTGATGACACCAGATCTGGCTCCTGATGACACCAGATCCTGGCTCCTGATGACACCAGATCTGGCTCCTGATGACACCAGATCCGGCTCCTGATGACACCAGATCCTGGCTCCTGATGACACCAGATCCTGGCTCCTGATGACACCAGATCCTGGCTCCTGATGACACCAGATCCTGGTTCCTGATCGCACCAGATCCTGGCTCCTGATCGCACCAGATCCTGGCTCCTGATGACACCAGATCCTGGCTCCTGATGACACCAGAACCTGGCTCCTGATCGCACCAGATCCTGGCTCCTGATGACACCAGATCCTGGCTCCTGATGACACCAGATCCTGGCTCCTGATGACACCAGATCCTGGCTCCTGATGACACCAGATCTGGCTCCTGATGACACCAGATCCTGGCTCCTGATAACACCAGATCCTGGCTCCTGATGACACCAGATCCTGGCTCCTGATGACACCAGATCCTGGCTCCTGATCGCACCAGATCCTGGCTCCTGATGACACCAGATCCTGGCTCCTGATCGCACAGATCCTGGCTCCTAATCGCACCAGATCTGGCTCCTGATGACACCAGATCCTGGCTCCTGATCGCACCAGATCCTGGCTCCTGATGACACCAGATCCTGGCTCCTGATCGCACCAGATCCTGGCTCCTGATCGCACAGATCCTGGCTCCTGATAACACCAGATCCTGGCTCCTGATAACACAGATCCTGGCTCCTGATCGCACCAAATCCTGGCTCCTGATGACACCAGATCCTGGCTCCTGATGACACCAGATCCTGGCTCCTGATCGCACCAGATCTGGCTCCTGATGACACCAGATCCTGGCTCCTGATCGCACCAGATCCTGGCTCTGATGACACCAGATCCTGGCTCCTGATGACACCAGATCCTGGCTCCTGATCGCACCAGATCCTGGCTCTGATGACACCAGATCCTGGCTCCTGATCGCACCAGATCCTGGCTCCTGATCGCACCAGATCCTGGCTCCTGATCGCACCAGATCCTGGCTCCTGATGACACCAGATCCTGGCTCCTGATCGCACCAGATCCTGGCTCCTGATGACACCAGATCCTGGCTCCTGATGACACCAGATCCTGGCTCCTGATGACACCAGATCTGGCTCCTGATGACACCAGATCCTGGCTCCTGATAACACCAGATCCTGGCTCCTGATGACACCAGATCCTGGCTCCTGATCGCACCAGATCCTGGCTCCTGATGACACCAGATCCTGGCTCCTAATCGCACCAGATCCTGGCTCCTGATGACACCAGATCCTGGCTCCTGATCGCACCAGATCCTGGCTCCTGATCGCACCAGATCCTGGCTCCTGATGACACCAGATCCTGTCCTGATCGCACCAGATCCTGGCTCCTGATCGCACCAGATGGCTCCTAATCGCACCAGATCCTGGCTCCTGATGACACCAGATCCTGGCTCCTGATGACACAGATCCTGGCTCCTGATAACACCAGATCCTGGCTCCTGATAACACTAGATCCTGGCTCCTGATCGCACCAAATCCTGGCTCCTGATGACACCAGATCCTGGCTCCTGATCGCACCAGATCCTGGCTCCTGATGACACCAGATCCTGGCTCCTGATGACACCAGATCCTGGCTCCTGATGACACCAGATCCTGGCTCCTGATACACCAGATCCTGGCTCCTGATCGCACCAGATCCTGGCTCCTGATGACACCAGATCCTGGCTCCTGATGACACCAGATCCTGGCTCCTGATCGCACCAGATCCTGGCTCCTGATCGCACCAGATCCTGGCTCCTGATGACACCAGATCCTGGCTCCTGATCGCACCAGATCCTGGCTCCTGATGACACCAGATCCTGGCTCCTGATCGCACCAGATCCTGGCTCCTGATGACACCAGATCCTGGCTCCTGATGACACCAGATCCTGGCTCCTGATGACACCAGATCCTGGCTCCTAATCGCACCAGATCCTGGCTCCTGATCGCACCAGATCCTGGCTCCTGATCGCACCAGATCCTGGCTCCTGATGACACCAGATCCTGCTCCTGATGACACCAGATCTGGCTCCTGATGACACCAGATCCTGGCTCCTGATACACCAGATCCTGGCTCCTGATCGCTCCAAATCCTGGCTCCTGATGACACCAGATCCTGGCTCCTGATGACACCAGATCTGGCTCCTGATGACACCAGATCCTGGCTCCTGATGACACCAGATCCTGGCTCCTGATGACACCAGATCCTGGCTCCTGATGCACCAGATCCTGGCTCCTGATCGCACCAGATCCTGGCTCCTGATGACACCAGATCCTGGCTCCTGATGACACCAGATCTGGCTCCTGATCGCACCAGATCCTGGCTCCTGATCGCACCAGATCCTGGCTCCTGATGACACCAGATCTGGCTCCTGATGCACCAGATCCTGGCTCCTGATGACACCAGATCCTGGCTACTGATGACACCAGATCCTGGCTCCTGATCGCACCAGATCCTGGCTCCTGATGACACCAGATCCTGGCTACTGATGACACCAGATCCTGGCTCCTGATGCACCAGATCCTGGCTCCTGATGACACCAGATCCTGGCTCCTGATCACACCAGATCCTAGTTCCTGATGCACCAGATCTGGCTCCTGATGCACCAATCCTGGTCCTGATACACCAGATCCTGGCTCCTGATGACACCAGATCTGGCTCCTGATGACACCAGATCCTGGCTCCTGATGACACCAGATCTGGCTCCTGATGACACCAGATCGTGGCTCCTGATGCACCAGATCCTGGCTCCTGATCGCACCAGATCCTGGTTCCCAGTGAGTTGAAGAACAAAAATTCCTCGCAGCAGCAAAATCTAGGGACTCGATTTCACGCGACGAGTTGTTCAAGCACTTTGCGATGCTTCTTCACGTGTCGCCCAATCGCTTTCGAGGAAATGGGTCATTATCAATTAATGAATTGCTCCCAAGAACGAGTGTTGAATCCCCAGTGCAACTGATATTTTGGGAGAATATTCGGGAATACCGTTTCTCATCCCGGTCATTCGGACCAATTTCATCGAAACCCTTGGATCGTACAACTCCCCCAACCCCCCCCCCCACCCAACAACCCAACCCACAGAAATAAATAAATAGAAAAACAAATAAATATGATTGTAAAAATATAAGGAAACAAATACGTTCACATTTGGGAGCAAATAAATTCATACAAAAAAAATAACAAATTTCGAATAATCAAAACGAGTTGCTGCTGCATAAACGAGCGACGGTGATGCATCGGTGCTAAATAAATAAATATAGACACTCATCTCGTTTACAGCCCCTGACCAAAAGCGGTGGAAATTCCACGTTCCCATGGCGAGCGCGAGCCATTCACAGGTCAACCACCGTTGACTTTCGCCAAGACGGTACTCGTTTTATTGACCGCCCCACACCCCACACCGGAGGGATGATGGGCCGAGGGTCTCCCCCGACCCCCCCCCCCCAAACCAAATCTGTTGTTGTTGCTTGGAATCTTGACAGGAAGATTGCGGCAGGTAGCGACAAACAGGTTTCAGTTTCATGTATTAGGTATATAACCCTGTGAGCCATGTGGCTCTTGACCCGGGTGCAACCGCAACTAAACAAAAATACCAACAAGAAACATCTTAAAGTGACTACAGGCAACAGAAAAATCCTGGGGGAAAACAGCAAAAGTGTTCCAGAAAAAACACCGCGTTTCAACGCTGTGTGCAAAAATCCCAGTGGGATGCGAGTCAAACAATAATAACCATAAGACGATTTAGATTAAAGTTATCAGGCTAACTCTGTACTACAACATACAAACATGGCTACACCAAAACGTTTTCAAAATCACCAAAATAAAGCTGTAAAAACAATGTGACAGTGACGTAGAATGGAAATAATAATAATAAAAATAAAACATTATAAAATGATTATGTTTTATTAAAATAATAAAAATAAAACATAATACAATTATTATTATTAAAATTAGAAAAATAAAACATAATAAAATTATTATGTTTCATTTTTTATTACTTTATTATTTCCATTCTACGTAACTTTACCGAAAGAACCAAGAAGATGAATCCCTGCAGTCACGAAAGCTTTAAATCGAAATTTTACAGCGATCAAAGGAATAGGTGACGAACATCGTTGGCTTCAAAACCGCAGAAGCCCTTATTAATCCGAAGCTCGCCAGGACCGAGCCATTGCAGTCCCGATGGATGATCGGGGGGGGGGGGAAGGGAGGAGGGAGAGAGGGCGGGGTGAAATTAATTTTTTACACCGTAGCCGCCGTGCCTCGCGTTAGCCTCTGACCTGCTGTGATTATTCATTGGGCGGCAGGCACGAGGAGACACGGGCGAGATTGTAAATAACTCGAGACGAGGGGTGGGCGGTGGGTGGGGGGGATAGGGAACCCGTATCCGAAGCGGTCTGCAAGTCGCAGGCTGTGGTGGGTGTCACGTTCACCGCCGGATCTCAGAACGCGTGAGCGGCTCAGCGTTTTTTCTTTTATTTGGAGAGGCGTAGCAGTGGTAGCGTCGTTGTTTAAAGAAAAGAAAAACGGAGGACCCGGAGAAAAATCCACGCGACCACGGGAGAACACGCAAACTCGAAAAATAAAGGCGTCAGAATCAGGACTGAACCCACAGCCTCCTTTCGATTTAAAGCTTTCGTGACTGCAGGGATTCATCTTCTTGGTTCTTTCGGTAAAGTCACGTAGAAGGGAAATAATAAAATAATAAAATAAAACATAATAAAATAATTCTCACGACGTTTCGGCCACAACGCAAGCAGCCGTCCTCAGGTCAGGTCTGTCGGAAGACGCTGTGAAGACCTGTTCTGGCCGAAACGTCGTGAGAATTATTTTATTATGTTTTATTTAATTATTTTATTATTTCCCTTCTACGTGACGTTATCGAAAGAACCAAGAAGACCACAGCCTCCTGTATAGCAAGAGAGGGAGATAGCATCCATCTCACCACCGTGGCACCCCATTTAAACTATAAACTAAACACTTTGTATCTTACCAGGTAAGGCCCACTGAGCTGTATAGCTCTTTTTCAGAAGCGACCTGGCCATCACAAATGATAGGCCAACGAAGTGGACTCGTCATCATCATTATCACGTGGACATTTATAGCAGCCACATGCTCTGAAGGCGTGACGTTGATTCGCAACGTGGAGGGGAAAATGGGAGGACCCGGAGAAAAACGCACGTGGCCACGGAGAGATAGAGAGAGGGAGAGAGACGCAGTTTACAAATATACAGCGGGCGTCCGTGCCTTGATCGAACCCACAACCTCCTGCATACCAGGCGAGGTAGTTAACATCTCCTAGGCACCGCGACGACCATCAACGTCCAGGAACCGTGCGGAAAAAAATTTAAAGAACCGACAACGCACCGGAGCGCGCTGGCGGTATCGACGGCACGCAGAGGTGACGGGGAAACGATGGGGCAAGACAGAGAGACCGTGCCCTGCCCCAAAGCACGCCGGTGAGAGGGGTAACAGATGACGGGAGCCAGCGAGAGACTGAGCCAACGAGCGGACTGAGCGAGCCATGTGCCGATAGAGACGGAGTGGGCCTGCAGATACGGAACGCGGAATAGCAAGCGGCTGAGCTTTAAGATACGGGACAGATGCATTTGTTTTTTCATTCGGGTCAGATTGAGACCACCCCCAAGCCACCCAGCCAGCCTTCTGAGTTGTTTAAAGTCACTTTAAAGCAACGTCCATCCTTGCGGGGCCGGTCAACGGGTGCGATGACTGGCAAGCACGTGGCCAGAGGAGGGCGACACGTCTCGCAAACGGAGCTGAGTGGGGGGGGGGGAAAGAAGACGACGAAGAAGAAACCCAAATGTCGTAGTTTCCCCCCCCCCCCGTACCTCAGCTAACGACCCNGGAGGGAGGGATGGAGAGAGAGAGAGGCGCTTCCTAATTTCCCAGACAAGCCATCTCACTCCCAGCTGTCATTGCGCTCGCACTCACTTTTTGTTTTAGTGTTGATTAAATTGCGCGTGCGGACGGACGGTCGGACGGGTGGAGGCGGAGGTGGGCTGGTGAGAGGTTTAAAGTCTGATTAGAAATCTGTTCACGGCAATCCCTCCTCCCTCGATCCGTGGTCTTCCCTGAGCACGCTGGGTTATTTCTTTTCTCTCTCCCCCCATTTAAATCTTCATCTTCCTTGCTAACGCGAGGTCTCCTACTTGGCTGAGGCAGCAGCAGCAGCCCCCCCCCCCACACCACTCCCGTGTGTGGGTTTTCTCTTAGCGCCGGAATGATGATGGCTTCATCGCGGATTGTCCTGCAACAAACCCTCCGCCCCCCCCCTCCGAGTCACCGGAATCATTTGGCGTATCGGGGCCTCGCAATTTTGTTGTAATAAAAACGTTACGTATTTTTTTTAAACGTGTGTATATATAGATACAGTAGACTCCCGATTATCCGTGCTAATGACGGGAATGATGGCCACGGATCATTCAAAATGCCGATCTCTGTGCCAAAACCCACTAATATGGGGATATAAATGATGGTTAAATTTCGATTTAAAGCTTTCGTGACTGCAGGGATTCATCTTCTTGGTTCTTTCGGTAAAGTCACGTAGAAGGGAAGTAATAAATAATAAAAATAAAACATAAAATAATAAAGTAATAAAATAATAAAAATAAAACATAATAATAATTATTATTATGTTTTATTTTATTATTTTATTACTTCCCTTCTACGTGACTTTACGAAAGAACCAAGAAAATGATGTTAAGTTAAGCAAATTGAGTTTGTTAATGAACAAAGTAAAAAATTGAGAAGAGAATCGTCTAATTAATGCGCATTGCTCAGTGGTAACACTTTCCTGCTCCAGCAGAGGACTCGGCCCACTAAACGGACAGCAGCAAGCCACGCCCATCAACATCAATCAAACTCCGCCACTGTCGTAAAGATATGGCAACTCCTGTACTGTAGAGGCGTTCACGTGGATTTCGGATGAACCGATGCAACATTAATTCTAGATTTGGATCTTTCGTGACTGCAAGTATTCATATTCTTAGGTTTTTTTTGGTAAAGTCACGTAGGTAAAAAAAGTTAAATTAATAATTTTTATTTACTTTTATTAATTTTAATTTTTACCTACGTGACTTTACCGAAAAAAACCTAAGAATACAGATGCAACATATTTGTTCGCTTTAAGCGGCGTATGACTTGCAATAAACGCTCCCAAGGATAACAACGCGTAAGTGTGTTTTAGATACTCGCTGGTTCTTTCGGTAAAGTCAACGTAGGTATAAATATAATAAAATCACTTGATTGAAAATTAAATAACTTGATTTAATTTTATTTTATACCTACGTGACTTTACCGCGAGAACCAGAGAATGATTCCTGCAGTCACGAAAGCCAATCAAGTTGTTTTTAAATCCTTTATATTAAGTTCGCTTGCTTGCTTATGACCGTGCAAATCTTTCGGTCGTTTTAACCCACTTCCCGTGATCCAATCGAGCTGACATTTTCCACGCAGACTCGTTGTGCGTGACAATTAATGTTCGTGAAAATTTTTTCCAAAATTTTACACTTTTTAGGACAAAATATTATATTTAATTACCAATTGCTTAATGGTGCAATGCAATCATCTGACCCATAGGTGGCAGCCATCTCAAGCCAAGGACGCGAGGACTCTAGCCGCCACGCATATAAAGGATTTATAGTGAAAAACTTTGTTTTTACGGGTTATACTTATTTAGATGATTAATTTGGGCTTGAGGGAAAACATCCACGAGCTATGAATTCGCGTCCAAATCTCAGGTGCTGCGGTTAATCCGCAAAATCGGACGAACCGCACGCGGATAATCGAGCGTCTGCTGTGGTTTAAACAAAACATTCATCTGTTCACAGCCACGATTTTGGGAGGCGTCCCAGAACGGCCGTGGTCTGAGACCTTCGTGGCGAGCGACGCAAACGGAGCGACGATGATATAAACTCCTTAAAACATTCCACCATTGGAACCTCATTTGCCAGTAAAAAATATGATAATTGGTTTTTTACCCTTCTATCTGGCAACAAAACTGACACCTTTTTTACAAGGAGTCATGTCTGCATAGACCACAATATCTGCAGTCGGAATGCAAACAAAAAACATAACTCTGTCTCGGGTGTGGACCAATCAACTTCAAGGACAGTGCATACATTATCAGAGTTATGTTTTTTGTTTGCATTATGACTGCAGGTATTGTGGTCTATGCAAACATGACTCCTTGTAAAAAAGGTGTCAGTTTTGTTGCCAGATAGAAGGGTAAAAAAAAATTATCCTTAAAACATTCTTTTTAAAAACAACGGTTGTATTTTAAAGTGCACTAAAAAGTAAATAACTCGATTGGACAACGGGAAGTGGTCGACGTCTTGATTACAATCTTGATTTGAAGCTTTCGTGACTGCAGGAATCCATACTCTTTGGTTCTTTCGGTAAAGTCACGTAGGTAGAAAATAAAACATCAGCTATTACACGTGCAGCTACTACACGTGCAGCTACTACACGTGCAGCTACTACACGTGTAGCAGCTACTACACGTGTAGTAGCTGCTACACGTGTAGCTACTACACGTGTAGCTACTACACTTGTAGCTACAATACATGTAGCTACTACACCTGTAGCTACTACACGTGTAGCTACTACACATGTTGTAGCTACTACACATGTTGTAGCTACTACACATGTAGCTGCTACACTTGTAGCTACTACATGTGTAGCTACTACACATGTTGTAGCTACTACACGTGTAGCTACTACACATGTTGTAGCTACTACACCTGTAGCTACTACACGTGCAGCTACTACACGTGTAGCTACTACATGTGTAGCTACTACACATGTTGTAGCTACTACACGTGCAGCTACTACACATGTTGTAGCTACTACACCTGTAGCTACTACACGTGCAGCTACTACACGTGTAGCTACTACATGTGTAGCTACTACACATGTTGTAGCTACTACACGTGTAGCTACTACACATGTTGTAGCTACTACACGTGCAGCTACTTCTGCTACGAGGATCATCCGGCACTGCCTATGGATCTACCAAACGTCGCCCAGCACGTTCCCAGGACCTCCGATGCCGGGGAAGACGTTTCACTTTTTCATTATTACGCCGTCGCGAACTTTATTTTTATTTCCCCCCAGCGGAGATCAAACTCGCGAAAATGAAAAGCAAAATCCTCGAGGCTTACCATGACAAATGGCAGCCCTTCACTGCCGGCGGCACATCCGAGCGCGTCATCGTCATCATCATCATCATCCGAGACCAATCCACTGCTGGATGAAAGCCTCCTTCCATGAAGCCGTCGCCATCCTTCATGGTCTAGTGACACAAATCAGAATCAGAAAATGTGATTCGCACTGGAGGAATCCGATGAGCAATAAAGCTATTTTTTCACATATTTCCAGGAGGAGCGGGTATATATACAAACCCACCAGCACCCACCAGAGGTCGCAAACGGGTTTTGATTCCTTACCCGTACCCGTACCCGGCCGCACCAGGGTCGCAAATGGGTACCCGTACCCGGCCGGGTACCCGTTCCCTACCCGCACCCGTACCCAACCGAAATGAGTGACAAACGGTTACTCACCAGTGACTCACGGCCTACCCGTACCCGTACCCGGCCGCACCAGGGTCGCAAACGGCTACCCGTACCCGGGTATCGGGTAGGGTACGGGTATCGGGTACCCGTTGCGACCTTTGGCACCCACACGCCACCCTCTTGGGCATCGTGACAACGAGAGCTGCGACGATTGGCCAATGAAGTCGATGGATGAACACTCAAATGTACAATTGACTACGTCCTGTGGTCGATTACTGCCCCCCCGCTTAAAAGCAACAACCCCCGCCACGACCGGCACAACGCGGCCGAAACCCATCGAAGATGTCTCAAAGCGCCGATCCGTAACCTCCCGCTGTCCAGCGGGCATGCGTGGGAACAGAGGTGGACTTGTGTTTTTTTTGTTTCCAAACTATTTTCGTGTTTCCCCGATTTAGCCGAGCAATCGCCGGTGACTGAGAGAGAAATTGATCGCTTCAATCACTCGCTGGTCGCACTGCGATTGATGCCAGTGATGGCTGCGCGACAAGGGAGGCTCTGTCTATTCTGGGGCGTCACGGTGGCTAGGAGATGTTAACTACCTCGCTGTTATGCAGGAGGCCGGCTGTGGGGTTTCGATCCCGACCCTGACGCCTGCTGATGTATATGTGGAGTTCGCGTGTCTCTCTCTCCCTGTTGTGGCGTGGAGTTTTCTCCGGTGTCCTCCGGTTTTTTGCCCTCCACGTTTATAGATCAACACGCGTTTCGAGTATTTGGCTGCTAAATATTTCCACGTGATGATAAAGCCACTTCATTGGGTATCGTTAGTGACCAGGTCACATCTGAAAAAGAGCTGTATAGCTCAGTGGGAGCCTTACCTGGTAAAAAAAAATGTAAAAAAATGTTTAAAAAAGTAAAAGAAAATGTAAAAGAAAATAGAAAAATAAAAAAATGTAAAAAATAAAATGTAAAAAAAAAACACTTTCTAGAGTAACGATGGTCAACCCATCCAAGCTGCTGGGTGGACACAGGCTATAATAGGTCGTGGGCGGGCAGGAGGGCATTCAAGAAAACTTAACCCGCCGCTCCGGCAGATGGAACTGAAGCGGGTTTCGAGCCCAGCGCCGCCGCTGACCGGCAAACCACCGCGGTAGCCGCGGCAAAGCTGAGTGAGAGTAAAACAAACATCGGCGGGCCACTCACTTAGCGGGATTACCCGCCCGTCCGGCCGGCTCCCGGCCAGAAGATGACGAATAAATGCTTACGGTAGGGCCATTCTTCTTTTTTTTCCTGCGTGTTACCAGAGGTGGGGGGGAGGGGATGTTTTTTTTTTGGCCACCGTTTTGCCGATTTAAATCATAGCACCGTGCGACAGCCCCGGATCGATGTCGCGGCCAGCTTCACCGTATGCTACTCCGTGCCAAAACTCACTTTTAACCGCATCTCCACCAAGCAACGGCCCATGGATGGCGCGGCGCTTTTTAATTGAAGGCGAGAATTTTTTTTATTCTTCTTATGCTTGTGGGCGGGCGGGAGGTTAATTCTGCTACAGGACTGCGTTTAGGGTTTCAGGCGCCCTGTTATGTAACTCCGGGCCGCGATGAAGCCGCCGGGTGGTTAAAGGGGTTGTGGCTTTTCTTGGCACAGCGGCCACTGCCAGCTGCGGCCGTCGTGAGCGTCCGGGCCACCGGCCTCGAACCGAACTCGGGTCGCCACGATTCAGAGCACCGCGCTGCCAACTAACGACCGCGCCACCACTAAGACCCCCACGTGAGCCCGGGATGCGGGCGGAACTCCGGCGATCGGCCGGACGATCTGCGGGCCGCATCGAGCTAGTGGAGGGCCCGTGACCGGCTGTGACAATCACCTGGCGCTGAGGCCACCAAGCGACAGGATCATGGGAATTCGTGTCCGCTCGGCGCCACAACGCAACGCGCCTTCGCTCCTGACGCTTGCCCCCCGCCCCCACAACACGGATGCGTGCGCCGACGTGAATGTCCACGCGGTTTTCCTCGCCGTAGGGCCTCTGGCGCGGCCCCTGCCTGACGTGCCACACGCCCCCCCTCCCCCCTGGACAATACACAAAATTAAAAAAAAACCAGTGTGTCATACGTGAAAGTGGCCCCCCAACCAACCCACCCACCCACCCAGCCCCTTCTGGAAATCAGCGAAGGGCGGCTGAGCGCGCACGCGGAGGGCGACTCGCTGCGTGAGCTCCAGGGAATTGTGGCCGTGCCGACGTGCCTCGAGAATGGTTCGCCCCGGGCTTGGGGGGGGGCTGGGGCTGGGAGGGAGTGGGGTTACCGAGATGATGGTTACATAAAAGGTGACCCACTTAGATTAAGCCGAATCGGCGCCCGACTTGAAAGGGTCCCGAGATTGTTTCGCGTCACCCGGGATGATGTTTAACCACCACCACCACCACCCCCTCCAGACCGCGCGCGTGCATCAAGTTGCGCGCCGCTGTTACTGGTTTTAGTTTTTGTTGATGTTGTTGTTGATGCTATTGTTGTTGTTGTTGCCGCAGCAATCGCCACCGTTGTCATCGCCACAAATGAGCCACCAAATCACCGCGCTGCTCATCTCGTCTGGGAGCTCCATAGACCCATCATCACGCCACACGCCCGCGGTCATTCTCGCAGCAGCAGCAGCAGCCGCAGCGGCAGCAGCAGCAGCAGCCGCAGCGGCAGCAGCAGCGGCGGTGGCTTTTTTGACTCAGATGGTGCCGGATGAAGCTAGTGCGAGGCCTGTAGCATGATGCTATAAAGGGGCCCTAAATTACAAAAAAACGCGTAATATTAAAACACATAAATTTTAACTTGCATAGTAAAGTAATTGTATTTTTTCATTTGACATGCAGCCAAATAATACGACAAATCGATAACCTTAAACACCCAGTCGTTTGTAAAAGTTGAAGGTGGTATAGTACTATAGTAATAGAGCAAGTGCAGAATCACTGAACTGATAGCTTGAAAGCATTTAGCGCGGGCCCTTGAAAGTGCGGGCCCGTAGCTACTACACGTGTAGCTACTACACATGTAGCTACTACTAATGTAGCTACTACACGTGCAGCTACTACACGTGCAGCTACTACACGTGCAGCTACTACACATGTAGCTACTACCTATGCAGCTACTACATATGCAGCTACTACACATGTAGCTACTACATATGTAGCTACTACACATGCAGCTACTACTTATGTAGCTACTACACGTGCAGCTACTACTTATGCAGCTACTACACATGCAGCTACTACCTATGCAGCTACAACATATGTAGTTACTACTTATGTAGCTACTACATATGTAGCTACTACTCGTGTAGCTACTACATGTGTAGCTACTACATATGTATCTACATCTTGTGTAGCTACTACATATGTTGCTACTCGGATAATCCGGCACTGCGACCGTGGCCGCATCGCCACGCGGCGCTTTCGGATGCGCTTCTGCGGCCGTCTGGAACTTTCTTCCCTTCCGATATTAGGAATCTGCTGGGAGCTGCGCGACTTTTAAATAATGGAGATTGGGGCAAGTCATTTCTTTAGAACTGCTTTTCGTGTTTAGTTTGTGGTCCTTCCCCGCAACCTCCGATTAGCGCGGTTGGCTACGTACGGTGCGAAAGAAGTTCGGCACGACCAAAGACAGAGCTTGTATGTCATATCACAGTTGCTCAGCGCGAGCCAAATTGTCCAAGCGGCCTGTAACAAACGGCACTGTTCAAGTTGGGTTGACCACGTGGTCTTGAAATGAGTAAGTTATTATTGCAGGGGCTTGGGGTCGACGGGCGTTGGAGGAAGAATGACAGAGCGGAGCAGAAAGGGAAGTGAGTTGTGAGCTGCAGTGAGTGGGTGAGTTGTGAGCTGCAGTGTGGTGAGTGGGTGGTGAGTTGTGACTTATAGTCTGGTGAGTGGGTGAGTGTGTTGTTGTGAGCTTCAATGTGGTGAGTGGGTGAGTGTGTTGTTGTGACGTGCAGTGTGGTGAGTGGGTGAGTGAGTGTGCTGTTGTGAGCTGCAGTGGTGAGTGGGTGGGTGAGTGTGTTGTTCTCATCTGCAGTGGTGAGTGGGTGGGTGAGTGAGTTCTTCTGACCTGCAGTGTGGTGAGTGGGTGGGTGAGTGTGTGTTGTTCTCACCTGCAATGGTGAGTGGGTGGGTGAGTCTATTATTGTGAGCTGCAAGTGGTGAGTGGGTGGGTGAGTGAGTTGTTGTGAGCTGCAGTGGTGAGTGGGTGAGTGTGTGTGTTGGTGTGGTGAGTGGGTGGGTGAGTGTGTTGTTGTGAACTTCAGTGGTGAGTGGGTGGGTGACTTGCAAGATGGTTTGGCGGTCGTGGTGTGTNTGTTGTCACCTGCAATGGTGAGTGGGTGGTGAGTGTGTTGTTGTGAACTGCAGTGGTGAGTGGGTGGGTGAGTGAGTTGTTGTGAACTTCAATGTGGTGAGTGGGTGGGTGAGTGTGTGTTGTTCTCACCTGCAATGGTGAGTGGGTGGGTGAGTGTGTTGTTGTGAACTTCAAGTGGTGAGTGGGTGGGTGAGTGTGTGTTGTTGTGAACTGCAGTGGTGAGTGGGTGGGTGAGTGTGTTGTTGTGAACTTCAAGTGTGAGTGGGTGGGTGAGTGAGTGTGTTGTTGTGAACTGCAGTGGTGAGTGGGTGGGTGAGTGTGTTGTTGTGAACTTCAATGTGGTGAGTGGGTGGGTGAGTGAGTGTGTTGTTGTGAACTGCAGTGGTGAGTGGGTGGGTGAGTGAGTTGTTGTTGGAGGCAGGGGTGGGTGAGTTGGTTGATGAATGGTGAGTGTGAGTGTGTGTTGTGAACTGAGTGGGTGGGTGAGTTGGAACTGCAGTGTGGTGGGTGGGTGAGTGTGTTGTGACTTCAATGTGGTGAGTGGGTGGGTGAGTAGTGTGTTGTTGTCTGGTGGTGAGTGGGTGGGTGAGTGTGTTGTTGTGAACTTCAATGTGGTGAGTGGGTGAGTGAGTGTGTTGTTGTGAACTGCAGTGGTGAGTGGGTGGGTGAGTGAGTTGTTGTTGTGAGCTGCAGTGGTGAGTGGGTGGGTGAGTGTTGTTGTCACCTGCAGTGTGGTGAGTGGGTGGGTGGGTGAGTGAGTGTGTTGTTGTGAACTGCAGTGGTGAGTGGGTGGGTGAGTGTGTTGTTGTGAACTTCAATGTGGTGAGTGGGTGGGTGAGTGAGTGTGTTGTTGTGAACTGCAGTGGTGAGTGGGTGGGTGAGTGTGTTGTTGTGAACTTCAATGTGGTGAGTGGGTGGGTGAGTGAGTGTGTTGTTGTGAACTGCAGTGGTGAGTGGGTGGGTGAGTGTGTTGTTGTGAGCTGCAGTGTGGTGGGTGGGTGANTGTGTGTGTTGTTCTCACCTGCAATGGTGAGTGGGTGGGTGAGTGTGTTGTTGTGAACTTCAATGTGGTGAGTGGGTGGGTGAGTGTGTGTTGTTGTGAACTGCAGTGGTGAGTGGGTGGGTGAGTGTGTTGTTGTGAACTTCAAGTGGTGAGTGGGTGGGTGAGTGTGTGTTGTTGTGAACTGCAGTGGTGAGTGGGTGGGTGAGTGTGTTGTTGTGAACTTCAAGTGGAGAGTGTGTTGTGAACTGCATTGTGGGTGAGTGTTGTTGTGAGCTGCATGATGGTTGGTGGGTAGTGAGTTGTTGTAGCTGCAAGGGTTCTGCACTACCAACCCAGCCACCCAAGTTTGATTCTCACTCACGGTCACCAAAACCAATGACAGCCTCTCCTAGGTCTACTCAGCCTCAAACGAGTACCGGTGCGGTGCGTAAACATCGCCACTGGGAGACAAAGGCGGCCTGGCGTCATTGCTGGCCACTCACCCCCTCGTGTACCGTGACCGGCCTTCACAGGTGCTGCTACTCGCTAACAGCACTTGCCCCAATAGTTCTGTTCAGGCTACACGGGGGACCTTTGTCAATCTGTTGCAGGGCTTCAAGTCCACACCATTTGCTCGTCGTCAAAAAAACAAAAACACGCAAATAAAACGTGCTCTGATCATTATTAAAAACTACCGCACTGTCTTTGAAGCGGATTGGGCCCACATCAGAGACAGCAGCCTTCTTTATATCGGCCCCCGTCTCAACCACCGGTGCTAGACCAGAAAGCGAGCGTCAAAAGGCGGACGGTACAACGGCGAATGCCACTACCACGGTATTTATAGCTCGCCGGTTGAGCCATCATCATTGCACGTTTTGCCACAATTACGTGTGGTTAACGCAGACTCGATGCCTAGCAATGGGTATCTATTTGGTGATGGAACGTCTTAACGCAACTCCTGGTTTATTGCCAGAAAGGTTAAAGCCTTTTCTGATATTTCTCCCCCCCCCCCCCATTGTATTGATACTGCCAAAAAGATCCCGAGATCTAAGCAGTCCTTATTATTTATATTTTTATTTCGTGTTTTTATCTACGTGACTTTATCGAAACAACCGAGAATAAGCAGCCATCTGTTCGAGCGCATTTGGGTTCCTTTTTAACCCCTCTCCCTTCGGGAAAGCAAAAAAACAATCTATTTCTTTAGCACACGAAATGTTTTCTTAAACTGCTGCAAGAGATTGCTAACGGGGGACACACTCAAATAAAAAAAAATGCTCGTTAAAATAACCATGCNAAAAAAAAATATACCCCAAAAGAGATGCCTGCGGAATATTGATTGTGCGACGATTTAAATATTTAAGGCCCCCCCCCCATTTTTGGCCGCGTGCTGCCACCCCCCCCCCCCCAAGATCGGCGTGTGATGAAGACAGAAGAGTCGTGGGTCGCCGTGGCAACACGCCCGGTTGCCCGGGCAACGGGAGCGCGTGGGATGTACCGCTCGAGCGAGAGCGAGAGAGAGATTTTTTTTCGGGTTGTTATATTTTTATTTTATTTATACACACACACATATATATACAAATCGGAGCCGCCGAAGCTACAGCGGCAGTTCAAGGCGTGGCGTTGAAATCGCAAAAAAAACGCGAGAGGGCCCTAACCCGCGTGAATTTCATTTTATTTGTGTGTGTGTCTGTGTGTGTGTCAGTCGACCCGTGGCACCTGCTGGGTCAGCCCCGTGACCTCCTGCCAGCGGGCGTTCGACACTTCACGTGGCCTCAACGTGCACATGGCCTGGCACAAGCGTCGTGGTGACATCACCGCCACTTAGTGGCGAATGGCGGTTGTTGTGTGTCTGTGTGTGTGTCTGATAGGGCAGTTGTGGAGAGAGTGGAGAGTTTCCCATTCCTGGGCAGTATGCTCATGACAGGCTCCGGTTTAACAGCAGAGGTCTCACTCCGAATCAGTCGAGCGGCATTATATTTTCATCGGTTGTGTGACGCTGTGTGGAAGCTAGCTGGTCTGTCACTCCGCACGAAGCTTCGGGTCTTCTCGGCCACAGTTATTCCCTCTCTTCTCTACGCTTGCGAAACGTGGATCCCCTAATTGAACATCTTCGCCGATTAGAAACATTTAGGCTGGCCTGCCTACGATCGATCCTGGGTTTAACCAGGCTGGATTGTGTGAGCAGCTCACAAATCCTCGAAAGATCTGGGCAAAGTCCCATCGGTGAGCTCCTCCGGCAGGCAAGGCTGCGTTGGCTGGGTCATGTAGCCCGCATGCCCAGCCACCGCATGCCTAAACAGCTTTTGTTCGGCCGGATCGAGGGGGCTAAACGGGCGCAGCACGGGCTAGAGAAGAGATGGAGTGACGTGGTACAGGAGGACGTGGAGCTGAGTGGACTTGCCGATGACTGGTACCAGCGGTGTCAAGATCGGCCTCTGTGGAGGAGGCTCGTGAAGGACGCTACTGGGCAGTTGGAGGCAGTCGCCCTCCAACAACAACGGAGGGCGGAGGAGCGACGCTCACAACAACGAGCGGAGCGCCGGGTGACTAAAGCACAGCAAGTTGGCACAGTAGGGGCACAGGTGGTGCATCAGCCAGTCATCTTGGTCATCTCAGTCAGTCGACCCGTGACACCTGCTGGGTCTGCCCCGTGACCTCCTACCAGCGGGCGTTCGACACTTCACGTGGCCTCAAGGTGCACATGGCCTGGCACAAGCATCGTGGTGACGTCACCGCCACTTGGTGGCGAATGGCGGTTGTTGTTGTGTCTGTATGTGGGGAGCGGTGGCGCAGTGGTTAGTGTTACGCTGTTATTGGCTAATATCATCAGCAAGATCGATGATTCCGTCACAATCAGCTTTGTTACCGATAACAAATCGCACACACACCCCCGACATAGTGTTGATCGTTAATCGTATCGATTAATCATATCGATCAATCGACGATTAATCGATTAATCGTATTGATTAATCGTATCGATTAATCGTGATCGTTTTCCGCTTGAGTCGAACGGCGGTGACAATGTATATGGGCAAAGACACGCCCCGTTCGCAGTGCCGGGTGAAGACGGTGCGGGGCCTGTAGCATGATGTTATAAAGGGGAAAATAAATAAATNAAAAATTAACCTGTAAAAACAAAGTTTTCCACTATAAATCCATTATATGCGTGGCGGCTAGAGTCCTCTCGTCCTCTGGCTTGAGATAGCTGCCACCTATGGGTCAGATGATTGACTGCCACCATTAAGCAATTGGTGATTAAATATAATTTATTCTTTCTTAAAAAGTTAAAATTTAGGAAAAAAAGTTTCACGAAAATAAATGGTCACGCACAACGAGTCTGTGTGCAAAATGTCAGCTCGATTGGATCACGGGAAGTGGGTTAAAAAACGACCGAAAGATTTGCACGGTCGTAAGCACGCAAGCAAGCAAGCAAGTGAACTTAATATAGAGGATTTTAAAACACACACATTTGTAACTTGCACTTTAAAGTAATTGTATTTTTTCACTTGCTATACAGCCGGATAATACGACAATTCGCTCACCTTAATCACCCAGTCGTTCATAAAAGTTGAAGGCGGTATAGTACTGTAGCAATCTTTGGTTCTTTCGGTAAAGTCACGTAGGTAAAAATAAAATAATAAAGTAAAAAAAATAAAATAAAAATCACGACGTTTCGGAGGCAACACAAGCTTCCGTCTTCAGGTAACAGATCAATTGCCTCAACGTCGTGATTTTCATTTTATTTTTATTTTATTATTTATTTTTTACCTACGTGACTTTACCGAAAACTAAGAATATGTCCTTNCAGTTTCAAATCTAGAATTATTGTATATAATTGGGAGACTTCACCAGGGAAACTGCTGAATCGGGCCTGCTTCGTGATCTATTATTTGTCTACCCACGTGACTTTACCGAAAGAACCAAGAGGATGGATTCCTGAGTCACGAAAACTGAAATCAAGTAGTCTTCTTTGAAGGCAAATCAAAGGAATCGATAGCTTCATTAGCCGGGGCCCAAACATGCAAGCTGTTTAGACTTTTGCTACTCCGATAACACTGGTCAACACACTTTTTCTAGCATAAGGTATTCCAACGGTTTTAATGTAATTTTGGGGTGCTGATTCCAAATCTGGCATCAGTTTTTGTCTATCACATCAGGTTTTTGAGATATCAAATATTGCATGTTCAATAAAAACTGCAGAAGAAAAATATTAAATAAATGTGGATATCTACATAAAATGATATTATAAACACACTATCCTAAAAATACAGCACCATATTTTAACACTAAAGCAGTCATTGACATTTCGGGTAAAATCAATGAAAATGGGGTATGCCGATAGCATAAATATGAGATGTGATAGAGCAAATCTGAGATCAGATTTGGAATCGGCACCCAGAAATTAGTCTAAAACAGCTGCAAAAGTCCAGGCCAGAAAAAAATGTTTTTTTTTGTTGACCAGTGTGATCCGGCACTGCCCGTTCGGTCAAAGCCAAGTCCACTTTCTTCCACATATTTGGGAGGGGGGAGGCGGGGGGCAGAGATGGGGGTGCAGGCAAACCCTCTCCAATCGATGACTTTGCATCGCACTCGTCAACTCCGGTGGCCGTCATTCTTTGGCCCCAGGAGGAACAGCGGCCGAAGCTGGCCTCTATAGCGCTGGTTGACCGTGCAGATGCGCTCCGAAATTAAAAACCCCAAAAAAAATCGAGAATTGAAGCTTTCGTGACTGCGGGAATTACTACACTCCATTGGTTCTTTGGGCAAAGTCACGTATGTAGAAATGAAAAAAAAATATGAATCACAATTTTTTTTTTATAAATCACAAATTTAATAAAATGTTAATTAAGCACAAATAAAATAAAAATGTTATAAATCACAAATAAAATATTTTTTTTATAAATCACTAATAAAATGAAATTGAAAAAGTTTGCCGTTCTGTGTGCTCTGGGTGTGATGTCCCTCTGTGCGTTCCCTCGCTGTGTGTTTTGCCCCATTTTCACCTGATGATGGGCGCTTGTGTTGCGTTCGAAACGTCGTGATTTATTTAAATTGTATTTTATTTGTGATTTATTTACATTTTATTTGATTTGTGATTAATAAAACATTCATCTTATTTATGATTTATTTAAATTTAATTTTATTTCTACATACGTGACGTTACTGAAAAAACCAATGAGTATAATTTTCTTTTTTAATCACAATGCTAATAATGACGATTATTAAGTAGTTGCAGATCCACCGCATCCCATCGTCCCGTTCACTTTATCTCGACGGCCACGGCAAAGCAATCGTCGACTTTGGATTTGGGTTTCGACTTAATTCAAATTCCAGCTCCGAGGGATGATAACGATTTTTAAAATTCTTCTTATTCTGCTTCTCCAGTTCGATTACCATTGCGTTCGAAACTCGTGTTGCACAATTCTAGATTTGAAGCTTTCGTGACTGCAAGGATTCATACTCTCAGGTTTTTTCGGTAAAGTCACGTAGGTGAAAAATAAAAAAAAATTAATAAAAGTAATAATAAAAATAAAATAATAAATCACGACGTTTCGGAGGCAACACAAGTCTCCGTCATCAGGTGGGACCGTCACAGCTAGATTTACTGTATCGAGTGATTTACTGTATCAAGCGTGTTGCACATTTCAGCTCGGATGAGCGATTTGTCGCGGAGGACAATGCTACTGGATGCATCGGGAGTGCGCCTGTCACGTGTTCCAGTGTTTCGTGGTTCATGCATCGTGGCCACCCTAGTTCATGATAATGAGTGTATTAACCGTAGTATTAACCATGAGATTAGCCGTAACATTAGCCGTAAAATTAGCCGTGACATTAACCGTAACATTAACCTAACATTAGCCGTAACATTAACCATGTCATTAGCCATAATATTTACCATAACGTTAACCATTACATTAGCCATGACATTAATCGTAACATTAACCATTGCACATAACCACAACATTAACCAGAACATGAACCATTACGTGAGCCATGAGGTTAATCATGACATTAACCAGAACGGTTATGATGGCGTCAGCGGTAGTGGTGGCGGCAGTGGCAGTCTCGGATGATCCTCGTTGCAAAAGTAGCTACGTAAGTATATGTAGTAGCTACGGGCCCCGCACTTTCAAGGGCCCCGCGCTAAATGCTTTTAAGCTATCAATTCCGGTTCAGTGATTCTGCACTTGCTCTATTACTATAGTACTACACCGCCTTCAACTTTTACGAACGACCGGGTGTTTAAAGTTAGCGATTTGCCGAATTATCTGGCTGTATAGCAAATGAAAAATACAATTACTTTACTGTGCAAGTAAAAAATGTATGTGTTTGAATATTAACGTTTTTTTTTATTTAGGGCCCTTTTATAACATTATATGCTACAGGCCCCGTACTAGTTTCAATCGGCACTGGGTGGTGGCGGTGGTGGTGGTTGCGGTGGTGGTGGCGGTGGTGGCGGTGTTAATGGATGTGGTGGCAGTCATAACGCACGTAAGACCCGCGTCAACGCTATTCATCAGGTTTGCGCCACGCAGAGCAATAATTGCGCTCCGGATCGATTTTATTACGCGACCGTCAATTGTTTTTTTTTGTTTGTTTCGTTGGGAGATTGTTCAACCGAGCGTGCATACAAGACAATTTCCTCCGGATCGACTAAAATACAACGGAAGACAACGTCGCAATCCCTCCCGCCGCTAATCAGTGCCCCCGTGATGAGCCGTTCTCTATCCGCTGCTGGGCTCAAGGCCTCCTGGGGCTCCCGCCGGCCGTAGCGTATCTAGCGCCACATTTAGAAACACGCATTGATGATGATGATACTCGTTGGGTTTTTTTCGGTAAAATCACGAATGTAGAAATAAAAATGTTAATTTAATGTTATTCATAAAAATTTTTTTTAATAAAATAACATTTTTATAAATAACATTTTATGTCATTTGATTCATAAAAAAATGTTAATACAATTTTTTTACACTTTATTTTATTTCTACAGTCACGAAAGCTTCAATCCTAGATTGATAATGATGATGATGATTATTATTGTCACTTAAGATTATTTTGGCGCGATAAATGTCCAACTAGATTGGGAGCCAAACTTTTTTTAAGCTATCACTTGTGGTGACCAGGCCGCTTCTGAAGAATAAGTTCATACCTCAGCGGGGCTTTGCCTGGTCGGATGGTGGATGGTTTAATGTTGCGTTTGTGTGTTTGGGTGATGTGTTCACCTCTCTTGTGCTTTGCACTCTTATCGCGTTTCTGTACCGTTTGTTGTTGGAAGGTTCTTACCCCGTGCCCCCTACTGGACATCTGTGAAACACGTTCCTTCGGAGTGGGCAGGTAGGAACTTCATCTTCTTGGTTCTTTCGGTAAAGTCACGTAGAAGGGAAGTAATAAAATAATAAAATAAAACAATAATAAAATAATTCTCACGACGTTTCGGCTACAACGCAAGCAGCCGTCTTTTATTATGTTTTATTTTTATTATTTATTACTTCCCTTCTACGTGACTTTACCGAAAGAACCAAGAAGATGAATCCCTGCAGTCACGAAAGCTTCAAATCGAAATTTAGGTAGGAAATTGTTTGGACAGCGCAGCGTTCAGGTGAGGGGGGGGGGCAGTTGGGTGAGTGGGCGTGTCTACCCTTCGCCCCCAACCTCCCCGACATCGTCAACCAATCGCGGTGTAGCTCGGTGTTCGGTGGGGAGGGGCATGGGTGGGCGGAATTCCGGATATGCACGACAGACAGACAAATAATCCCTGGTGGGCAGTGTGGAATCTGTTGTTTCTCTTTTACGTGACTTTACCGAAAGAACCAAGAATATTCAAACTTGATTTGAAGCTTTCGTGACTGCAGGAATTACTCTTTGGCATTGGGTATCTGTGTGTCTATGTTGTGTGTCTCTCTGTGTGTCTGTGTTGTCTCTCTGCTTGTGTGTCTGTGTCTCCGTGTCTGTGTTTTGTCTCTCTCTAGAATTTAGTTATACCTGATGACGACTGCTTGTGTTGCGATCGAAACGTCGTATTCTATTATTTAATCTATTTTCTTTATCCGTGACTTTACCGAAAGAACCAAAGAGTAAAATTAAACATTGTTCAGGTTTATTTCGGCGCTGGGTGTGAGCATGGATTAACTGGTCGGAGCGAACATGCGACTTTTTGGGCAAAAAGATCGATAGCAATCTGCTCTGAAGTTGGGCTGAACGATTAATCGATTTCAAATCGAAATCGCGATTTGAAACAATGCGATTAGCAAATCGCAAAGGCTGCGATTTTTTTGCGATTTGAAAAATCCTCTGACTTTCTTATTGGAATTGTTATATTTTTAATTATTTTTACGACTTTATTTATTTAACTTCACAATTGTTCTATGTGTAGAGAAGTTCCGACGGACGTACTCGGAGACGAGGTAAATTAAGGGCTTCCGCCGGGTTTATTAAAGCTTTACAATATTACACAGGGTACACAACTCCCAGGGCTACGGGTCCTACTCTGAGTCGGGTCCCTGCCGGCTAGCTCCGGTCTCTCTCTCTCGTGTCGGATCGGGGACTCTGCCGACTTCACCGAGCGGAGAGAGAAGCACCTCTACGGCTACCACCGGCTTCTCCCCAAACTCACTCTTCTGCCGACTCCACCGACACACACACAGACACACACACACACACAGACACACACACACACACAGACACACACACAGACACACACCTCTCCGGCTACCACCGGCTTCTCCCAGACTCACCACTCGATCCCTCTCTCTACCCCTGGTTCCCTCTTCACCCTGCTTACTCTACCCGTTCCCACAGTGACCCCGCTTACGTCACGGGGTCTCCCTTAAGTACCCGAGGAGACGTGACGTCATGTGCACTGTCCAGCGCGCGTGACCCCACGTCCCGTGACGTCATCGCACTGGACAGCGCACATGACGCCACTACTCTCCTCTACTCCTCTACATCTGTTTGATTGTTCTATTTCAATTAAAACATTTTAATAAATACATGTTGGAAGCAATTCATATCTTTTAAGTTTTCATCCTTGCATGAGTATATATAGAGCAGTTTATATGTGTGATGGCATCATGTGGTAATGCCCCATCACATGTTCTAAATCTATTACACAGTGAATATTGAACTGAAGCTTGACTTAAAAAAATATTTAATCGCAAATCAAATCGCATTCGCAACATCTGTCAGAAAAATCGCAATGAGATATTTTCCCCAAATCGTGCAGCCCTACTCTGAAGGATGCTTCGATGCTACCCTAAGCGGTCAATTGGCCAAGGTGAATATTTGACGGTCGGATGTGCGATGTTGTACTGCGGTTAACATTTTTTTTGTGAAGACAAAAGATAAAGAAAATATATAACGCTCTGGCGAAGAAGATGCCACCCAATTTTCTGTGGACCGCGAATCCGGATTTCCACATTCACCACACGCGCCACCACCACCACCGCGTGCTATTACGATGATTAGTATTCCAACACACACTTAGAGTAACATGAGAATTTAAACCTCGGTACAAGAATCAAGCTCCTGCCGGGGTGCGAGGTCTGTGTTTTGATAAGGAATCATGAACAACGTTTTAAATCCAGTGCCGAGGACAGCCCGGGTGAATGTTGTAACCGTGCCACCCACGTGGTCATCAATTAAGGATTAATCCCCGGTCATGGTCGATCCACTGCTGGATGACGAGCCTCACAAAGTCATCGCCACCGCTTCACAAGCCTGCGACGCAAATGATACAATCCGCCTATCAGTTGCACGGAAACTGATTTCGCCGCTCCGTCTCCACCGTTAACGTACACTCGCACTTGTTCCATTCCTCGGATGACATTCCATTATTCTTGACGATCCATTATCCTCTAGCCCGTGAAATTGGGCGCAACAGTGGCGAGATGTTAACTACCTCGCCTGGTATACAGGAGGTTGTGGGTTCGATCCCGACCCTGACGCCTGCTGCATATTTGGAGTTTGCGTGTCTCTCTCTCTCATCATCATCGGGGTGGCTAGGAGATGTTAACTACCTCGCCTGGTATACAGGAGGTTGTGGGTTCGATCCCGACCCTGACGCCTGCTGCATATTTGGAGTTTGCGTGTCTCTCTCTCTTTCATCATCATCGGGTGGCTAGGAGATGTTAACTACCTCGCCTGGTGTACAGGAGGTTGTGGGTTCATCCCAGCCCTGACGCCTGCTGCATATTTGGAGTTTGCGTCTCTCTCCGTGGTGAGATGTTAACTACCTTACCTGGTGTACAGGAGGTTGTCGGTTCGATCCCAGCCCTGACGCCTGCTGCATATTTGGAGTGTGCGTGTCTCTCTCTCATCATCATCGGGTGGCTAGGAAATGTTAACTACCTCGCCTGGTATGGAAGAGGTTGTGGGTTCAATCACAGCCCTGACGCCTGCTGCTGCTGTGTATTTGGAGTTTGCGTGTCTCTCTTCTCCCCGTGGTCGCGTGGCTGTTTCTCCGATTCTTCTGGGGGTTCCCTCCGCACTTGGAATGTGTGTGTGTGTTTTTGTGTTGAATTTCTTTCGCGCCGTAAGTAGCCAACTGCGATAATTACCGATTATAATCGGAGGTGAGAGACCGTGCAATGAGTGTGCGTTTAGAGCATTTGGCTGCTCTGTATTTTCACGTGATAAGCCACTTCGTTGAGTTCTCATTACACGCTTTCATTTAACTCACTCTGTCTGTTGTCGTTCTTGTTGTCATTGTTATATCCTCAAATCTTGTAACTCAATTTTAACCCTCTTCCCAATGTGGTATCGACTGCAAACTTGGTATAATGTCATACTGATGACAATACTATATTCTATCATAAAAAACAAATATTATGAAACAATATTTTGTATATGTTATGTTTCGGCTTGGGTCTAATTGTCGACGCTCAACTGACGTTGGCTGCATATTACCACCTTATTGCAAGCTTCGCGGCCAATTCTTGAAGTCGTGGAGTTCTTCCATTACTAGTACGGTGCATTTCATTAAAGCGTGTTTTTTAAAAAAAAGCTTTTAAAATATTACTTATTTTGTGGCCAGATCGCTTCTGTAAAACAAGCTACATATCTCAGTGGCCTTTACCTGGTAAAATATTCCATTGGAACCTCATTTGCCAGTCATCTGGTCCAACCCATGTGAGACTAGGCTCTAAGGAAAGCTGTCTCGGGTGTGGACCAATCAACTTCAAGGACAGTGCACATTATCAGAGTTATGTTTTTGTTTGCATTATGACTGCAGGTATTGCGGTCTATGCAAACATGACTCCTTGTAAAAAAGGTGTCAGTTTTGTTGCCAGATAGAAGGGTTAAAAAACAATTATCTGGTAAAATATTGTTTTTATTTTTTAAGCGATTTCTTTACCGTTCCTACACGTTACCCTCCTATCGTGTTTTTGCGCCATTTGGTCATTTGAATTCCTCCAGAATAAATAAACATTCCGATTCTGATCTCGCGTGCAGCAGGCTTGCAACAGGAGTGTGATGGCTTCGTATGCTCGCGAGAGGTCACAGTGCCTTTGTGGAGGCCTTGATCCAACAGGAGATCGATAGGTGGCTGATGATGATCATTAAAGATGAGAAATAAAATCGTATACGGTCACTGAAGACGTTTGGAGGGGGGTCTGTCAGATGTTAGCTTCTGCCGCGATGGGAATCGCGTTAACAGGCCGTGCCATTTCTGAGTGGTTGTTCGGGCAAGGGCGATTAGGGAACGGGCAAACGCAGAGTGATTACAGGACATTTACTTAACAATTAAGCTGTGAAGAGCATGTGTGTGCGCGTGTGTGTGTGCGCGTGTGTGTGTGTGCGTGTGTACACTGGGAACGGGAGTGTAGCGGTTAGTGCGCTGCGCTACGAACCCGATGACCCGCTCACGGCCACCAACACCAGTGACGATTATCTGAACCGGTCCTGGGCCTCCCTAGATCGACTTAGCCTCAAATGAGTACCTGGTGCGTTGAGCAAAACATCGCCACTGGGGAGACAAAGGCGGCCGGGCAGGAGTGGTGCTTGCCACGGACCCCTCGTGTGCCGTGCCGGCCTTCATAGGGTGCTACTCGCTAACAGCACTTGCCCCAGAAGTCTGTTACAGACCATTTGGGTCTTTCGGTAAAGCCACGTAGATGGAAAAAAAATTAACCCGTAAAAACAAAGTTTTTCACTATAAATCCTTTGTATGCGTGGCATCGGTTTATTTTATTATTAATTTCTGTTTTTCTTGAGTAAGAGTTTTATTTTTATCACATTGGTATTTTGAATTTTTTTTTTCCTAAAAAGTGAAAATGTAGCAATTTTTTTCACGAAAATAAATTGTCACGCACAACGAGTCTGTGTGCAAAATGTCAGCTCGATTGGATCACGGGAAGTGGGTTAAAATGACCGAAAGATTTGCACGGTCGTAAGCGCGCAAGCAAGCAAGCAAGTGAACTTAATATAAAGGATTTAATAAAATAAAATCACGACGTTTCGATCTATGTACAAGGATTTCTCGACTTACGAACATTCGACCGGACGAACTTTCTGTCGTATGTCATGTAGATGCACGTGAAGAACCAGTGGCATCTACAGGAGATTATACAACTTTTAAAGCCATTCCCCGTGTTTCATGTACACGCCGTACAACATGTTTGGAATCGACAGGAGTCAAGTTGGACTTACGAACAAATCGACTTGCGAACAGGCTTCTAGAATGCTCTTCTTGGTTCTTTCGGTAAAGTCACGTAGAAAGGAAATAATAAAATAATAAAATTTTATTTCCCTTCTACGTGACTTTACCGAAAGAACCAAGAAGATGAATCCCTGCAGTCACGAAAGCTTTAAATCGAAATTCTAGAATGCTGTTGAACCGTAACACATTTCATACCACTCACCGTGTGGCCGGTAAAAAACAGTAACACTGCAAAGGTTCCGATTTACGAACCGTCCCACTTCATACCGTGTCAACCCGTATTCTTGTACAGGGAAATTGAGTTGTCAGGTCCATACGGTGTACAGCCGTTTCAATACGTGCTTTGTCGGATGAACGTTGAGATGTATAAGGGGCACGGGTGACCAATAAGGTCTGAATTGGTCTGTAATAAGGTAGAGCACTGATAAGGGCTTGACAGGTTTGCCACGTACGAACGTGTCCTGGGAAACCAATTGTGATCGTAAGTCGAGGACTGCCCTACATGCATTCATACGCAGCCCGTCCCGTTTCCCCACCTATGAGTTTAGCAATGCCTCCCCCTTTGTTGTTGAACCGTAAATGAAAAACAGCAACGCTGCTGCGTCTTCTTGGTTCTTTCGGTAAAGTCACGTAGAAGGGAAATAATAAAATAAAAATGAAAACATAATAAAATACAATTCTCACGACGTTTCGGCCACAACGCAAGCAGACGTCCTCAGGTGAAGAACAGGTCTGTCGAAAATAAAACATAATAAAATACAATTCTCACGACGTTTCGGCCACAACGCAAGCAGCCGTCCTCAAGTGAAGAACAGATCTGTCGGAAAGACAGCGCTATCTTTCCAACATACCTGTTCTTCACCTGAGGACGGCTGCTTGCGTTGTGGCCGAAACGTCGTGAGAATTGCATTTTTTATGTTTCATTTTTATTATTTATTATTTCCCTTCTACGTGACTTTACCGAAAGAACCAAGAAGATGAATCCATGCTGCAGTCACGAAAGCTTTAAATCGAAATTTAACGCTGCTGCGGTTCCAGACTTACGAACCGTCCGACTTACCGTCCCGTGCCCCCCCCCCCCCCGGAGGCACCAATTACGTTCGTAAACCGAGGACTGCCCTACATACATTCATACGCAGCCCCCCCCCCCCACACAGCCTTCCCTAGCGCCAGTGACACGGGCTCTGCTACCGCATTGGGGATGGGGGATGGGCGCATTTGGCCGCTTAACATTCCTCGTGCTCTGCCGCAGACGCTGGCGTTGACTCGCTTAGAACACATTTTGCTATTTTTTTTTTCTCGTAACGCATGGCCATGCGGACGGGTAATGGGGCTCTATCGGATTTCTCGCCGCCTTATTTAATATTATACGTCCTGTATGGATGCGTCTACATCTGTGTGTGCGCTTCTGTGAGTGAGCGAATGGGGAGCTGGTCGCGATTATTTGGAATGGATCGTGGGCCTCCCTAGGTCGACTCAGCCTCAAATGATTAACTGGTGTGGTGTGTAAAAATGAGCGCCTGGAGATAATGGCCGGGTGTGGTGCTGGCATCTCCCGCTCCCTAGTGCGCTCTGCAAGAAGCCTTAATAGGTGCTCGCCACAACACTTCAAGGCCAGGGGCACGAAAGCTCCAAAAATTAAAATTAAGATAGAACAATAACATCATCATCTCGATTTAAAGCTTTCGTGACTGCAGGGATTCATCTTCTTGGTTCTTTCGGTAAAGTCACGTAGAATGGAAATAATAAAATAAAACATAATAAAATAATATTTTATAATGTTTTATTTTATTATTGAATAATTTTGTATTTTATTATTTTATTATTTCCATTCTACGTGACTTTATTATTTTATAATGTTTTATTTGTATTATTTTAATGTTTTATTTTTATTATTTTATTATTTCCATTTTACGTGACTTTACCGAAAGAACCAACAACATCACCATCATCATCATCATCGACGATGTAATATCTGAACTGGCCGGCCCTGGACCGTCCTGCCAACGTCACACGAGCACACGCGCGATGACCAGCGTGGTGAAGTATGGTCAAACAACCGCCACGGCCAAACCAAACGACCGTCACGTGGAGGCCCTCGTTCACCGGCTGACTGCCAACATGTTGTGAATCTCGAGTGTGTTGTTGCTTTTCGATTTAAAGCTTTCGTGACTGCAGGGATTCATCTTCTTGGTTCTTTCGGTAAAGTCACGTAGAAGGGAAGTAATACAATAATAAAAATAAAACATAATTAAATAATTCTCACGACGTTTCGGCCACAACGCTGCCGTTGTGGCCGAAACGTTTTATTATTTTGTTATTTCCCTTCTACGTGACTTTACCGAAAGAACCAAGAAAATGTGTTGTTGCTGTTGTTAAATGTATAAATGTATTATTGTTCTTTCGGTAAAGTCACGTAGAAGGGAAATAATAAAATTAATAAAATTAAATTCTCACGACGTTTCGATTGCAACACAAGCAATCATCATCAGGTGTGAAAACCACAGCAAGAAAATTTGAAAAAAGTGGCGGTTTCTTCTTATCGTCAGCACCACGGCGGTAATGGGTCTTAATTGATTGTGTTCACGCTTACGGTGACGTTCAGACCGCATTCCATTCTCTTTTCTCCCCCTCCTCCGTTCCGAGCATAGATGGACAGCAACTTGCTGTTGTTCAAACGGATGAGCATAGATGGACTCATCCGTTTGAACGCCGCAAGTTGCTGTCCGTGGTGCTGATGTTAAGATAAAAACCGCCACTTTTTTCTAATTTTTGAGATTGGAGACTGCCAGGCGGCAGCACTGCAATGGGATTCATGAATCCATCTGTGCGGCGACGGGGAGAGTGAGTGAGTCCAGGTGTCAAGTGTATCTTGTTTCGCCAGGTGAACGCTCAGGAGACCAGGAGTGACCAGGGTAACCAAAGCGACAAAATAAACAAAAATAGAGCAAAAACAGAAATAGAATTCGGAAACATTCAGCAAAAAAAATAACAATTATAAATACGTACGACGCGAACGTAAATCAACGTTGAATCACAAAGTTAAAAAAATATAAAATCACCCCCAAGACCGATGCACAAGCACGAATTTCAAAACGAAAGCATTCCGAGTCACCTGAATAATGGCAGCGAAAACAGCGCGTAATTAATTAGGTTTGGGCGTTCACTTAATTTGGCACAATCCTCTGTCTGATAATTCAAAAGAGATCAGTTTTAGCTGTCATCCGATGAACTTAGTCCGGCTCGGAGACTGCTCAGGATTAAACGATTGATATTGTGATTAACGGCCAACACTCAACTGGAGCGCTTGTAAATTCGGCGTCACGACGATTTGTTTTTAAACCGGGGAAGGCCCCACTGAGCTATGATGCAGCTCTGCTTCAGAAGCGACCTGGCCACAAACGAGAGCTCAAACGAAGCGGGCTGATCATCGTGTGAATATTTATGAAAACCAAGTATTCTAAAACGCGTGATGTTGAGTCTAAATGTGGAGGGAAAACGTGACCATGGGGAGAGAGAGAGAGACGCAAACTCCACATATACAGCAGCAGGCGTCAGAGTCGGGATCAAACCCACGACATTCATGCATACCAGGCGAAGTTGTTAACATCTCGCCACGGAGAGAGACACGCAAACTCCAATATACAGCAGCAGGCGTCAGGGTCAGGATCGAACCCACGACCTCCTGTACACCAGGTGCGGTAGTTAACATCTCACCACGGAGAGAGACGCAAACTCCAAGTATACAGCAGCAAGTGTCAGGGTCGGGATCGAACCCACGACCTCCTGTATACCAGGCGAGGTAGTTAACATCTCCTAGCCACTTCGGCTGATTGACAATACGGCCTCAGCGGTCGTGGCGTGGCATCATCTCTCTCTCTCGAGGTGATGCACTTCTCCATACAGAGGTCTCAGCGCGTCGATTGCCCACAACGCAAATGGAAATTCGGCAAAGGCGTGTCAACGAGAGGAGAACGAAAGCAAACAAACATTTAAACATCGAACAGCGATCTCACGTGGGCCCACTGTCTCGGTCAGCACAGCGAGTCGAGAAGTAGCAGTTTCGTTTCTTTGAGTTGAACCTCACTGCCACTGTTAAGGAAGTAATCTATGCCTGGAGGTGACGGACTGGCTGCTGGCTGGGCTACTCTCCACCTCAACAACAACTGCGGGCCGTTGTCACCCGTGCTAGCCGGTAACTACAAGACATCTGTGATAAAATATCTATGCTGGAGTGACGGACTGGCTGCTGGCTGGGCTACTCTCCACCCCAACAACAACTGCGGGCCGTTGTCACCCGTGCTAGCCGGGTAACTACAAGACATCTGTGATAAAATACATGTTGTGATTGCTCCTCCTCCTGCGATCTAAATAAATATTCTGACGGTTGTTGAACTGGCTACGCGTGATTTTTTTCCGTGCCAACGAATAAACACGGAGTCGAGTTGAACCGATTGGAGGAGACGTTCGCCGCAGTGACAACAATACCGACGACGAGGTTGGAGTAACGAATTCAGAAGTCTTGACCACGTTTTCATTTGAAATTGATCTGGCTTTCCAATGCCATCATTTGGCCAGAATATTATTTAAATCTTGCAGAAACATAAGCAACCCCCCCCGCAATGCAACGTATCTTGGCATGTTACTATTATTATTGCTACTACGTAAACAATTAAAGCAGATCTATGTAGGTTCTCTGAGAACAGAAGGATCGTGCGAAGATCGTGAACATGACGACAGCTGTCTCCTGTTTTTCGTTTGCAGAGTAATTCACGGATTTTCTACTCGCCATATTAACAATCGTTTATTAGGACGTTGAGTGTGGGCGCCACTGATAATGTAGTTACTAGGCCACTGATAATGTAGTTACTACACCACTGATAATGTAGTTACTACGCCACTGATAATGTAGTTTACTAGGCCACTGATAATGTAGTTACTAGGCCACTGATAATGTAGTTACTAGGCCACTGATAATGTAGTTACTACGCCACTGATAATGTAGTTACTACGCCACAGATAATGTAGTCACTACACCACTGTAATGTAGTCACTACACCACTGTAATGTAGTTACTAGCCACTGATAATGTATTTACTACGCCACTGATAATGTAGTACTATACCAATCATATAGTTACTACACCACTGATAATGTAGTTACTACCACTGATAATGTATTTACTACACCACTGATAATGTAGTTACTACACACTAATAATGTAGTTACTACACACTGATAATGCAGTTACTACACCACTGATAATGTAGTTACTACACCACTAATAATGTAGTTACTACACCACTGATAATGCAGTTACTACACCACTGATAATGTAGTTACTACCACTACTGATAATGTAGTTACTAGGCACTGATGTCGTTACTACGTCATTGAGCTATGCACACTTAAATCAACTAGATCAGTGGCGGGCACACCCCGTGGGAGTGCGAGATGCCCTTTCTGGGGTTGCGTAAGATGGCTAGATTTTTTGTTAAGGCATATCATGGAAACACAAACTAAGCACGCGCATGTAAGTTACAACTCACTTTGTTTAATCAAACCCGATGTATTAACTGACATTATAGATTTACTCTTTTTTACGATTGAGAACCAAATGGGTGCAAAGGTTGCAGTAAATGTTTAGAGCCACTGGTCTGCATTGTGAAAACTCATTTCTTAAGAACTACTTTATGCGTTTCGTTTGTAGTCCTTCTCCACGCACCGCACCTAATAGCACGGTTAGCTACGTTCAACATACACACATAGACTCACACAGAGACCCATAGACTCATACATACCCATAGACTCACACAGAGACCCATAGACTCACACAGAGACCCATAGACACACCCAGAGACGCACAGACTCATACAGACCCATAGACTCATACAGACCCATAGACTCACACAGAGACCCATAGACTCATACATACCCAAAGACTCACACAGAACCCATAGACTCACACAGAGACCCATAGACTCACACAGAGACCCATAGACTCATACATACCCATAGACTCACACAGAACCCATAGACTCACACAGAGATCCATAGACTCACACAGAGACCCATAGACTCATACATACCCATAGACTCACACAGAACCCATAGACTCACACAGAACCTTATAGACTCACACAGAACCCCATAGACTCACACAGAGACCCATAGACTCACACAGAGACCCATAGACTCACACAGAGACCCATAGACACACACAGAGACGCACAGACTCATACAGACCCATAGACTCACACAGAAATCCATAGACCCACACAGAGACCCATAGATTAATACAGACCCATATACTCACAGAGACCCATAGACTCACACAGAGACCGATAGACTCACACAGAGACCCATAGACTCACACAGAGACCCATAGACTCACACAGAGACCCATAGACTCACACAGACACCCATAGACTCACACAGAGACCCATAGACTCACACAGAGACCCATAGTCCCACACAGAGACCCATAGACTCATACAAACCCATAGACCCACACAGAGACCCATAGACTCATACAAACCCATAGACTCACACAGAGATCCATAGACCCACACAGAGACCCAAAGATTAATACAGACCCATATACTCACAGAGACCCATAGACTCACACAGAGATCCATAGACTCACACAGAGACCCATAGACTCACACAGAGACCCATAGACTCACACAGAAACCCATAGACTCACACATACCCATAGACTCACACAGAACCCCATAGACTCACACAGAGACCCATAGACTCATACATACCCATAGACTCACACAGAACCCCATAGACTCACACAGAGACCCATAGACTCACACAGAGACCCATAGACCCACACAGAGACCCATAGACTCATACAGACCCATAGACTCACACAGAGATCCATACACCACACAGAGACCCATAGATTAATACAGACCCATATACTCACAGAGACCCATAGACTCACACAGAGACCCATAGACTCACACAGAGACCCATAGACTCAGAGACCCATAGACTCACACAGAGACCCATAGACTCACACAGACACCCATAGACTCACACAGAGACCCATAGACTCACACAGAGACCCATAGTCCCACACAGAGACCCATAGACTCATATAAACCCATAGACCCACACCGAGACCCATAGACTCATACAAATCTATAGACTCACACAGAGATCCATAGACCCACACAGAGACCCAAAGATTAATACAGACCCATATACTCACAGAGACCCATAGACTCACACAGATACCCATAGACTCACACAAAGCCCCATAGACTCACACAGAGACCCATAGACTCACACAGAGACCCATAGACTCAGAGACCCATAGACTCACACAGAGACCCATAGACTCACACAGACACCCATAGACTCACACAGAGACCCATAGACTCACACAGAGACCCATAGTCCCACACAGAGACCCATAGACTCATACAAACCTATAGACCCACACAGAGACCCATAGACTCATACAAACCCATAGACTCACACAGAGATCCATAGACCCACACAGAGACCCAAAGATTAATACAGACCCATATACTCACAGAGACCCATAGACTCACACAGAGACCCATAGACTCACACAAAGTCCCATAGACTCACACACAGAGACCCATAGACTCACAGAGACCCATATACTCACACAGAGACCCATAGACTCACACAGAGACCCACAGACTCACACAGAGACCCACAGACTCACACAGAGACCCACAGACTCACACAGAGACCCATAGACTCACACATAGACCCATAGACTCACACATAGACCCACAGACTCACACAGAGACCCACAGTTTGTTATTCTTCCCCCGCATCTCCGAATAGCACGTTTGGCTGCGTACGGTGCGAAAGAAGTTCAACATCCCCCCCCCCCACATGTCCCCACCAACACACACGCACACACACGCCGAGTCGCCAGTGCTGCGCTCAGCACAGAAGCGCCGCCGCTGTAGCTGTGAGCTCGCGCGCAGCACGTGGCGGTGAATACAAAATAAACCGGTGGCCTCTCAACTCCCACGTGTGTCTCACCCCCACCCACCACCCACTCCGTTCTAACGCCTCCCACCACCCCCTCTCTCTCCGCTACCCCCCTCCTCTTTCCACCCCCACATCCACCCACCCCCCTCTCTATACCCCCCCCTCTTTGCTACCTCCCCCCTCTCCACCCCTTAAACCCCCCTCCCCCTCTCTCTAACCCCCCTCTCTCTGCTANCCCCCCCTTTCCACCCCCAAATCCACCCACCCCCCCTCTCTCTATACCCCCCTCTCTCTGCTACCCCCTCTCTCCACCCCCTAAACTCCCCCTCTCTCTAACCCCCCTCTCTGCTACCCCCCCCTTTCCACCCCCACATCCACCCACCCCCCTCTATATACCCCCCCTCTTTGCTACCTCCCCCCTCTCTCTATACCCCCTCTCTCTATACCCCCCTCTCTTTGCTACCTCCCCCCTCTCTCCACCCCCTAAACCCCCTCTCTATATACCCCCTCTCTGCTCCTCCCCCTCTCCACCCCCTAAACCCCCCTCCCCCTCTCTCTATACCCCCCCCCTCTCTATACCCCCTCTTTGCTACCTCCCCCCCCCTCTCCACCCCCTAAACCTAACCCCCCCTCCCTCTCTCTAACCCGCCCCCCCGTCTCCACCACCACCACCAGCCACCCGCTGCCACGTTGGGGCGGCGTGCTTTGATTTAAGGCTGAGCAGCCTGAGCGACATTGGATTGGGGGTGGAGGGGAGGGGATGATGTGGGGGTGGAGGGAGGGATGTGGGGGGTGGAGGGGAGGGATGTGGGGGTGGAGGGGAGGGGCTGGTGTGTGTGGGGGTGATGGGTGGGGTTCACCGGGGGTTAGCGCAGCGGTGAGCGCGCTGCGTTACGAACCGGCGATCCTGGTTCGATTCCCACTCACGGCTACCAACATCGACGAGGATTATCTGAACCGGTCCTGGGCCAAATGAGTACCTGGCACGGTGTCTGAACGTCGCCACTGGGGAGACAAAGGCGGTCGGGCGTGCGCGTTGCAGGCCACCCACCCCCTCGTGTGCCGTTCCGGCCTCCATAGGTGTTCGCTATTCGTGAACAGCACTTTCCCCGATAGCCTGTTAAAGGCTATACGGGCGATCTTTGTATGTTTGTGTGGGGGGGGGGATGAGGAGTGGGGGCTGCGTGTGAGCGCATCTCGACGGATGGAGGGAGGCGGCACGCAATAGCGGGGTGGGAGGGAGTGGAGGCAGCTGGAGGAGGAGGAGGTGGTGGTGGTGTAGCGGCGGCGACGGATGCTGCTGCTGCTGCTCCAACCTCTGCTGCTACTGCTGCGTTGAGGAGGAGCGCCGGTGGGAGCAAGACACAACTAACTGCTGCATCTGCAACTACAGCATCATCGTCATCATCAGCAGCAGCAGCATCAACAGCAGTAGCAGCAGCAGAAGCAAGCAGAAGCAAGCCACAGCAGCAGCAGCAGCCAAGACAAGAGAAGGAGGTGGAGCATTCCTGCATCACGTCTCGCTCCCCTCCGTCACCGCATGGGGAGGCGGGATTGGGCTGGCGGTTCGCGGCGCACGAGGTTGGAGGATCTGGAGGAGGAGGAGGTGGTGGTGGTGCCGGAGGAGGAGGTGGTGGTGGTGGTGGCAGAAGAGGAGGAGGAGGAAGATTTGGCTTCACGGGTCTACGATGCGTGTCATCGTCGGCTGAGCCGTGCCGCTGGGCCGCTTTCCCGGCCGATCTGCAGCAGATGACAATGCGTCTGTGTGCACTGCTGCTGCTGCCACTACTCGTGATTATGGGGTCCCCGCTGGCGAGACGAGCGGTCAAGAGCGCGCCCAACCGGACCTACAAGACGGCTCGACCCCTGGCCGCGCCACCATCATCATCATCATCATCCTCGTCTTCGTCCTCGTCGTCATCATCACCATCGTCGTCGTCGTCGTCATCATCATTGTCATCGGGAGCGGCGTCGTCATTGGCATCGTCTAAATCGTCGTCGGCTTCTTCTTCGTCGGCTGATTCATCGGCGCCGTTATCGTCCTCATCAATATCGTCGAAATCGTCGTCGTCGTCGTCATCGTCGTCTTCATCGTCGTCGTCCGCAAGCGGAAGGAACTACTGCCTCGGCTACTTCGACGTGATGGGCCTCTGGGACCCGCCGTTCAGCTGCAACTCGACCGAGTATCGTTTCTGCTGCGGCACCTGTAGCATGCGCTACTGCTGCAACATTTTCGGCTCGCAGCTCAATCAGTCGGTGTGCCACAACTACAAGACGCCCGACTGGGCCTCTCCTACCGCCAACCAGAAGCCCACCGCGGACCCGATTCCAATTACGACCCCGCCATGGACCGCACCAATCTCGTGGTCTACATCGTGTTCGGAGTCATCGCCCTAGCGCTGCTGTCCGCGGTGCTGGCCAAAGTGGTGCTCAGGAGGGTGACACGCGCCGCCAGGGATATTAAAATGCCCAAGTAAGTTGCGGTTCGCGAGGCATTGTGCGGATGAGCGGACGGTTTTTGTTTTTGTTGCTTTGCCGATGACCGGTAGCGGCGGTGTCAAGATCGTCCTCTGTGGAGGAGGTGGAGGCTCGTGGGCAGTGCCAGGCTAGGTGCGCTGTGAGGCTACTGGGCAGTTGGAGGCAGTCGCCCTCCAACAACGAGCGGAGCGCCGGGCAGATAGTGGGGGAGCAAAGCTTGTGCATCGGCCAGTCATCTCAGGCGGTCCAGCCACGGCACCTGGTTCTGACCAGTGACCTTCCTGTCAGACAGCCTTTGGCACGTCACGTGGTCTCAGGGTGCACCTAGCCTGGCACAGGCGTCGTGGCGAACGGCGGCTGTTGTTCTGGGTTGTGGTTTATAGGATGAGCGGCGGTGAGCTCAACTGCTGCTTGCGGAACCTGGCTACCCGAGTTCGACTCTCGCTCACGGCTCAAGCGTAACTGAAGAATATCTGAACCGTTCGTGGGCCTCCTCGCCTAGGTCGACTCAGCCTTAAACGAGAAGCTGACGCGGTGTGTAACACATCCAGCTCCGCGGGAGACAAAGGCGGCCGGGCGTGGTGCCGGCCACACCAACCGCCTCGTGTTCCGTTCGCTTAACGGCACTTGCCCCGACAGTCCGTGAAGGCTACACGGGGTATCTTTGTCTCGTGGCCTGTGGTCTGAGAGCGCCCTTGCAGTGAGCGTGTTCTTTGATTCATGCATTACCGTCATCGTCATTCTATCCACTGCTGGATGAAGGCCTGCCCAAGCCGCCGCCGCCGCCGCTATCACGCAGCAATCCAAGCCGGCAACTGGGAACGAACCCAATTCGCTGCTCCATCTCCTCCGTCTGTCGATAGCCATCGCATCGTTTAAAGCCCGGCTCGTGCGGAGTTCAGTTCCAGCGAATCGTTGCGGCTCCCGGCCACATCCAACCTTTCGGCCTTTCTTTGTCCTCACGAATTTGTATGAACCTGCTCACGGGATTCTGGGAATCATACTTTTTGGGGTGCAAAGCCAGAGGATTATTATTGCATAGGCGTAACGTGTACTCTAGTGGTAGTGCCTTACGCCAATAATTGTTACGCACCCCCACCCAGATAAGCCAACCTCACAGCGCTCAAGTCGAGTCAGACATGGAACCCTGTTAACATCTCGTTATAATAACGATAATCTCCGTCCGAGATGATCAGTTGATTAATTCGCTCGCCTGCCCCGTGCAATCTGTCCACCCGTCGTGATGGATGCATTTTTTTCTCGCACCAGCGATGCTTATTCATTTATATGGCCATGCATTCATTCCTCCACTGATTAAGCTACACCATGCGCCCCCCTTCCCCTCCATAGTCTCGTACACACGGCGGCGATACATAAATAATAATAATAATAAAATATCCATGTACACGCGTACCGATTTTCATGTTTTCGCAACAGCGTCCGCTGCTCATTTTGCGTATTCGTTGGGAGACCGATGAACTTGTCTGGGCCCTCCATCCACAAACGCGTCAGTAAATCCCTTCGCAGCGACGTGTTTCGGTGTTGCATTCGGTCCTCCGCCGATTACAGATAGATCCATCCCGGTATTCGGTCATTCGCACATCGGTCAATTTATCCCCCGTTCGTGTATACGCGTTACTCAAATGCGAAAACCCCTTCATGCGTTCGCGCATTCATTAAACACCCCCATCAATCCCCTTCACCCTATCCGTGCGTTCATTCGCCCCCTTGATCCGTCCATATATATTATCATCATCATCATTATTATTATTCCGCTCACTTATCGATAACTCCATCCATCCCACCCGTCCATCGATTCGTCCGTGCGCGCCGCCGCGCATCCCATCTCCACGCGTCGATTCCGTTTCATTGCCAATGCTCCTCCGCCGGTCGATCAACCTCCTCGCCATCAGCCAGTGAGTGGTTGACTCATCTCACATCCCCTGTGAGCAGAGGTCGCAAACGGGTTTTGATTCCTTACCCGTACCCGGCCGCACCAGGGTCGCAAACGGGTACCCGTACCCGGCCGCACCAGGGTCGCAAACGGGTACCCGTACCCGTACCCTACCCGTACCCGGCCGGGTACGGTTAGGGTACGGGTATCGGGTACCCGATTGCGACCTCTGGGATGAAGCATGTTGCAGGCGCGGTCAGTTGATTCTAGGAACTTGAATTGTGAGAAGAGACAAGACGTTGGGAAATGAGTGACAAACAGTTACTCACCAGTGACTCACGGCCTACCCGTACCCGGCCGCACCAAGGTCGCAAACGGGTATCGGTACCCGGTTGCGACCTCTGCCTGTGAGACACAGGGCCACGACGAAGCCCTCTCCATCTTTGCCCCGTGCCTGGCTGCACACTTACGCCTCCTCTACCCGCGCACAGCTTCGTCCGACCCAAACCCAAACTCTCCATCTTTGCCCCGTGCCTGGCTGCACACTTACGCCTCCTCTACCCGCGCACAGCTTCGTCCGACCCAAACCCAAACTCTCCATCTTTGCCCCGTGCCTGGCTGCACACTTACGCCTCTTCTCCCGCGCACAGCTTCGTCCGACCCAAACCCAAACTCTCCATCTTTGCCCGTGCCTGGCTGCACACTTACGCCTCCTCTACCCGCGCACAGTTTCGTCCGACCCAAACCCAAACTCTACACCGCCATCGACGGATTTTTTCGCCACGTGGGAGGTTCTTTTTTTGGGGGGACGGTGGCGGCCTCAACGAAAGGCGTTCCTCTGCAGGGCCCTTTCAAGGGTTCTAGATTTGAAGCTTTCGTGACTGCAAGGATTCATACTTTTAGTTCTTTCGGTAAAGTCACGTAGGTAAAAAATGAAATTAAAATTAATAAAAAAAAAACAATAAATCACGACGTTTCGGAGGCAACACAAGCTTCTGTCTGCAGGTGAAACTGTCACAGCAAATCTTGATACAGATATTTTGCTGTGACAGTTTCACCTGAAGACGGAAGCTTGTGTTGCCTCCGAAACGTCGTGATTTTATTGTTTTATTTTTTTTTTTTTATTACTTTCAAGGGTTGTCTGTTTCGCTCCCTCGGACGTTCGTTTTCAATCTCCTCGTCACTGCGGACGCTCGTTCAGTTTCCCCGCACCACGGCACCTTTCGTTCGATAAGCCGTGATTCGTTTGCGTGTTAGCCTCGCGAATATCCGTTTAGTTGTCATTCCGTCCACGACTCGTTCGTTCCTTCCTCCGACGTTTGCGATCTGATGCATCTGCCCTTCGTTACGCGCATTTATTCGTCCAATTAATCGTTCCTTCATAAGTAATTAATACCACCGGCCTCACACAAATCCATCCCACTCTTCATGCATCATCATATCTTCACCAATTTTCTCATCACCTATCAGTACATTTGTCAGTTATCAATACAACCTTGCATCCATTTCGTGTATACCATATCAGCACACACATACATGCATGCATACATCCATCAATACAACTATTGCATCATGTCCAAAACGTTGTACTCACACATATGTACGTATGTATATGCCCACAAGACACCACCACCACCACAGATATTATCACCAACATCACCAACACCCCACCATCACCACCTCCACCATCAGCATCACCAATGCCATCTTCATCACCAGCACCATTCCCACGACCATCATCACAACCAACACCACCGCCATCACCCGCACCACCACCATCACCGCCGTCAATATCATTACCATCATCACCACGACTACATCACAACCATCAACACGACCATCACCACCACCAGTAGCACCACCACCACCACCATCGTCACGTATCCGGTGCCAATGTATTGAGCCCCGCTTCGCAGCAAAATGTCACTGTGGTCTTTCCACGCAGTGATCCTGGTCCCCTTTCATGGGAATGTGGAATTTCCACCACTCTGTTGGCAGAGCAGACAGACACCTGATGGTAGCTAACGGAGGATGAGGTGGTTGTGGTGGAGGAGGCGGAACGGGTTGGAGGAGGAACAGGAGGAGGAGGAATAGGAGGAGGAGATGGAGGAGTAACAGGAGGAGGAGGAGATGGAGGAAGAGATGGAGGAGGAGGAATATGAGGATGAGATGGAGGAGGAGATGGAGGAGGAGGAGGAGGAGGGACAAGAGGAGGAATAGGAGGATGAGATGGAGGAGGAGGAATAGGAGGATGAGATGGAGGAGGAACAGGAGGAGGAGGAGATGGAGGAGGAGATGGAGGAGGAGGAGGAGGGACAAGAGAGGAATAGGAGGATGAGATGGAGGAGGAGGAATAGGAGGATGAGATGGAGGAGGAACAGGAGGAGGAGGAGATGGAGGAGGAGATGGAGGAGGAGGAGGGACAGAGGAGGAATAGGAGGATGAGATGGAGGAGGAGGAACCAGAGGAGGAGATGGAGGAGAAGGAACAGGATGAGGAGGAACAGGAGGAGGAGGAACATGAGGAGGAGCAGATAGAGGAGAGGAGGAGGAGGAGGAGGAACTAGAGGAGTAGATGGAGGAGAAGATGGAGGAGGAACCAGAGGAGGAATAGGAAAATGAGGAGGAACAGGAGGAGGAAAAGGATGAGGAGGGACAGGAGAAGGAGGAGATGGAGGAGAGGAACATGAAGATGAGATGGAGGAGGAGGAGATGGAGGAGGAGGAACAGGAGGAGGAGATGGAGGAGGAGGAAGAGATGGAGGAGGAGGAGATGGAGGAGGAGGAACGAGAGGAGGAGATGGAGGAGGATGAAGAGGAGGAGGAGGAGATGGAGGAGGAGAGGAAGGTGGTCTGCTGGCGAGATCACAGCGCTGGCAGTGCAATGCTATCGGTCCAGGGTGGCAGCGGTCATTTGCAGGATGCAATAACACTAATCACAATGGACGTATTTATCCAGGATAGCAACGGTGAGTCGTACGTCTCTTTTTTCACGAGGGTCCTTCATTCTTTATTTTATTTTAAAGATTCGTTTTCAGTCAATGAATGTTGAGGTTTTTTGTTACACATACAGTATATATATACACACAAAAGTGGCAGGAAACCAGAGCATCCAGAGAAAACCCACATACAGATGGACAACAGATGGCGATCAGTCCCCTCGTTGTGCCCCCATCTCCTGGCGAGACAGGGCACCGGTTGTTGTTAGTTTCTGACCCTGTGTCCATACTGGGCACCTGTGAAAAAGAGCTTTATCGCTCATCGGATTCTTCCAGCCTAAAACAAAGATTCCGATTCTCACGGCATCTGTGTGGTGATCCACTATCACCTCGGCGTTACGTGCCAGAGCTTGGCCTGCTAACGCCAGGTGTCACGAGGAATCGACAAAATCACACTCAGAAGGCTGGAGGAATCCGATGAGCCATGGAGCTCTTTCACCGGCTTGCTGCAGAGCGCCCATCGCTCATGCCCGTGGCTAGACACGGACGTTGCTGGCACGTTGCGTGGACCTAAGGTTTGCTTGGGCACGGACGTGAACACGTGTCCACGTGAACACGTGTCCGCAGCTCGGGATTAATTTCAGCGATGGGAGCTGTCCGGTGGCTATGAGATGTTAACTACCTCTCCTGGTGTACATGAGGTCGTGGGTTTTATGCCGATCCTGACGCCTGCTACTGTATATTTGGAGTTTGCGTCTCTCTCCGTGGTGAGATGTTAACTACCTGGCCTGGTGTACAGGACGTCGTGGGTTCCATCCGACCATGACGCCTGCTGCTGTATATTTGGAGTTTGCGTGTCTCTCCGTGGTGAGATGTTAACTACCTCGCCTGGTGTGCAGGAGGTCGTGGGTTTCATCCCGACCATGACGCCTGCTGCTGTATATTTGGAGTTTGCGTGTCTCTCTCTCCCTGTGGACGCGTGGTTTTTTCTCTGTAGCCATCCGTGCTAAAGAAGTTCAACATACGTACAGTGCAGGTATTGATGGTGCTTGGATGAGACCTTGTTACGCCCATTGTATGGGCACGGGTACCTGTGAAGAGTTGGTCTATTTACCGCTTGCATTTCGTTTTTGTTACTAAACTAAACATTAGTTTTGATTTTACCAGGTAAGGCCCCACTGAGCTATTTAACTCGTTTGGAGAAGCGACCTCGCTATCAGAAATTATAGCTCAACGAAGTGGCTCATTAATCATCGTATGGAAACTTATAGTGGCCAAATAGTCTGAACGCGCGACGTTGATTCTAAGTGTGGAGGGAAAACCGGAGGATCCGGAGAAAAATTCACGCGACCACTGGGAGAGAGAAACGTGCAAACTCTAAATATGCAACAGTCGTCAGGGTCGGGATCGAACCCACGACTTCCTGTATACCAAGCGAGGTAGTTAACATCTCCTAGCTACCATGGCTTCCCTTGCTTTTACTTGTTTAGGGTGGAATCGTTGTCAATCACAAGGCAATGGAGCTACCGGAGCAGGGCAGGCACGTTACAAAGACAGAGATGTCCCATGTAACCTTCATCGGCTCTTGGGGCAAGTGCCGTTAGGGAGTAGTACCTACGAAGGCCGGCACGGCACACGAGGGGGCGGGTGGCCAGCACCACGCCCGACCGCTGAGTCGACCTAGGGCGGCCCAGGGCCTGCTCAGATATTCGTCGCTGGTGTCGGCCGTGAGCGGGAATCGAACTCGGGTCACAGCGGGCTCGCCACGCGCACCGCTCGCCACGAGCAGTGCACGTCACACTCGTCACGTGCCACACGCGTCACACGTCACGTGTCACGTGCCACACGCGTCACACGTCACGTGACGCGTGTCACGCGAGCGAAATGGCCTCGTTCCGTGCCAGGCTCGACGCTGGCGTTGTGAGGACGTCGGGGAAACTTTGGAGCCGACGCGCCGGTTCGCGGGCAGGGTGACCTCGGTGGCACAAGGGTCGGAGACGCACCTGTGCCGGTCACGGCTGAGAACCTGGGTTCGAATCCAGCGGTCATTTGTTGTTGTTGTTGGCCGCCCTGGCTGCACGTGGCACTCTCCGAGTGCAGTCGTGAGTTGGGTGGTCTCAGCTCGCAGCAACAATACAAACCCGTGGCATTCAGCGCGGGTCTCCATCTAACACAACTCCAGCTTCCGAGAACGAGCGAGTGCCGCGCTGCGTAACGCTTTGCAACGCGTGCGATACAAGAATACTAATGAGATCGCGATTGAAGTATTGAAATGCTCGTTTCGTCTGAATCCTGCTACCATCCACCAAAACTNCCCCCCCCCTCACCTCCTTTGTCTCTCTTCATTGAGGTTGGTGCTGCCAGGGCAGTAATCTTTCATCACCGCACTGATTACCCCTGCACTCTGCATGGCACATCCATACCGGGGAAATCAATGCGTCTGCTGCTGCTGCAGTTGCCGCTGCAGCTGCTGCATGAAGATCGCGCAGTCAAAGCGCAGTGTGAAACGTTCACGGATGGATGCTGGGAGCTTAGCCCGATGGATGAACAGCCGCCTATAGCTACACCAGTCCTCCACACCCCCCCTCCCAACAGCAAAACCTCCAACTCCTTCTCATAGTGAGCAGCAACCACCAGGTCATTCGCGTTTGTAACATGGTTAACCAGTTAGCAGCCATCCCTTGACCACATCCGGGCATCGATCAACCTTCCATTGTATCTGTACCCGGTAGAAATTCCAATGGCACCTCCGATTAGAACGGATGGCTACGTGCGGTGCGAAAGAAGTTCTACACACATACATACATGCATAGTCGGTGGGAGCAAGTGTCCGTATGTTAATGTTCCTTTCCATTACATATGACAGTGCACCGGCTTTGATTGACAAGCGAGTCCGACTTCTGCTGATGAGGCACTGAATGTGTGTATGCGTGTACGTATGTTGAATTTCNTTTTTGCGTCGTACTTAGCCAACCGTGAGAATCGGAGGTGCGGGGGAAGGGCAAGAAACTATGGGTCTCTGTGTGAGTCTGTGGGTCTCTGTGTGAGTCTATCGGGTCTCTGTGTGAGTCTATGGTCTCTGTGTGAGTCTGTGGGTTCTGTGTGAGTCTATGGGTCTCTGTGTGATTTGTATGGTACTCTGTGTGAGTCTATGGTTCTCTGCGTGAGTCTGTGGGTCTCTGTGTGTGTCTATCGGTCTCTGTGTGAGTCTGTGAGTCTCTGTGTGAGTATATGGGTCTATATGTGTGTCTATGGGTCTCTGTGTGATTTTTATGGTTATCTGTGTGAGTCTATGGTTCTCTGTGCGAGTCTGTGGGTCTCTGTGTGAGTCTATGGGTCTCTGTGTGAGTTTATGGGTCTCTGTGTGCGTCTATGGGTCTGCATGAGTATATGGGTCTGTATGAGTCTATGGGTCTCCATGTGAGTCGATATGTCTCTGTGTGAGTCTATGGGTCTGTGTGAGTCTCTGGGTCTGTATGAGTCTATGGGTCTCTGTGTGAGTCTATGGGTCTCTGTGTGAGTCTATGGGTCTGTGTGAGTATATGGGTCTGTATGAGTCTATGGGTCTCTGTGTGGTCTATGGGTCTCTGTGTGAGTCTATGGGTCTCAATGTGGGTTTATGGGTCTATGTGTGAGTCTATGGGTCTAGGTGTGAGTCTATTGGTCTCTGTGTGAGTCTATGGGTCTCTGTGTGGGTCTATGGGTCTCTGCGTGAGTGTATGGGTCTCTGTATGAGTGTATGGGTGTCTGTGTGAGTCTATGGGTCTCTGTGTGAGTCTATGGGTCTGTGTGGGTATATGGGTCTGTAAGAGTATATGGGTATCTGTGTGGGTCTATGGGTCTCTATGTGAGGTATGGGTCTCTGTGTGGGTCTATGGGTCTGTGTGAATTTATGGGTCTCTGTGTGAGTCTATGGGTATGTGTGAGGCTATGGGTCTCTGTGTGAGTCTATGTGTCTCTGTGTGAGTCTATGGGTCTCTGTGTGAGTCTATGAGTCTATGTGTGAGTCTATATACGTGTATGTATATATGTTGAACTTCTTTTGCGCCATACGTAGCCAATCGCGCTAATCGGAGATGTGTGCAAAGGACACGTATTCAGAGCTATTGTCTGCTTATCTCTTTCGTTGTTAGTAGCATAATGAGGATTACAACGATATGGGTATTTCGATACTTAAAGAGTCATATAATTTACGGCGATATCTATCGGATGATGACGACGACGACGGTGATGACGATGATGATGTTGCTAACAGCTGTCAATACATCAGTAGATTGACGACGATGATGATTCGAATAAGCGAGCGTCTATCCCTATGTAGAAGTAACGTCACGATGAGAGTCAGCATCAATGCATTGGCAGTTACGATGATCACGATGAGTAGACGCCAGCTTGTAAAATATGTCAACAGGAATGATGATGATGATGAATTACATCATCATCTTCTTGGTTCTTTCGGTAAAGTCACGTAGAAGGGAAGTAATAAAATAATAAAATAAAACATAACAAAATAATTCTCACGACGTTCCGGCTACAACGCAAGCAGCCGTCTTCAGGCGAAGACGGCTGCCGTCTTTACAATCTGACTTTACCGAAAGAACCAAGAAGATGAATCCCTGCAGTCACGAAAGCTTTAAATCTAAATTTGCATCATCATCACCGAGCGCATTGCAATATAAAATAGTGCGATTGGGAACTTGAAGCAGTGATAGGTTCACCAACGACTGCACGACGATGACGATGCAGACCAAGATGGTTTTCTTTGAAATCGACGGAAGTGCGACGATTCTATTACGACAACTTTAGATACGTCAACAACACTCTGATGATAATGACGATGACGACGATGTTTCAACACATCATGAGTAGTTGTTGGAAGAAGATGATGATCAGGGATCGGGGAGATGATTTATCTGCAGTTCAATCAATCAATCAAGTCTTTATTTCTATAGCACTAATTCGTGCAAAAAATGCCATTCAAAGTGCAGTACAGATTTTCAAAAACATTGTTAAGAGACTAAATTGCAAGAAGAATAAAAGCAATTTCTATACAGACAAAATTGGTTTAACACGTAGGCGTTCGCGACCAATATCATCCATAATAGAGGTTTTTGGTTAGATCGCGTAAATATATAAATGTGTCATTAAAACCCACTGTCGCCTGATGAAGCTGGTTGTAATTACTGGCGAAACGTCGTGCTCAGATTGTAAATGTTGTGGCTTGGCTCTCCAACACACAACCGGTGTGTTGTACTAGTATACTACACTATACACTACACTTATACACTGCACTAGACATTGCACTGCACTACACTATACACTACACTTATACACTGCACTAGACACTGCACTACACTACACACTAGTGCTGTACTAGTATACTACACTATACACTACACTATACACTACACTATACACTAGTGCTGTACTAGTATACTACACTATACACTACACTATACACTACACTATACACTAGTGCTGTACTAGTATACTACACTATACACTACACTATACACTACACTATACACTACACTACACACTAGTGCTGTACTAGTATACTACACTATACACTATACACTACACTATACACTAGTGCTGTACTAGTATACTATACTATACACTACACTACACACTAGTGCTGTACTAGTATACTACACTATACACTACACTATACACTGGTGCTGTACTAGTATACTACACTATACACTACACTATACACTACACTATACACTAGTGCTGTACTAGTATACTACACTATTCACTACACTATACACTACACTATACACTACACTACACACTAGTGCTGTACTAGTATACTCACTATACACTACACTATACACTAGTGCTGTACTAGTATACTATACTATACACTACACTACACACTAGTGCTGTACTAGTATACTACACTATACACTACACTACACACTAGTGCTGTACTAGTATACTACACTATACACTACACTATACACTACAATATACACTACACAACACACTAGTGCTGTACTAGTATACTACACTATACACTACACTATACACTACACTATACACTACACTATACACTAGTGCTGTACTAGTATACTACACTACTATACACTACACTACACACTACACTATACACTAGTGCTGTACTAGTATACTACACTACTATACACTACACTATACACTACACTATACACTAGTGCTGTACTAGTATACTACACTATACACTACACTATACACTACACTATACACTAGTGCTGTACTAGTATACTACACTATTCACTACACTATACACTACACTATACACTAGTGCTGTACTAGTATACTACACTATACACTACACTATACACTACACTATACACTACACTATACACTCCACTATACACTACACTATACACTACACTACACACTAATGCTGTACATGTGACGAATTGGCCACGTTCTGTTTACGTGACAACCCTTACTAGTTGGCTGTGTCGGGTGGTGACGGGTTTTAACGATACATTTATACAATTACGCGCTCCAACCCAAAAAACAAAACAGCATTATAATAATTGCTATCGAGGGCATGTAACAAAGGATAACACTACAAGATAATTTTAAGTAAAAATCAAGTTTCAAAAGGTGAGTTTTGAGATTGAACTTAAATTGCTCAATGATTGCGAAGTCCTCAGATGCCCCGGCAGGCTGCTCTACACTGAAGGCCGCCTTCTCTGTGAATTTTGGTCCTGGTCCTTGGGACATTGAAAGACCGGAGGATTTGAGAGCTCTTGCTGGTTCATGTCTACAAAGCATGGACGATATGTATGCTGGTGCAAAACCATTCAACGATTTAAAAAATATTTCGATTTAAAGCTTTCGTGACTGCAGGGATTCATCTTCTTGGTTCTTCCGGTAAAGTCGCGTAGAATGGAAATAATAAATAATATAAATAAAACATAGTAAAATAATTCTCACGACGTTTCGGCCACAACGCAAGCAGCCGTCCTCAGGTGAAGAACAGGTCTGTCGGAAAGACAGATCTGTTCTTCGAAACGTCGTGAGAATTATTTTATATATTTATATTATTTTATTATTTCCATTCTACGTGACTTTGCCGAAAGAACCAAGAAGATGATTNAAAAAAAAAACATTTTAACACGTAGCAGGCTTTCGCGACCAATATTATTCACAATAAAGGGTTTGGGTTAGATCGCGTACGTATCAATGTGTCGTAACCCTCCACCACCCGACATAGCCAATTAGTAATTGGGTTCCGTGATGACGTCATCCTGCTCTATTTAAGACCGGAAACAGGTGGATTTCTTCACTATTCTGGCAAATCGCCCGATGATGCTGGATGTAATTACTGGCTCAACGTCGTACTGCTCAAATTGTAAATGTGGATTTACTCTCCAACACACCGGTGGGCTGAAGTAGTAACTAACTGGCGTTTTGTCACGTGACAAATCCCTTACGGTAATCGGCTGTCGGTGGTGGAGGGTTACGACACATTTATACTTACGCGATCTAACCCAAAACCCCCTTATTATGGATTTAAAAACCAATTAACATTTAAAAAAAAATTCTATCACTGACTGTTAGCCAGTGCAAGGACCGTAAAATAGGTGTAACGTGGGTGCTCTTTTTGGTTTTCGTAAGCACCCGTGCTACTGCATTCTGAATAAGTTGTAGGTTACATCTTGACTTTCTCGGAAGACCAGAAGCCTCCTGGTAATAAAAGCATGCATCAGTTTCTCAGTAGTAAACCGAGAGAGAAAGGGCTGAATCTGAGCTATATTTACAAGATGATTAAATGCCGTTTTGGTGATATATGTGATGTGGGCTTCAAAATTAAAATCCGGATCAAACAAAACACCAAAGTCTTCTTGGTTCTTTCGGTAAAGTCACGTAGAAGGGAAATAATAAAATAATAAAAATAAAACATTATAAAATATTACTTTAATATTTGTATTTATATTTATTTTATTATTTCCCTTCTACGTGACTTTACCGAAAGAACCAAGAAGATAAATCCCTGCAGTCACGAAAGCTTTACATCGAAAAACAAAACACCAAAGTGTTTAACCTGCAGTTTGGCGTTTTTGTCAGCGAGCAAAAATGTGTGAGCAGTTCAACTCTTTGGGCTCTTGCTCAATGTACAGGACCTCTGTCTTGTCGTTGTTAGGTGCCAGGAAATTCAGTGCCATCCACGTTTTAATATCATCATCATCGCACTTCATCGGGTATCGATGGGGCTTACATCATTCGGTGATACCGAAATGCATAGTTGCGTATCATCAGCGTAGCTATGAAAACCAATCTCAAGTTTCCTGATCATATCGCCCAGTTGTAGCATATAGAGACTGAATAAACCACGTCCCAGAATGGAGCTTTGTGGAACGCCGCACGTAATTTCTGTCTTTAAGAACGACAGATCGCCTATGGATACAAATTGCTCTCTGTCGGTCAAATAGCTCTTAAACCAATTTGCAACTGTACCCGACAGGCCGAGCCATCTCTGCAGTCTATCAAAAAGAATATTGTGATCAACCGTGTCAAACGCTGCGCTAAGATCCAAAAGCACAAGGACTGATACATTTTTTTGTCATCAGCGTTCAATCTTAGATCATTAACAACTCTAACAAGGGCTGTTTCAGTGCTCTGTTGAGCACGAAAACCGGACTGGAATTTTTTTCAATATACAGTTAGCATTTAAAAAAACACATTTAGTTGTTTGAGGACTAAGTTTTCCAGAATTTTACTCAAAATAGAAGATTGTAAACAGGCCTGCAATTATTGAGTTATCAGCGGATCCATATTACTTTTATTAAGAATGGGTTTCACCATAGTGGTCTTAAGTTTTTCCAGAAAGAAACCTGTTGCTAGGGACTGATTTATAATTGCAAGCAATTCCTCAGCCACGCAACTGTAAACTGTTTTGAAAAAGGAGGTCGGAATGGGATCGAGTGAGTAGGTTGACGGCTTGACGTTTATTTCTTCTTGACTAAGCATCTGCAAGTCAGCCAAAGTTAAGGAACTCATTGTTTCGTCACGCAGTGCAATTATTCAAACAAAACATGTTTATCTTGTCTCATACCATTTCTAATTGTAGTTATCTTTTCTCTGAAGAATGTCGCAAACTCTTCACGTTTGGCAACAGTGATGTGATCAGAGTGGTGTTTAGGGGCCAGATGAATCAGGCGAGCAATCGTTGAGAAAAGTACGCGTGGGTTGTTTTGATGGTGTTCTACTAATTTCGAAAAATAAGAGCGTCGAGCATTTCTAAGACTATGGTAGTCGACAGCAACGTGGTTTTTCTTCATTACTGGTCCGCCTTTCTCCATTGCCGGTCGAGTATAAGAAGGCCCTCATTTCTAGATTTGAAGCTTTCGTAACTGCAAGGATTCATACTGTTAGGTTTTTGGTAAAGTCACGTAGGTAAAAAAATTAATTTAAAGTTAATAAAAGTAATAATGGAAATAAAATAAAAAATCACGACGTTTCGGAGGCAACACAAGTCTCCGTCATCAGTACTTTTAGCTGTGACGGTCCCATCTGATGACGGAGACTTGTGTTGCCTCCGAAACGTCGTGATTGATTATTTTATTTTATTTCTATTATTACTTTTATTAACTTTAAATTAAAACAATTTTACCTACGTGACTTTACCGAAAAAACCTAACAGTATGAAGGCCCTCATTTCTTCATGGTGTTTTTTTTTTGGGGGGGGGGATTAATCTTGCTTCATTTCGCCGGTGCAAGCATATCAATGGTAGCCGATAATTTCGTATAGAGATTATATCAAGTAGATAATCAGTGGAAGGGGGTTAGTGTCGGTATTGGTGTAATGTTAATGCATGACATACATTTTTCAGCGACCTCAGAGGTTAGGTGACGCTTCTTAACCACGTGCTCCAAATTATGCCGTTTCATGGACACTAATGCTGAGAAAAGGACGCAATAATGATCTGACAGACCTACATCAGCAACAGAGGTTACATTAATTGTAGGACTTCGAGTGATGACAAGGTCCAAAATATGCCCAAGTTTGTAAGTTGGACAGCCAATATGTTGTATAAATTCCATGTAACTGNAAAGCTTCATAAAATCTCGTGCTTTCGAGTCGGTAACATTGTTCACGTGTAGATTGAAATCACCTACAACTGTAATATTGTCATAGTTTGTCGTGATCATAGAACGTAATTCTGAAAATTCGTCAAGGAATGCGCGGCATTGTTTTGAAGACCTATGGATGGCAACAGCAATTCGAGGGTATCACGTTTTAGTAAAAAAGTGCGGTGCTCAAACGAGTTGAAATCGACAAAATAAATTTCCCTTTAGCTTCGAGTGTTATTAATCATTGAAGCCGTACCCCACCCTTTTTTTGCCTGAAATAATTAGCAAAACTGTAGCATGGGGGTAAAGCTTCAATCAGCACTGCAGGTCCATTACTATTTAGTCAGGTTCCTGTTAAAAACACGCAATCCAGTTTGTTATCGGTAATTATTTCATTCATAGCTAATGATTTATTATTAAGTGAATGACCATTAAATAATGCACATTTTAACGTTAAGTGGCTTTCAAGGCTCTTTGGTGGGTCAACTGTTAGTGGAATGTAGGCTAAATTGTTGAAATGACTCCACCGGAGGATAGTTTAAAATGCCTATGTCTTCGATAACTTGCTGTGTATTTGACCTGATCAATTAGTATTGGGACCTCACTTAAAGAAACCATGCGTGAATTAAGACAACGTGACGCTTGCAATAGACCAGTTGAGAGACCCCTGCCGCCTCTGCCACCACGACGGTTACGACGACGGTGTGGAAAGTCGGGTGCGTTACCCACTTTAACGATGGTAGAGTAGGTAGCAGCGTGAATTTTACGCGACAGTGGACAGCTGCTCTGATGACAACTGGCACCGGCTTTGGGTGAATGCCGACAAGGCGCAAACGCCTCCCTATACAATCCATTCTTTGGGAGTTAAAGCGAAAGGTAAATGCGTGACATTTGGAAGGTGGTGGCGACTTGGCTGGATGGACGTCGCACAAAAAGACCAGAGCCGGAACCTCCCACAATAACTGGCAGGAGACCCACACCAGCAGCATTGCATTAAACTCCACCACCGATCGATTGATGAGAAGTCCTTGGTAAGAGGCCGTACCCGGCCGCACCGTAAGCAGTTGCCTCGTATCAAGTCTGCATCGCAGAGTCGCACGACCGAGGAGCCGACAGTGGAAGATCGTTGTGAAGCCCTTGGTAGAAGGCCTCCCGGCGGCGTCTTGAGCAGATCTTTCGTATGGAGTCCACATCGCAGATTGGCATGATCGAGGACCTGACAGTGCAACCGAAGATCGTTCTGAAGCCCTTGGTAGAAGGCCTCAGGCGGTGGCGTCATGTGCAGATCCCTCGTATGGAGTCCACATCGCAGATTGGCATGATCGAGGACCTGACAGTGCAACCGAAGATCGTTGTGAAGCCCTTTGTGGAAGGCCTCACCAGCGGCGTCTTGAGCAGATCCTTCGTATAGAGTCCACATCGCAGAGTGGTGTGATAGAGGAGTGGACAGTTCGAACGATGCAGAATGCCCTCGCGGAGAGCCACGTAACCGATGGCTTCAATGGGCATGCAGGTGACAGAGCGGCAGGCGGCCCAAAGCAGTGGCCGCCTCCGCGGAAATAAAATAAAATACAAAAGTAATGAACAAAAAGAACGGTAACTTAATGGAAGGTAATGGAGGAGGCCAGGAGAAAGTAAGAAATGNAAAAAAAACAGGGAGACGCTGCCTGCACACGTGGCACCATCTTGCACGATGATCTGCTCGGACCCAGAATCTCATCCTCTGACCTGTGAGCCACCCTGTCCAGCTGATGCCACTTTACTTATTTATTTAATTGTTTTTTTTTACTTAAACTCAACGCGAGTCTGGCACGAAGCACCGATCACATAACAAAAAGGGGGAGGGGGCGGGGGTGGGGCACAAGAGGAAGGGGTAAAATGCCAGCTGATGCCACTTAAACAAAGTCTGCGGAAGTCAATGTCACTCAGTGCCATTCAGTGCAGCTAATGCCACTCAGTGTCACGCATTGCCAGTCAGTGTCACTCACTGCCAGTCAATGCCACCCAGTACCACCAGTGCCACCAAGTGCCACTCACTGCCAGTCAATGCCACCCAGTGCCACCAGTGCCACTCAGTGCCAGTCAGTGCACCCAGTGCCACCCAGTGCCACCAAGTGCCACTCAGTGCCATCCAGTGCCACCCAGTGCCACCAAGTGCCACTCGCTGCCAGTCAATGCCACCAGTGCTACCCAGTGCCACCAGTGCCACCAGTGCCACCAAGTGCCACTCAGTGCCAGTCAATGCCANCCAGTGCCACCAGTGCCACTCAGTGCCACCCAGTGGCACCAGTGCCACCAAGTGCCACCCAGTGCCACCCAGTGGCACCCAGTGCCACCCAGTGCCACCCAGTGCCACCAAGTGCCACTCAGTGCCACCCAGTGGCACCAGTGCCACCCAGTGCCACCAGTGCCACCCAGTGCCACCCAGTGCCACTCAGTGCCAGTCAATGCCACCCAGTGCCACCAAGTGCCACTCAGTGCCACCCAGTGGCACCCAGTGCCACTCAGTGCCACCAGTGCCACCAAGTGCCACTCAGTGCCACCAGTGCCACTCAGTGCCAGTCAATGCCACCCAGTGCCACCATGCACCAGTGCCACCAGTGGCACCAAGTGCCACTCAGTGCCACCCAGTGCCACCAAGTGCCACTCAGTGCCACCAAGTGCCACTCAGTGCCAGTCAATGCCACCAGTGCCACCAAGTGCCACCCAGTGCCACCCAGTGCCACTCAGTGCCACCAAGTGCCACTCAGTGCCAGTCAATGCCACCAGTGCCACCAAGTGCCACCCAGTGCCACCCAGTGCCACCCAGTGCCACCCAGTGCCACTCAGTGCCACCAGTGCCACTCAGTGCCACCCAGTGCCACCCAGTGCCACTCAGTGCCACCCAGTGCCACCCAGTGCCACCCAGTGCACCAAGTGCCACTCAGTGCCATCAATGCCACCAGTGCCACCAAGTGCCACCAGTGCCACCAATGCCACCCAGTGCCACCAGTGCCACCAAGTGCCACCCAGTGCCACCCAGTGCCACCAGTGCCACCAGTGCCACTCAGTGCCAGTCCCAGTGCCACCAAGTGCCACCCAGTGCCACCAAGTGCCACCAGTGCCACCCAGTGCCACCCAGTGCCACTCAGTGCCACCAGTGCCACCAAGTGCCACCCAGTGCCACCCAGTGCCACCAGTGCCACCCAGTGCCACTCAGTGCCACCCAGTGCCACTCAGTGCCATCAATGCCACCAGTGCCACCCAGTGCCACCCAGTGTCACCCAGTGCCACCAAGTGCCACTCACTGCCAGTCAATGCCACCCAGTGCCACCCAGTGCCACTCAGTGCCATCCAGTGCCACCCAGTGCCACCCAGTGCCACCAGTGCCACCCAGTGCCACCCAGTGCCATCAATGCCAGTCAATGCCACCCAGTGCCACCCAGTGCACCAGTGTCACCCAGTGCCACCAAGTGCCACTCACTGCCAGTCAATGCCACCCAGTGCCACCCAGTGCCACTCAGTGCCAGTCAATGCCACCAGTGCCACCAAGTGCCACTCAGTGCCACCAAGTGCCACCCAGTGCCACCCAGTGCCAGCCAATGCCACCCAGTGCCACCCAGTGCCACCCAGTGCCACCCAGTGCCACCAGTGCCANCCAGTGCCACCAGTGCCACCCAGTGCCACCCAGTGCCACTCAGTGCCACCAGTGCCACTCAGTGCCAGTCAATGCCACCCAGTGCCACCCAGTGCCACCAGTGTCACCCAGTGCCACCAAGTGCCACTCACTGCCAGTCAATGCCACCCAGTGCCACCAGTGCCACTCAGTGCCACCAGTGCCACCAGTGCCACCAGTGCCACCCAGTGCCACCCAGTGCCACTCAGTGCCAGTCAATGCCAGTCAATGCCACCAGTGCCACCCAGTGCCACCCAGTGCCACCCAGTGTCACCCAGTGCCACCAAGTGCCACTCACTGCCAGTCAATGCCACCCAGTGCCACCCAGTGCCACTCAGTGCCACCCAGTGCCACCAAGTGCCATCAATGCCACCAGTGCCACCCAGTGCCACTCAGTGCCACCCAGTGCCACTCAGTGCCAGTCAATGCCAGTCATGCCACCCAGTGCCACCCAGTGCCACTCAGTGCCACCCAGTGCCACTCAGTGCCAGTCAATGCCAGTCAATGCCACCCAGTGCCACCAGTGCCACCAGTGCCACCCAGTGCCACCCAGTGTCCCAGTGCCACCAGTGCCACCAGTGCACCCAGTGCCACCCAGTGCCACCAGTGCCACTCGTCTGCAGCGGCGGCGGTGGAGGTGGTGGAGGTGGTGGAGGTGGTGGGCTGAGATGCGATGAGAGCTGTGATTGCTGCTTAGTGATGAACAATTAATTTGACCTTTTGCAGATTGCGTCCCCCAACCCCCCCCCCCCACCCGCTGGGTGCAATGGGTGGGAGGTCGCGGGTGTGGAACGCGGGAGGATGCAGCACACGCGCGGCGGCGGTGGCTAGGAGATGTTGACTACCTCGCCTGGTATGCAGGAGGTCGTGGGTTCGATCCGACGCCTGCTGCTGTATATTTGGAGTTTGCGTGTTTCTCTCTATGGTGAGATGTTAACTACCTAACCTGGTATGCAGGAAATCGTGGGTTTGATCCCGAACCTGACGCCTGCTGCTGTATATGTGGAGTTTGCGTGTCTCTCTCCGTGGTGAGATGTTGACTACCTCGCCTGCTATGCAGGAGGTCGTGGGTTTGATCCCGAACCTGACGCCTGCTGCTGTATATGTGGAGTTTGCGTGTCTCTCTCCGTGGTGAGATGTTAACTACCTCGCCTGGTATACAGGAGGTCGTGGGTTCGATCCCGACGTCTGCCCCGTGGTCGCGTGGATTTTTCTCCGGGTCCTCCAGTTTTTTTCCCTCCAAATTTGGGATGTTCATCACCGTGCGTTTAAAGTTATTTGACTGCTAGAAATTGTCCACACGACGACGATGAGACACTTTCCATGAGCTATCATTTGTGATCGCCCAGGGCGCTTATATAAAAAAAGAAAGAGATATGCAGTTCAGTAATGGACCTTTCCTGAGTAAAATGAAAAAAAAAGACTTCATTTGAAGACTTTTTTTTGCTGCCACTTAGAAAATGTGGAAGTTACATCGGCAGGAAAAACAGGCGATTGAATAGTGATGTGGCCACCTCCCGCTGTGCCTCCCCACCTCCCCAATTGAAAATTTGGTGCTGCAATTATTAATTCATCCATTCACCTTTGGTGATGTGAACGTAGGTGGAGCGGTGGTGCAGCGGTTAGCGCGCCGTGCCGTGAACCCGCTGAACTCCCAGTTCGATGCGGGGCCACGGTTATTTCATGAACCCATCAAAGGCGCCCCATCTCTCACGAACCCGCGCAGGGCCACAGTGGGAAGTATGGTCAATCGCAGCTGACATGGAGTGGGGGGAGGGTGAGGTTGATTGACGCACGGCTGTAAGCTATTAGCTTCGTGACTCATAGGGTCTTCTGTCATCATCATCATCGTCGTCGTCGTCATCAGTGAGCCGTGGTCTCTCTACTGCTGGATGAAGTGCTGGACCAACTGCACCGCCGTGTTCTGACGCGGCCCGCTGGATGGGGAGAGATTTTTTTGTCGTCTTTTCAATGCTGGCGGCGAANTTTTTTTTATTGTAATTTAATTTTTTTAAATTACGACAAAGGCGGGGAGGGGGGTGGAGGGTGCCCGCAAATTACGAGCGTTAATTAACGAATGAACCGACAAACGGGGGGGGTGGGTGGAGTTGGGCGGGGTGGTGAGAACGCGACCACGACACAGCGACCGGCGGTCCGCGGTGAACGCGCGGTGGAAGAGGAGTGGTGGAGGGTGGTGGGGGTGATGTGGGTGGGGGGGTGATTGGGGGGTGGGGGTGGTAGTGGGTGGGTGGTGTGGGGGTTGGTTGGGGGTGGTGGGGGGTGGGGTTGCGGTGGTGGGGTTGGGGTGGGGGGGGTCGGAGTGGGGTGGGGGGTTGTGGGGGTCTCCGTGCGACGTGAGCTGCTCATTACGAGCACGAGAGCACGGACGACGACGAGGAGGAGGGAGGGGGAGGAGGGGTGGAGGANGGGGGAGGAGGGGTGGAGGGGTGGAGGACGAGGAGGGGTGGAGGAGGAGGAGGAGGAGGAGGGGGAGGAGGAGGGGGGTGGAGGAGGAGGAGGCGTTGTGCAGCAGTGTCCGGCTCCTCCCACGCTGTTTAGTATTCCGCGCCGCTCTCCTCCCCACGCGCTCCTCCGATGCGCGCGCGCGCGCGGCGCCTCTCGCCACCACGGCGCGCGCGCAGTGGCGAGAGGCGCCGCTTGCTCCTCTCCCCACGTCAGAGAATCGTCATTGTCCTTGCGTTGCGGAGGGGGTGGGGGGTGGGTGGGGGGTNGGGGGTTGGGTAGGTGGGTGGGTAGGTGGGGGGTTGGGTGGGGGTTGGGGGTAGAGGGTTGGGGGTAGGGGTGGGTGGGTAGGTGGTGGGTAGGTGGTGGGTGGGGATGGGTGGGGGTGGGTNGGTAGGGGGGTGGGGGTAGGTGGGCGGGGGTAGGTAGGTGGTGGGGGTTGGTCGGTTGGTGGCGGTGGGTAGGTGAGTGGATGAGGGTGGTTAGGTTGGTGGGGAGTAGGTAGGTGGTGGGTAGGTGGTGGTAGGTGGGTGGCGGGTGGGTGTGGAGTGGGGGTGGGTAGGTAGGTGGTGGGTAGGTGGGTAGGTGGTGGTAGGTNGGTGGGGGTGGGTAGGTACGGAGGTGGGTGGGTGTGTGAAATATTTGACGATCCGTTGCGATTTCTGTCCGAAACGAATATTTTCGCTCGCATTTCGCGTGCGCGTGCAAACTGGCCCGTGAGAGATATCAATACTACTCATCATACATAGCTATACACACAAACATTTATATATATACATTGCAGTGTGAAGGAGTGACGCTGCTGGTGTCGTGTGATGGCAAAAGTGCAGGGCTGGAATGTTTGTTGACCACACCACTTAGCTCTAAACTAAGCTTTTTTTCTTCTTGGTTCTTTCGGTAAAGTCACGTAGAAGGAAAAAAATAATNAAAATAAAACATAATAAATAATTCTCACGACGTTTCGCCACAACGCAAGCAGCCGTCTTCAGGTGGAGAACGGGTCTGTCAAGGAGACAGAGACAGACTTATTTTTATTCGTTTATTATTATTTTCCTTCTACGTGACTTTACCGAAAGAACCAAGAAGATGAATCCCTGCAGTCACGAAAGCTTTAAATCGAAATCTAAAGCTATTTTATTGTGCCAGGTAAGGCCCCCACACTGAGCTACGTAGCTCTCGTTTTTAACAGAAGCGACTTGGCTACTCAAATACCACCACCATCCTCATCATTGTCACGTGGACATTTCTAGCAGCAGCCAAATACTATAGACACGTGACGTTGATTCTAAATGTGGGAGGAAAACCCGCAGGACTCGGAGAAAAATCCACGCGACCACGGGGAGAGAGAACAAGCAAACTGCAAATATACAGCAGCAGGCGTCAGGATTGCGATCAAACCCACGACCTCCTGTATACCAGGCGAGGTAGTTAACATCTCATCACGGATAGACACGCAAACTCCAAATTTTCAGCAGGCGTCAGGGTCGGAATCGAACCCACGACCTCCTGCACACCAGGCGAGGTCGTTAACATCTCCTAGCCACCGTGATGATGAAAGAGACACGCAAACTCCAAATATGCAGCAGGCGTCAGGGTCGGATCGAACCCACGACCTCCTGCACACCAGGCGAGGTCATTAACATCTGCTAGCCACTGTGATGATGATGATGAGAGAGAGAGACACGCAAACTCCAAATATGCAGCAGCAGGCGTCAGGGTCGGGATCGAACCCACGACCTCCTGCACACCAGGCGAGGTCGTTAACATCTCCTAGCCACCGTGGGCGAAAGGGCCTCTCCTCGCCTCTGGAGGGTATTTGGCCTTCTCTTCCACGAGGGTGTCCTAGTCTCCACCTCTGCCTTGCCAGTGTGGTCGGCGTGAGTAGCGTGGACCCGCCAACAGCACTCGGAGGTCCTCGGAGGTAAATCGGTGGCGCGGTGGTTAGCGCATCGCTCTCTGTGCCCTGCTGACCTGAGTTCGATTCCGAGCCGTGGCTAACATCGTGTCGCAAGCGATATCTCAACCCGTGGCCTCAACTAGATCGACTCAGCCTTAGATTTCGATTTAAAGCTTTCGTGACTGCAGGGATTCATCTTCTTGGTTCTTTCGGTAAAGTCACGTAGAAGGGAAGTAATAAATAATAAAAATAAAACATAATAAATTTTATAATTTATTATTTTATTATGTGACTTTACCGAAAGAACCAAGAAGACGACTCAGCCTTCTTTAAATGATCACCTAACGTGGCTGTGGCATCAGGACGCATTGGGGGAGGAGGCGAGGAGGGAGGAGGGACGAGGGGGAGGAGGGGGTGAAGGGGGATTGAGAGGAGGGGGGTCTTACGAGGTGGTCTGAGTTGCTGGGCGTTAAGCGGCCAATAAATGCCAATCCTAACTTTTACAACACTGGATTTTAGAACTCGTGTCAGCTGTTGTGTTCAAGGGAGACGTGGTGCCGGGGAGACACGAGCTGTCTCGGTTGGTACGCAGGAAGTCCGTGAGTTCGATCCCGGACCCAGACGATGCCTGTTGTTGTATATTTGGAGTCAGCGTGTTTCTCTCTTCTCTCTCCACCGTGGTGGACACGTGGATCGTTCACCGGGTTCCTCCATTTGTTCTCCCTCCCTCCTCCCCCTACTCCTCCACCTCCTCCTCCTCCTCCTCCTCCTCCTCTTCCTCCCTCCTTCCTTCCTCCCTCCTCCTCCTCCACATTTATCGTTTAGTTAATTATTTTATCTTCTTGGTTCTTTCGGTAAAGTCACGTAGAATGGAAATAATAAAATAATATTTTTATTATTTTATTATTATTTATTATGGAAATAATAACATAAAAGTTTCATTATTGTATTACTTCCATTCGACGTGACTTTACCGAAAGAACCAAGAAGATGAATCCCTGCAGTCACGAAAGCTTAAATCGAAATTAATTATTTTATTTGGCGAATAGCAAAACACAGAATACCACGTGTGGTGACCATCACAGTAACCTCGGCGAGCCGTCCCGCGTGACCGGTTCGCCTCTGAAATAGTCGCCAGCAGCCCAAGCGAGCTTTAGCCGGTGACTAAAATAAATGATCTTCTTGGTTCTTTCGGTAAAGTCACGTAGAAGGGAAGTAATAAAAGAATAACAATAAAACATAATAAAATAATTCTCACGACGTTTCGGCCACAACGCAAGCAGCCGTCCTCAGGTGACCGAAACGTCGTGAGAATTATTTTATTATGTTTTTTTTATTATTTTATTACTTCCCTTCTACGTGACTTTACCGAAAGAACCAAGAAGATGAATCCCTGCAGTCACGAAAGCTTTAAATCGAAATAAAATAAATGAACACGAATGAACGCAACATATGTGGTCACGCTCCGACTGATCACCGCTGAACTCCATCCTGTGCCGGTTCAGTGGCGTGCGGTCGGGAGCGAGTCGGTGAGCGCCGCGTTAACAATGCCCTCGCAGTTGCGGTGGCTACGAGATGTTCACTCCCTCTCCTGGTGTGCTGGAGGTCGTGGGTTGGATCCCGACCCAGACGCGTATTGTCTATTTGGAGTTCGCGTCTCTTTCTCTGTTTCCCCGTGGTCGCGTGGATTTTTTTCGGGTTATTTGGCCGCTGCTATCAAATTTCACGTGATGATGATGGTCATGATGATGATGATGATCATAAGTCCACTTCGTTTAGCTGATCATCTGTGATAGCCAGTTCGCTTCTGAAAAAGCGCTATTTAGCTTGGTACAAAAAATAAAAAACAATGGTTTAAAAATATTTTAACGTGGGGTTAACCATGATGGAGTGAAAGGCCGTGCCTCGCACCAAGACAAGCCTCGCTGGGTCGATTCCCGATCGGGTGCCGTTCTGTGCTGGGGTTGTGCGCGTTCTCTCCTCGCCCCTCTTCTGTTTTAGCAGCCCCATGGGGGTGCTGTTAGCGGGACACGTGGAGTAGACACCTTATCCTGACCGTTGGACGCTGAAAACAACAACAATAACAACAACAACAACATGATCATTCATCTTGGTTCTTTCTGTAAAGTCACGTAGAAGGGAAATAATAAAATAATAAAATAAAACATTATAATGCAATTCTCACGACGTTTCGGCCACAACGCAAGCAGCCGTCCTCAGGTGAAGAACAGGTATGTTGGAAAGATAGCGCTGTCTTTCCGACAGACCTGTTCTTCACTAGAGCTGTTTTTACAAGGAGTCATGTTTGCATAGACCACAATACCTGCAGTCGTAATGCAAAAAAAACATAACTCTGATAATATATGCACTGTCCTTGAAGTTGATTGGTCCACACCCGAGACAGCTTTCCTTAGAGCCTAGTCTCACATGGTGTTGGACCAGATGACGCAAACAGGCGCACAACTCAAAGACTGCAGGTATTGTGGTCTATGCAAACATGACTCCTTGTAAAAAAGGTGTCAGTTTTGTTGCCAGATAAAAGGGTAAAAAAACAATTATCATATTTTTTCTTCTGGCAAATGAGGTTCCAATGAACAACAACAACAGCAGTTTAACACGTAGGCTTTTTTCTTCTTGGTTCTTTCGGTAAAGTCACGTAGAAGGGAAGTAATGAAATTATAAAAATAAAACATAATAATTCAGACGCTGTCTCCCCGACAGACCTGGTCTTCACCTGAGGACGACTGCTTGCGTTGTGGCCGAAACGTCGTGAGAATTATTTTATTATGTTTTATTTTTTATTATTTAATTACTTCTCTTCTACGTGACTTACCGAAAGAACCAAGAAGATGAATCCCTGCAGTCACGAAAGCTTTAAATCGAAACGTAGGCTTTGCCACCAATATCATCCGCGATAGAGGGGTGTTATTTTGTTGTTAGCTTAGATCGCTTAAATATACCAATGGGCTGTGTCGAGAAAAATAAACTGCTCGTAAATCATGATCCCAAAATATAAAAAAGCACATTTCTGCGGAGGGAGCTGGTAGGAACGTTGGGTTGCTCGGTCAATGGCCTGCAGGGTCAACGGCGGCGTGGTGTATTCCGCAAATATGCCCGACTGTGAGGGCTGGCACAAGCCGGCGTGAGTAGGTTAAACGTTGAGTTTTATAAGGCACCACGGGTGACCAGCCCCTCCCACCCAGCCCCACCCTCCCACCCCCCACCCAGCCTCACCCTCCCCACCCATCCCCTCCTCACCCTCCCACCGCCCTCTCCACCCTCCCCACCCATCCCTCCTCACCCTCCCCAACCAGCCCCTTCCCACCCTCCCCACCCAGCCCCACCCCTCCCCCCCACCCAGCCCACACTCCCACCCAGCCCATTACCACCCTCCCCACCCAGCCCCTCCCACCCTCCCTCTCCACCCAGCCCCACCCCTCTCATTTTTGATGCACGACGGACGGACGGACACAATAATCCCCTGTGGGCTGGTGGAACCAGAAGGTTCCTACCAGTAAAAAATATTTTCTAAGCAAAAATGAGTGACATAGAGATCATCATCATCAGCATCAACCGATGTGTTTATTAACGTTCCAANTTTTTTTTTAATTAACGATTCAGGTCCAACGGGGTTGCAAGTAAAAGTTGATTCGAACCTCTGTGATACAGGGGAGGGAAAAGGCCGCCAGGGGTGGATGGGATGGGGGGAGGGTGTGGGGGAGGTGGGCGGGGGGAGGGTGGGGGAGGGTGGGGAGGTGGGGGGAGGGTGGGGGGAGGTGTGGGGGAGGTATGGTTGGGGGATAGGGTGGGATCGTGGAGGGGATGGCTTGGGGAGGGTGAGGGGATGTGGGGGAGTGTGGGGGAGGGTGGGGGAGGTGGGGGAGGGTGGGGAGTATGGTGGGGAGTATGGTTGGGGGATAGGGTGGGATCGTGGAGGGATGGTTTGGGAGGGTGGGGGATGGTGGGGGGAGGGTGGGGGAAAGTGGGGGGATGGTGGGGGGGGCGCCTCGTCTCAACTTAGCGAGCGAGAGATGTTTGCGTAATCCCCGCGGTCTGTCGTGAAGCGCATTCCAATTGGTTCCGTGCTGCGGCAAGCGGACACCACGCTGCGTACATGCTGATGGGTGTACATGCTGATGGTGTACGTGCTGATGGGTGTAGGTACTGATGGGTGTACGTGCTGATGTGTGTACACGCTGAAGGGTGTACATGCTGATATGTGTACGTGCTGATGTGTGTACGTGCTGATGTGTGTACACACTGATGTGTGTACATGCTGATGTGTGTACACACTGATGTGTACACACTGATGGGTGTACACGCTGATGTGTGTACACACTGATGTGTGTACACGCTGATGTGTGTACACACTGATGGGTGTACACACTGATGTGTGTACACACTGATGTNGTGTACACGCTGATGGGTGTACACACTGATTGTGTACACACTGATGGGTGTACATGCTGATGGGTGTACACGCTGATGGGTGTACACACTGATGGGTGTACACGCTGATGTGTGTACACGCTGATGAGTGTACGTGCTGATGGGTGTACAGCTGATGGGTGTACACGCTGATGGTGTACACACTGATGGGTGTACATGCTGATGGTGTACACGCTGATGGTGTACACACTGATGAGTGTACACACTGATGGGTGTACACACTGATGGGTGTACACACTGATGGGTGTACACGCTGATGGTGTACACACTGATGGTGTACACGCTGATGGTGTACACGCTGATGAGTGTACGTGCTGATGTGTGTACAGTCTTAGGGTAGAACCGCTGAACGGGCCTCCACAGTCGCTTCTCCCCAACAGCACTTGGCTCTAAGAGTATGTTGAGCAATACGGGGCACCTTTGTCTTTGCCATTGTTGTGTGAAGGCGCAGAAGGCTTGAGGGCTGGAGGGTATCACCCCCCCCCCGTGCCCCCACGTATAAGGCTCAGCCCGCTGATGAATTCTTGCAGTCCAATTCAAAAACAGAAGTTGTTACACCCTTTAACACCGTTTTGTCATTGGGCTCTGCGGTGGCGAGATGTTGACTACCTCGCCTGGTATACAGGAGGTCGTGGATTCGACCCTAACCCTGACGATGCCTGCTGCTGTATATTTGGAGTTTGCATTGTCTCTCTCTCTCTCCGTAGTGAGATGTTGACTACCTCCGTAGTGAGATGTTGACTACCTCGCCTGGTATACAGGAGGTCGTAAGTTCGATCCCAAGATGCCTGCTGCTGTATATTTGGAGTTTGCGTCTCTCTCTCTCCGTGGTGAGATGTTGACTACCTCGCCTGGTATACAGGAAGTCGTGGTTTGATCCCAACCCTGACGATGCCTGCTGCTGTATATTTGAAGTTTGCGTCTCTCTCTCTCTCCGTGGTGAGATGTTGACTACCTCGCCTGGTATACAGGAGGCCATGGACATGGATCCCAACCCTGACGATGCCTGCTGCTGTATATTGGAGTTTGCATCTCTCTCCGTGGTGAGATGTTGACTACCTCGCCTGGTATACAGAAGGTCGTGGGCATCGATCCCAACCCTGACGATGCCTGCTGCTGTATATTTAAAGCTTGCGTCTCTCTCTCTCATCATCATCATCATCACGGTGGCTAGGAGATGTTAACTACCTCGCCTGGTATACAGAAGGTCGCGGGTTCGATCCCGACCCTTACGCCTGTTGTACATTGAGGGAAAAAAACTATTTGATCCCCTGCTGATTTTGTACGTTTGCCCACTGACAAAGAAATGATCAGTCTATAATTTTAATAGTAGGTTTATTTGAACAGTGAGAGACAGAATAACAACAACAAAATCCATAAAAACGCATGTCAAAAATGTTATAAATTGATTGGCATTTTAATGAGGGAAATAAGTATTTGACCCCTCTCAATCAGAAAGATTTCTGGCTCCCAGGTGTCTTTTATACAGGTAGCGAGCTGAGATTAGGAGCACACTCTTAAAGGGAGTGCTCCTAATCTCAGCTTCTTACCTGTATTAATGACACCTGTTCACAGAAGCAATAAATCAATTAGATTCCAAACTCTCCACCATGGCCAAGACCAAAGAGCTCTCCAAGGATGTCAGGGACAAGATTGTAGACCTACACAAGGCTGGAATGGGCTACAAGACCATCGCCAAGCAGCTTGGTGAGAAGGTAACAACAGTTGGTGCGATTATTCGCAAATGGAAGAAACACATGAAGTACGTGGTGATGGAAAGGACGATCCTTCGAAGCCGACTCGGCCGTGGTGAATCGCAATATTGTTAGAACGAGAGCGCAAAACAGGAGGTTTGTTAAGATGTTCAAACGCCAATAGGTTGCCTCTTGCAAGGAATCAAGTTTGCGTTAAGCGCACGTACTTGTGGTGAACATGCAAACAAACATGCTCTGATCATATATGCATTGTCTTTCAAACTGATTGGCCTTTTTCATGGCCCCAGCTTCACCAGTGTCAGACCAGAGAACGACGCCAAAATACGACCAGTACAAAGACAATGCGCGTCCATAATAGAGTTCTTTTGTTTCGATTTAAAGCTTTCGTGATTGCAGGGATCATCTTCTTGGTTCTTTCGGTAAAGTCACGTAGAAGGGAAATGATAAAATAATAAAAATAAAACATAATAAAATAATTCTCACGACGTTTCGGCCACAACGCAAGCAGCCGTCCTCAGGTGAAGACCAGGTCTGTCGGGGAGACAGCGTCGTGAGAATTATTTTATTATGTTTTATTTTTATTCTTTTATTACTTCCCTTCTACGTGACTTTACCGAAAGAACCAAGAAGAAGAGTTCTTTTGGTTTAGGTCACGTCAATATAAATGTGTCGTTTAATCCACCACCACCCGACGCAGTTAATTAATAAGGTTTGAAGCAAAACGAGCCAATTCGTTACTAGTTCAGCACACCGGTGTGTTGGAGAGTAAACCCACTGCAACATTTACAATTAAATATCGTGCCATGTCGCCAGCAATTACAACGACCAGCATCATCAGGCGACATCCAGATTTGTGTATAAATCCTGCTGTTTCACTCTGATACAATCCACGTATCAGAGCATTTATAGCTCGTGGTGAGCAGCGATATGATGGGAGACTTTTTTTGCCACTATCAAATGAAAGGTCCCTTGATATAGCATTCCCAATGCTGAATAATTACACCAGCAAATTACTCAATCGGAATCATCACCGCAGCAGCAGCAGTAGCAGCAGCAAACATCGCCCAACCCACCTGCTCTGAACGAGACTCAGCAAGTCCCTCCTCCTGAACCATATACCTCGTGACACCGCAAAGAGGCTTTTCTGGGCAAAACAAGCACAACGATGACCATAACAATCACCGTCTCGTCGTCGTCATCATCTCTAGAGGATTCGCAACTCTGTGGGGTTACGTCCCGTTTCTCCGTCCAGATGTGACGGCGAAAGCGTCATCGCTCCCTGGCCGTGGTCACGGTTGTGGGCTGCGGTTATGGCTTGCGATGCTGCGGTCGTGGTTGCTGTTGTATTCTGGCCTCTTGCGGGAAATAATTATGTTCTTAGGTTTTTTTCGGTAAAGTCACGTAGGTAAAAATTTTAAATTAATAAAAGTAAAATAAAATAAATAAAAATCACGACTTTTCGGAGGCAACACAAGCTTCCGTCTTCAGGTGGAACCGTCACAGCACGCTTGCTGTATCAAGTAAATGAGTGTAGAGTACAGGTACTCGTTGGTGCCACGTGCGTTCGTCCCTCCGCCTGTTCCTCTGCCCGCCCAGTGCCACTCCAAGCGCGCCTCTCTGCTCCACACTTTTGTCGCACTCGGTTTCACTTTGTTTTCCATTCTCGGCCTTCAGCTCTGTTGAATCTCTAGAGAGCACCACCACCACTCACCTACCCACCCACCACCCCCTTCCGAGGGTATATTGGCCGACTCTTCCACGCTTGCCTGCTTCGCGTATCGCAGAGAAGGTGGCGACGACGCACCACTTTACTCCACCGCGCGCGCGACCGGATGATTCGTTCTGACCGTGGAACTCGCGCGTGCAGTCCGCGCCACATGAACGGACGCGTTGGTGGCCGTGCGTCCTTAGCCGCTGATTCGTCGGCTTTTTCGCTGTGCGTTTGGGACTATGCCCTCCTGATGATGTCAAAATCACAATTTTTTGATGAAATTCTGGGACACGTTATAAAAAAAAAACAATTAAACCGATCGCTGCTGTGACCATGTTCTGTTTTACGCTTGTGGACTCTGCTGTCCTGATTATGTCAAAATCACAATTTTCTGCTGAAATTCTGGGACACGTTATTTAAAAAAAATTCAACCGATCCCTGCTGTGACCAATTTTTTTTTTTTTACGGAATGAGTTCGGAGGCCAGAAGCCAGCGTCTCTCCGTTTGCAGAACGTCTCAAAGTTTCAAACCCGAAGGGAGCAAAAAATAAATCCAATTCATTATTGCTAAGCCTCGATATCAGACTCAACTGTTTGGTCTCGTCCACAACTGTGCTCACCCACTCAGTCACCACACTGCAGGTCACAACAGCAGCACACTCACCCACTCACTCACTCATCCACCCACCCACTCACCCACTCACTCAACCACCCACCCACTCACCCACTCCACACTGCAACTCACAACAACACACCCACCCACTCACCCACCCACCCACCCACTCACCCACCCACTCACTCACCCAGACAAAGATCACCCCTATAGCCTGAACAGACTGTTGGGGCAAGGCAAGTGCTGTTAACGAGCACATATGAAGGCCAGAAACGGCACACGAGGGGTGGGTGGCCAGCACCAAGCCCGTGCCGCCTTTGGCTCCCAGTTGCGATGTTTTTATTCACCGCACCAGGTACGCATTTGGGCTGAGTCGACCTAGGGAGGCCGGCCCAGCACCGGTTCAGATAATCGTCACTGGTGTTGGCCGTGAGCGGGAATCAAACTCGGGTCTCCAGGTTCGTAGCGCAGCGTGCTAACCGCTACACTACCGCTCCCACCAGATCAACATCATCATCAGCACCACCACCACGTGTGTATGTTGAATTTATTTCGCTCCGTACGTAGCCAACCACGCTTGTCAGAGGTGCAGGGGGAAGGACAACAATCTAAACACACAAAGCAGTTCTGAAGACATGAGTTTTAAATCTCGATTTAAAACTGCGTAGCTCCAGTGGCCCTCCAGTATGCATGTGCGTCGAACTTTTTTCGCACCACCACCACCACTGCCACCAACACCGCCGCCACCAACACTACCATCGCCACCACCACCACCGCCACCACCACCACCGCCACTCCCACCACCACCACCACCGCCGTCGCCACCCGGCCTGTGACCGTGAGAGCCAGAGAGAGAGAGAATCTAGGAGCACACTTCGATGCAACCGGCGAGGCAGAAGTCCCCCAGAGAGAGAGAGACTCGGGCAGCGATCGGATGCGCCATGAATCACACTGGTCAACACACTTTTCTGGCACAAGGTATTCCAACGGTTTTAAGGTAATTTTGGGGTGTTGATTTCAAATCTGGCATCAGTTTTTGTCTATCACATCAGGTTTTTGAGATATCAAATATTGCATTTTCAATAAAAACTGCAGAAGAAAAATATTAAATAAATGTGGATATGTACATAAAATTATATTATAAACACGCTATCCTAAAATACAGCACCGTATTGTAACACTAAAGCAGTCACTGACTCGCAACAACTTGCAATCACAAGTGACAGAGTTAATTTCGGGTAAAATCAATGAAAATAGGGTATGCCGATAGCATAACAATGAGATGTGATAGAGCAAATCTGAGATCAGATTTGGAATCGGCACCCTGAAATTCGTCTAAACAGCTGCAAAAGTCCAGGCCAGTTTTATGATTTCTGCACCGTGCTTGGGTGGCCTTCCCGGACACAGCGTTACCTTCACAGCACGGGCGTGCGTGTCGAGCTAAAACGCAACATCTAACAACAACAACACCACGGCCTAATGATCCGCGAGTATGAAAATCGATTTCTGGATTTAGCAAGGCGCGTGAACGGTGTGAAAAATTAATCACCGGAGCGATTTAAAATTTGCCTTCGCGCAACTGGACGCACAGCCCGCGGCTCGCAAATTGAGATGTTACCCTGCCGAGCCTCTTGTCTCGAACAGGCATGACTTGGGCAATTTAAAAACAACAACAGCAGCAGCAGCTATCACCTACCAGAGGGTGTCTTCATCAGACTCGCCGTGCCCAGTGGTAAGCCGTAGAAAGGAAGCAGCTGAACAAGCCGGGCACAATCGCATCACCGGCCGCGTGATGGAAGAGGAGGGGGGGGGTAGAGAGAGAGGGGGTAGAGAGAGAGGGGGGGAGAGGGGGGTGGAGAGAGGGGTAGAGAGAGAGGGGGTAGAGAGAGGGGGTAGACAGAGAGGGGAGGGTAGAGAGAGGGGGTAGAGAGAGAGGGGGTAGAGAGAGAGGGGGTAGAGAGAGGGGTAGAGAGAGAAGGGGTAGAGAGGGGTAGAGAGAGAGGGGTAGAGAGAGGGGTAGAGAGAGGGGGGTAGAGAGGGGGCGTAGAGAGAGGGTAGAGAGAGAGAGAGGGGTATAGAGAGAGGGGGGTAGAGAGAGGGGTAGAGAGANGGCGTAGAGGGAGAGGGTAGAGAGGGGTAGAGAGAGAGTGGGGGTAGAGAGANGGGGTAGAGAGAGGGGGTAGAGAGAGAGGGGTAGAGAGAGGGGGAAGAGAGAGAGGGGTAGAGAGAGGGGGCAGAGAGGGAAGGGGTAAGGAGAACAGAGCGAGAAATATTTTGTAAAATCTTTCATTTAAAAAGTATGGGGGGGGGGGGGACGACATGAAGCAAAGCATTGAAAAAAACAACGATATGATGAACGAAGCAAAGTGCCGACTACACCGAGCATCTTCTTGTTTCCTCTGATCGTACGACAAAAAAAGGGAACCTCCCTTGGCAGTATCAAAACACAAGAATAGGTTTTACCCTTTCTGGCAATGAAACAGAAGGCGTTATGATGTTACAACATCAAACAGAAACCTTTTTGCAAGGAATCATGTCTGCGTTCACCACATATACTCGTGGTGAACATGCAACCTTAACACATTCCTGCGGAGGGAGCTGGTAGGAACGTTGGGTTGCTCGGTCAATGGCCAGGGTCAACGGCGGCGTGGGTGCATTCCGCAAATATGCCCGACTGTGAGGGCGGGCACAAGCCGGCGTGAGTAGGTTAAACGTTGAGTTTTATAAGGGCACCACGGGGTGACCAGCCCCTCCCCACCCAGCCCGACACAGCCCCACCCAGCCCCACCCAGCCCCTCCCCACCCTGCCCTCCCCACCCAGCCCCTCCCCACCCAGCCCCTCCCTACTCAGCCCCCACCCAGCCCCACCCTCCCCACCCAGCCCCTCCCCACTCAGCCCCCACCCAGCCCCTCCCCTCTCCACCCAGCCCCTCCCCACCCAGCTCCTCCCTACCCAGCCCCACCCCTCACATTTTTGGATGCACGACGGACGGCCGGACGGACATAATAATCCCCTGTGGGCTGGTGTAACCAGGAGGTTCCTACCAGTAAAACACGTGCTCTGGTAGTACATGATGATGCTTTGTTTTTGAAACTGATTGGTCCACACCAGCGACATCTTTCTTTAGAGTCTGCTCTCAAACGGCGTTAGACCAAGGACGCCAAAAAGCGAACAGCACAGAGATCATGCCACGATCAGGACATTGGGAGCTCGAGGTGAGCAGCTACATCATGGGACATCCCTTGTCAGCATCAAAATATAAGGATAGGTTTTACCCTTTCTGGCAATAAATAAAACAACTGCGTTAAGATGCTAAACACCAAACTAAACCTTTTGCAAGGAATCATGTCTGCATTAACCACGTAATATCGTGGTGAACACGTACGTAGCCACACTGCGACAACTGGAGGTACAGGGGAAAGATTACAAACTGAACACAAAGAGCAGTTCGAAAGAAACGAGTTCTCAACGCAGATGATGTCAAAGTGCGCAGCGTCAGTGGCTTCTTAATATCGGAAGGAAGAGCGTTCCAGACGGACACATCAACATCACCACCACCATCAATATTCCCCACTTCCTCATCATGCAGGTACCTCCTCGACATCACCACCACCAACAACAACAACATCACCACCATGATCATGTCTGTATGTTGAACTTCTTTCGTGCCGTACGTTGCCAACCGTACTAATCGGAGGTGCGGGGGTGGGTGGGGGGCGAACAACAAACGAAACACAAAAAGCAGCTCTGAAGAAATTCGTTTCAACCTAGAGGATTTAAAAGTGCACAGCTCCAGTGCCTTCCTGGTATTGGCAAGCGAGAGCGTTCCAGACGGCCGCAGAAGCGCATCTGAAAGCGCCGCGCGACGGCTCAGACAAACGTCGCTGCCGCAGCGAGGCTGACCGGAGCACGCGTGACGGTGGTTTATGCTCCTTGATGAGGTCAGCGAGGTAACCGTGGTTCATGTGTGGCGAGCGCTCTGTGTGTGCGTAACGAGCGCGAAGCCTTATAACTAGCCCTGCAATCATTCGTTCGGCAACTGGAAGCTAATGCAGCTCAGCGTGCACCGGACGGACACGCGGTGTCGGATGTTCATCTGTAGTTTGCCGAATTAGATGATGAATTAGATGATGCCGATATGTCGGCATCATCTAATTATATGACCACTGTTTCATTGCTTTTATGACTTTATTTCGGTGATTTTCGAAAAGTTTTTTGATTTGGCCATGTTTGTTTGTTGTAGTACAGAGTTAGACTGATGGCCTTAATCTAAGTTGTCTTGTGGTTGTTGTTGTTGTTGTTTGTGTTGTTGTAGTACAGAGTTAGACTGATGGCCTTAATCTGAGTTGTCTTGTGGTTGTTGTTGTTGTTGTTGTTGTTGTAGTACAGAGTTAGACTATGGTCTTAATCTAAGTTGTCTTGTGGTTGTTGTTGTTGTTTGACTTGCATCCCACTGGGATTTTTGCAAGGGTTGGTGTACGGTGCTTTTTCTGCAATATTTTGCTGTCTTTTCTTGGATTTTCTGTTTGCACATAGTCACTTTAAGATGTTTTCTTGTTCATGTTTTTTTTTTTGTTTGTTGCGGTTGCACCCGATTCAAGAGCCGAATGGCTCACAGGGCTATACCTAATAAATAAACTTTGAACTTTGTCAAAACGAAGGATCCACGCACGGGGGGCAGCAGCACGGGCCACGAGCCGGTGCCAACCGATAATTCGCCCCAAGCTCTGGCATCCTCTTCACATTGTGAAAGTGTTATCGACCCATCGGTGTGTGTGTGTGTGAAAAATATGAGAATGGGTTTTACCGAGAATAGGGTTTCCCCTTTTTTCTGGCAACAAAACAGCTGTGTTAAGATGTTAAACACCAAACTGAAACCTTTTACAAGGATTCATGTTTGCATCAATTACAATGCCTGTGGTCAAAATGCAAAAAAACATGCTCCGATAATATTTGATGCATTACACTGGTCAACAAAAAAATAACATTTTTTCTGGCCTGGACTTTTGCAGCTGTTTTAGACTAACTTCTGATCTCAGATTTGCTCTATCACACTCACTCACCCATTCACTCACCCACTCATTTACTCACCAACTCACTCATCCACTCACCACTCACTCACCTACTCACTCACCCATTCACTCACCCACTCACCCACTCACTCACTTACTCACTCACTTACGTACCCACTCACTCACCAACTCACTCACTCACCCACTCACCTACCCACTCGCTCACCATCCCACTCACTCACTCACTCACCCACTCACCCACTCACTCACCAACCTACTCACTCACTCACTCACCTCCTCACCCACCCACCCACTCACCCACTCACCCATTCACTCACCTACTCACCCGTACGTAGCCAACCATGCTAATCAGAGATGCGGGGGGGGGGGGGTATGGGTCTCTGTATGTGTCTATGGGTCTCTGTGTGAGTCTATGGGTCTCTGTGTGAATCTATGGGTCTCTGTATGAGTCTATGGGTTCTGTGTGAGTGTATGGGTCTCTGTATGAGTCTATGGGTCTCTGTGTAAGTGTATGGGTCTCTGTGTGAGTCTATGGGGTTCTGTGTGAGTGTATGGGTCTCTGTGTGAGTCTATGGGTCTCTGTGTGAGTGTATGGGTCTCTGTGTGAGTCTATGGGGTTCTGTGTGAGTGTATGGGTGTCTGTATGAGTCTATGGGTCTCTGTGTGAGTGTATGGGTCTCTGTGTGAGTCTATGGGGTTCTGTGTGAGTGTATGGGTGTCTGTATGAGTCTATGGGTTTCTGTATGAGTGTATGGGTCTATGCACGAATCTACGGGTCTCAGTCTGCGTCTATATATGTATGTAGAACTTATTTCCCACCGTACGTAGCCAACCGCGCTCATCGGATGTGCAAGCGGGGGGGGGGGGGGGTCAACAACTTAAACACAACAACAAGCACATCTAAACAAATTAGTTTTCAATCTCGATGGTTTAAAAGTGCATAGCTCCAGTGGCTTCCTACTATCGGAAAGGAAGAACGTTCCAGACGGCCGCAGAAGCACATCTGAAAGGGCGACTGTGTGTATGCGTGTGAGTGTGTGTACGTGCCAGCCTCCATAAACTTAGTGTAGGTGGTTAGCGTGCTACGCTATGAACCCGGCGACCCGAGTTCGATTCCCGCTCACGGCCAACACCAGTGACGATTATCTGGGCCTCCCCTAGGTCGACTCAGCTTCAAATGAGTACCTGGTGCGGTGTGTAAATATCGCCACTAGGGAAACAAAGGCGGTCGGGCGTGGTGCTGGCCACCCACCCCTCGTGTACCGTTACGGCCTTCATAGGTACTCGCTAACAGCACTTGCCCCTACAATCTGTTAAGGCTATACGGGGGATTACATAGGTCTTACTCCCAAACAGCACTTGCCAGTGCAGGCTAATAGGCACCTTTTGCCTTCTTTGTGTGTATATGTGTGCGTTTCGACTTCTTTGATACACAGCCCACACCAACAAGGCAAAACGAACCACAAAAAGCAATTTTACGAAATGCGTTTCAAATCCCGGACTGAAAAGCGGTGGCTTTGGCGGCCTGAATCTCGCGATCGGAAGAACGTTCCGACGGCCGCAGGAACGGCACGGAGAGCGAACGATGTTGCGATGACCTCCAGNGATCTCCCGCGAGCGTTGACCCCCCGGCGGGGAAGACACACGCCTCACTCTCCCCCCCCCACCCCGTTCTCCGGGGCTCTCTCAGGCANCCTGCGGCACCAGCCTACGGCGGTGCCGGGACGAGGAGTCAACGGGTCACATGCCGCGACGCCACAGCAGGGAGGCCACGACGCGGTATCAATGTAGCGGCCCATCCCTCCCCCCTGCGCTACACTGTGTCCATGTGATCGGGACCCTTCGAGCGATCTCTCTCCTGCTGCGCTGTGTGCGGCTGCTGACGCGTTAACTCCTCGCCTGGTGCGCAGGAGGTCGTGTGGTGATCCCGACCCGACGCGCGCCGTGTACGGATTGCGCGTCTTGCATTTTCTCGGTCCTCCGGGATTCTTTTTTCCGTTTCGATCGACCACGCAATATTTGGCTGCTATAATCGCGATGTACGTTGAACTCTTCGCACCGTACGTAGCGGGCAGCGCTAATCGGAGGTNCGGAAGGACAAAACACAAAGCATTATAAAGAAATTAGTTTTCAATCGAGATGATTTTAAAGTGCGTATCTCCTGTGGCTTCCTAATATCGGAAGGAAGAGCGTTCCAGACGGCCGCAGAAGCGCATCTGAAAGCGCCGCGCGATGATGCGGTGACCACCGCCTTTGTTCGACGGCCGAGCCAAAAGCCGCTGTGACGATGACCGGAGTCGTCGTGGTGATGATGGTTTACGCTCTTTGACGAGATCAGCCAAGGCATTGCGTTTCAACTTGTGGGAAGCACTTTGTGTTTTAATAAGTGCGACCTTGAAACGCGTTCGTTCGGCAACCGGAAGCCAATGCAGTTCGGCGAACACCGGGCGGACACGGTCGGATCTTGCGGTCTCCATCACGACACGTGCCAGAGAATGTTGTGCACGCTGCAGCTTGATCACGTTCTCTTTGTTGCCAGACGTCCCGTAGAGTGGCGAGTTGCAATGATCGAGCCTCACTTCGCCACCGCCGGTTGGCTACGCGAGACGAGCGGTCACACCGCCCGGACGTCACGTGACGCCCGTACGACGACGTCACAGCATGACGTCACAGAATGACGTCACAGCACGTGCTACGTTGACGACTTTGGTCACGTGGGCAAGGAGAGCTAAAGAACCCCGACTTTGTGTGTGTTTTGCTTCGTGGCCTCTGGGCGTGCGATGTCTCCGCTTGCTGTGCACCCTCCTATCGTGCTGATGCCGAGCTGGGCATTAGCTCTCCAATGTGATTCACTCCGTTTCCAAGACATCATCGTGAGCGTGAGAGCCGCCACACAAATTTGAGACCGTCGGGGGTTGACAGCAGCACGATGATGACGATGACGATGGGGGTTGTTTTCACATTTGTGTATTGTCGGAGGGGGTGGGGGGGGGAGCGCACTGAAGGCCACCAGGGGGCTGCCAGTGACTCGCAGGTGGGATGGGGGTGGGGGGGGTCTCTTAGCCGCGTGGGACGCAACGCGCATTCCGCCACCCACGATCTGCGCTACGACCTCATTGTCGCGCCGACAGACGCGGGGAGACGCGGGGGAAGGTTGCCCCTCGCGTCCAGACAACGGAGGGGGGGGGGGCTGCAGCTGGCGACGCGGTTGGCATCCGCTTTCTCGGAGCGCTGCTCCGGTTAAAAAATGTCCCGCTCGCACGAGACCGCCTAGGCCACAAAGCACCGCTTTTTCCACTGCACAGCCGGGTCGCGTGCCGAGTTGGCCTGCTTGTTGTTGTTGTTGTTGCTGTGTCCGGTTTGTTGTCCTTTCCCCCACCCCGCCCCGCGCCGCGAATTTGCACGGTTGGCTACGTACGGTGCGAAAGAAGTTCAACGTACGTACGAACACGGTCCCGGCGTGGCTCCACTGCAGAAGTCGAGCCGTGCCGCTGACGTCGTGTGCTGCGTGCAGAGCTGCTTCCTCTTCCGTACGTGTATCTACGTTGAACTTCTTTCGCACCGTACGTGCTAACCGGAGGTGCGGGGGAACGACAACAAACTAAACGGAACAAAACGAAATTGTAAAGAAGTTAGTTTTTCAATCTCGATATGTAAACGTACACAGCTTCAGCGCCTTCCTAATAGCTCCAGCGGTTACCCCGTTTCAAGTTTAAAGTTCATTTATTAGGTATAGCTCTGTGAGCCATTCGGCTCTTGAATCAGGTGCAACCGAAAGAAACAAGAAACAAAAACATGCACAAGAAAACATCTTAAAGTGAATATGTGACTAAGTGCAAACAGAAAATCCAAGAAAAGACAGCAAAATATTGCAAAAAAAAACACCGTACACCAACGCTGTGTGCAAAAATCCCAGTGGGATGCAAGTCAAACAACAACAACAACACCCACAAGACAACTTAGATTAAGGCCAGTTTAACACGTAGGCTTTCGCGACCAATATTATTCATAATCAACGTTTTTGGGTTTAGATCGCGTTATTTATAACCATAAATTCTGCAGTTTTTATTGAAAATGCAATATTTGACATCTCGAAAACCTGACGTGATAGACAAAAACTGATGCCGGATTTGGAATCGGCACCGCAAAATTACCTTAAAACCGTTGGAATACCTTATGCCAGAAAAATTGTGTTGACCAGTGTTATCGATCGGCTTAGAGGGCCACGCCACCGTCAATAGGCGCCCCTGCAGGCCCATTACGGAGGCCCGGTATCGATGATCCGGAAGAGCCTCGGGTGACGAGGCCCATCCCCCCCCAACCCCCCCCCCACCACCAACGCCCCACGCGCCTCTCACCGAGACTCAAACGTCGCACCTGCACAGCCACTTGATCGGGAGAGACGAAGGGGGGGGGGCAATTCCCGCATTGGCCGGGTTCCAACGCTCGCTTCCATCCACCTCCTTCTCGAGGGAGACCCTCATGGAGGGGGCGAGGCGGGGAGGGGAGGGGGGTCGAGTGGCAGCGCCGATCGGTGACGAGTTGAGCCGTCGCCGCCGCCGTCGCCGCCGTCGCAAGGGCCAGCGATCTGACCCCGCGGCCGTGTGATGCCCGCTTCAGAGCACGTACATTTCGCCGGCGAGAGTCACGGCTCGCTGCCTCTGTGACGCCCGAGTACTCTCCACGAAGCCCTCCCCACCGCCCCTCCATCCATCAGTCCAAGCCCCCCCTCTCCTGTCCCCACCACCCACAGCTCCCCCCCCCCCCACCCACCCCCCTCCTCCATCACTTTCCTAATCAGCGGCACNACTCGGAGTGACACCGCGGAACACGGAGACGAGGAGACGCGTCATCGCGTGTCTCGCTGGCGGCCGCCGAGAGATTTAACCCCTCGCCTGCACCGCGCGTCTACACAGCGCACCTACACAGCGCACCTACACTGTGCACCTACACAGCGCACCTACACAGCGCACCTACACAGCGCACCTACACTGCGCACCTACACAGCGCACCTACACTGTGCACCTACACAGCGCACCTACACAGCGCACCTACACTGTGCACCGCGCGTCTACACGGCGCACCTACACCGCGCACCTACACTGTGCACCTACACAGCGCACCTACACTGTGCACCTACGCTGTGCACTGCGCGTCTGAACCGCTCACCGCTCACCTGAACCGCTCACCGCTCACCTCCATCGCTCACCTGAACCGCTCACTCTCACCGCTCACCTCCATCGCTCACCTGAACCGCTCACTGCTCACCGCTCACCTGCATCGGTCACCTGAACTGCTCACCTGCATCGCTCACCTGAACCGCTCACCGCTCACCTGCATCGCTCACCTGAACCGCTCACCGCTCACCTGCATCGCTCACCTGAACCGCTCACCTGAACCGCTCTCCTCTTACCGGCACGCTCATCTGCACTGCTCACCTGAACCATCCACCTGCACCCCTCACCTCTCACCTGCACCACTCACCCCTCAAATGCACCGCTCACTGCACCACTTAACTGCACTGGTCACTGCACTGCTCACCGCTCACCTGCAGCGCTCACCTGCACACTTAACTGCGCGCTCACCGCTCACCGCCCTCGCGCACCACTTGCGGTTGCCCCGCACCACCTAGGCTGGCACGCCAGCGGTCGGGCGCTTCGTAGTGGTGGCGTGGCTCTAGGGGGGCTGCTATGCAGGAGGTCGTGGGCTCGATCCCGACCCTGACGATGCCTGCTGCTGGAAATTTGGAGTTTGCGTCTCTCTCCGTGGTGAGATGTCAACTACCTCGCCTGGTGTACAGGAGGTCGTGGGTTCGATCCCGACCCTGACGATGCCTGCTGCTGTATATGTGGAGTTTGCGTCTCTCTCCGTGGTGAGATGTCAACTACCTCGCCTGGTACACAGGAGGTCGCGGTGTCTCTCTCTCCCCGTGGTCGCGTGGATGTTCATCTCCGGGTCCTCCGGTTTTCTCCTCCACATTGAGAACGAACGTTGCGCGTTGAGATTATTCGGAGTATTTTGCTGCGATAAATTATCCGCGCGATGATGGCCAGCCACTCCGTTGAGCTATCGTGTGTGATAGGAGGTCGATTCTGAAAAATAAATTAAGAGCTCAGTGGGCTTAACCTGCTAAGATTGAAAATAGTTTAGTTTCATCAGTATATATATATTTAAGTGATTTGTACACTTTTCCTATACTTTCCACTCCTATGGAAATGCTTGTTGTTGTAGCGTTTCTGACCCTGTGTCCTTACTGGGACATCTGGAAAACAAGAACCTTATAGCTCATCGGATTCCTCATCCTCCCCTCCTCCCCCTTGCCCCCTCCCCCCAGTACCCCCTCCCACCTCCACTCCTCCTTCTCCGCCCTCCCTCTTCCCCTCCCCCTCCTCCTCCCTCCCCTTCCTCCCCCCTCCTCCTCTTCCTCCCCTCCCTCCTGCTCCCCTCCCTCCTCCTCCACCTTCTCCGCCCTCCCCCCTCCTCCTCCCTCCCCTTCCTCCCCCTCCTCCTCCCCTCCCTCCTCCTCCACCTCCCCCGCCCCCCCCTCCGCACTCCACCCTCCCTCCTCCCCTCTCCTCCCCTCTGCCCCCTCCTCCTCCCCTCCCTCCTCCTCCCCTCCCCCTCCTCCACCTCCTCCGCCCTCCCCTCCCATCTCTTCCTCCCCCGCCCCCCCCTCCTCCACACTCCGCCCTCCCTCCTCCCCCTCCTCCTCCCCTCTCCTCCTCCTCTGCCCCCTCCTCTTCCTCCGCCCTCTACCCTCCCACCTCCTCACCCCGAGGTCGCGCACTTGATGAGCGGGCCGACTGCTGCTGCTTCGACAGTGAAAATCAGCACCCCCTACCCCCGACAAAACGCCTCTTCCACTTTGCCAAACCCCTCCCGTCAGCCAGCACATCGAGTGCTCGGGGCAGATCACGGAAGCTCAGCAGGGTTGTGAGCCTGGCTAATGAGTTCATGGGCAAACCGCGTGCCTCTGCATTTGTGCTTAATGCTGCTGCTGCTTGGCCACGTTACGGTGGCGCAGGAAGGCAAATCCATGCCGTGCCCTACTTCCTAATGGCTCAAGCGCCTTCCTAATAGCTCCAGGAGTTACCGAGTACGTAAGTGCAGCATGTTGAACTTCTTTCGCACCGCACCACCAACCCGCCAACAAAACACAACGACAAGCTGCGCACAGCCCCAGTGGCTTGCTAATAGCTCCAATGGCTCACCTGGTAAGCCGCGTAACAATAAAAAGACCAACAACAACAACCGCCATTCGCCACTAAGTGGCGGTGACGTCACCACGACGCTTGTGCCAGGCCATGTGCACCTTGAGGCCACGTGAAGTGTCGAACGCCCGCTGGTAGGAGGTCACGGGGCAGACCCAGCAGGTGCCACGGGTCGACTGACCGAGATGACCGAGATGACTGGCTGATGCACCACATGTGCCCCCTACTGTACCAACTTGCTGTGCTTTATCCACCCGGCGCTCCGCTCGTGTTGTGAGCGTCGCTCCTCCGCCCTCCGTTGTTGTTGGAGGGCGACTGCCTCCAACATGCCCAGTAGCGTCCTTCACGAGCCTCCTCCACAGAGGCCGATCTGACACCGCTGGTACCAGTCATCGGCAAGTCCACTCAGCTCCACGTCCTCCTGTACCACATCACTCCATCTCTTCTCTAGCCCGTGCCGCGCCCGTTTAGCCCCATCACGCTCACACATCAATCTAAAACAACAAAACAAATATTTCGCAGGGGCTTCCCATCATGCACCGCGCGGGGGAAAGGAACGGACGGACGGATGGTTACGCCAGAGGGCCATGCCTGGGTCACGGTCTTCGTCCAGCAGTGGAGTGGCAAGAGGCGGCCGCTTTCTCAGGACGCGGTTCTCCCCGAACGGACACCGCCTGGTCTTGCGGGACGCGCTGGGTGGCGCAGGGGTGGCTCTGGCTGTCTGTTGTGGCCGGAGTTTATCTCGGGTTGGTGCGCGGGGTGGGAGGGAGGACAGGGCTTCGGTTTTGTTCCCCAGTGCTTGCAAGAAACAATAAACACGACAAAAAAAACCGCACTCGCAATGTCACTATTGTGGACCGAAAACATTTTCTTGCTGTGGATTTCACACCTATGATGATTGCTTGTGTTGCAGTCGAAACGTCGTGAGAATTTTTATTGTTTTATATTTGTATTATTTTATTATTTCCCTTCTACGTGACTTTACCGAAAGAACCAAGAATATAATATGCCCAGTGCTGAAACGTTACCTGCAAATAATCATAATAATGCCATTTTCTAGAGCGGCGTTCGTGAAAAATTGCATCCCACAACGCTGCAACATCAATCAGCCGGTCCCTTACAACACAGATGATGCAACAACACAGAACCCACACTTACTTGGCAAATCAAAAACTAAAGCTTCAATACGTAAATAGGGAGAGAAAACCAATGCACGCGATAAGACAATGATCCATCACAGAGAAATTAATTCTAATAAATAAATAAAAATCCGTTCGGTTCCCAGACACCCAAAACGTAATCCCAACATTTCGCCGGGTTTGGGAGAACCCTCACAGGAGGGGGGTGGTGGAGTGACCAAAAAGTTCAGAGCCAGTTGGACCATCAACATTAATCCCTGTTTTCCAGCGTACGCCTGCACAAATAAACCACTCGATTGGGAATCAATCACACAGGCAGAGCAGGCTGCAGCAGTGACAACATCGCCCCCCCATCGCCTCCTGCGAAAACTTGGCAGGACCCTCCCGGCAACAAAGTCTTGAGAGTCGGGCCAGGCTTTAACCCTGGCTACGCGAAACGGCGCGATACTGAAACGAATCGATATGAAAGAAACAACGAGTGCACTGCACGGATATCGTGTTGCATTCCATGCAGCGGGGCAGGGAAGGTTGGGTTATCGATCCCACGTGGTGCTACTGCGAGTAAGATAATATCGCGGGATTGAATTGTTATCATGAGCGTTGCTTATCTGCGTCGCTCTGGCAATTAAACTTCTTTCGCGCCGTACGTAGTCAACCGTTGCTAATCGGCGGTGCGGCGCGGGGGTGAAGGACAACAAACGTAACACGAAAAGCAATTCAAAAAAAATAGTTTTCACATAGTGTGGTAGTGTATAGTAGTGTAGTGTGAGTGTAGTGCATAGGCTAATGTACGTTGCCAACCTTGCGAATTGGAGGCGCCGGGGGAAGTAGTCAAACTAAAACACAAAAATCAGTTCTGAAGAAATGTAGTTGAACCATCATCTTTGCATAGGCGTCCCTGAGACAGTGGTGGGAATTCGACATTGCCATGGCCGGACCAGGTTATCCATAATAACGATAATTGTTGACTTCAATCAAATGCGTTACTCATTGTATCGGCTCCAGGGGAAGATCGCGGTTGAGGATTTCGAAAAGTTTTTTGGTTTGGCCATGTTTGTTTGTTGTAGTACGGAGTTAGACTGATGGCCTTAATCTAAGTTGTATTGTGGTTGTTGTTGTTTGACTGCATCCCACTGGGATTTTTGCACAGAGCGTTGGTGTATGCTGCTTTTTTCTGGCAATTTTCCTGTTTCTTTCCTGGATTTTCTGTTTCCACTTAGTCACATAGTCACTTTAAGATGTTTTCTTGTTCATGTTTTTTGTTGCGGTTGCACCCGATTCAAGAGCCGAATGGCTCACAGGGCTATACCAAATAAATTAAACTGAAAACTGAAAGTATTTAAAATCACCACCTTCTGATGATCACAGAGCCAGCTATGCCATGGTAGCGAGATGTTAACTCCCTCGCCTGGTATACAAGAGGTCGTGGGTTTGATCCCGACACTGAGACCTGCTTCTGTATAGTTGGAGTTTGTGTGTCTCTCTCCCCGTGGTCGTGCTGATTTTTCTCCGGGTCCTCCGGTTTTTCCCCTCCACATTTAGAATCAACGTCGCACGTTTAGAGTATTGGCTCACTCGTGATACATCACATTTATACCTCTCTTTAAGAACGAAACAGGAGGATTACTCCACAAATATGTCTGTCGCCTGATGATTTATCCGGTCGTAATTGCTGGCGAAACGTCGTACTCGAATTGTAGATGTGCAGTGGGTTTACTCTCCAAAACACAACAGATTGGTGCTGTACTTGTAACGAAATGGCACGTTTTGCTTACGTGACAAACCTTACTAGTTGGCTGTGTCGGGTGGTGGCGGGTTTAACGACACATTTATATATTTATCTAACCCAACAACAAAAACCTCTATCATGGAGTGTTGGGCTGTTACAAATTCCCACGCGACAATGACGACGATAACGCCAACTCGTTGAACTATCGCTTGCGATCGCCAGGGTTCGCTTGTGAAAAAGAGCTGCGTGGTTAAAATCATAAAATCAAAAAAGTTTACTTTCTTTTAGCTCAACACAAACAGAGGTGGCATTTTTCTTTGTTAGTCGCGTGAACGTCCGGGACAAACGAACGACACAGTTTGGATGTGGGGCAATCCATTTGCGGGTCCGGGGCACAGAACCCTACGGCAGAGGGTCCGGTGAGCAGTTAACGCGTCGGCCGTCCCAATTTCGTCTGCGATCGATCGATGCGGCCGCCGGAGGAAACATCGAGCAGCGCACGCGGGACCCTGCGGCGCGTTAATGGCTTTCAAAAAAAACAACCACGACAACCACAACCACAACAACGACAACGAGGATCCAGAGAGAGAGAGAGCATCTGGCGAGCGAGCGAGCGAGAGGAGACACCGCACCGAGCTCGCTCCGTGGTTCATTGCGAGCGCGCGCCCGAACGCAAACGCTCGTGATGGAAACGACCCGGAGCTTCCAACTCCGCCGCCGCCGCATCCACCACCGCCACGACCCCCATCCCACCCCCCACCGCGTCGCTCGCCTCCCCTAAGCGAACGAGCGAGAGAGACACACACAGAGAGAGAGAATACAAGAAAAAAATCTGTTATACAAAAGCAAACAAATAATATTGACGGCGTTGAACGGGGAAAGGCTTAAAAGGGCACCAGGCAGAAGTTGGAAATCTCTTATCTCGGTGGCATTCTAAGTGGCCGCTTGCCGAGCCGAGCGGCCGCTTTTTGTCATCGGTTCGGGGGGTGGTGGTGGGGGGTGGTGGGGGGTGGTGGGGGGTGGTGAGGGGTCCTCAGTGCGGTGAGAGACCTCGCTTAGAATTCCTTCCTGAGCCGGGCACCACGGGGGCTCTCAAAGGTCACGTCGCCCCGTGGGGTCATCCCACCGGCGGCAGCGCTTCCATCCTCCTGCGCGATTTCCCTGCGGCGTGGCCGTCGTGGTGTTAGTATTAGTGGTGGTGTTAGTATTGGTAGTGGTGGTGGTAGTATTGGTGGTGGTGGCGGTGGTGGTGTTAGTATTGGTGGTGGTGTTAGTATTGGTGGTGGTTGTGTTAGTATTGGTGGTGGTTGTGTTAGTATTGGTGGTGGTGTTAGTATTGGTGGTGGTGGCGGTGGTGGTGTAGTATTGGTGGTGGTGGCGGTAGTAGTGGCAGTGATGGTGACGGTGGTGGCGGTGGTGGTGGCAGTGGTGATGGCAGTGGTAGTGGTGACGGTGGTGGCAGTGATGGTGGCAGTGATGGTGGCAGTGGTGGTGGCGGTGATGGTGGTGGTTGTCGTGGTGACGGTGTTGGCAGTGATGGTGACAGTGGTGGTGGTGGTGCGAGTGAGTGAGCGGTGAAGGCCCCCCATGCTCTGGTCCCGTCGGTGCGCCTGCCGCCAGGCTGCTTGACCCCAGGCTGCTTGACCCCTCTCATCTCGCACGGTGATGACCTCACGAGGGTCGCTGCGAGGGAGCGAGGGAGGGGCGGGGTAGGGGCCGTGCCGGATGAAGCTGAGTGCCGGGGCCTGTAGCATGATGTTATGAAGGGGCCTGAATAAAAAACACGTAAATATGAAAACACAAATTTCTAATTGCAAAGTAAAGTAATTGTATTTTTTTATTTGCTTTCGGGCCAGATAATACGACAAATCGATAACCTTAAACACCTGGTTGTTCGTAAAAGTTGAAGGCGGTGTAGTACTATAGTAATAGAGCAAGTGCAGAATCACTTAAACCGGAATTAATAGCTTGAAAGCATTTAGCGCTGGGCCCTTGAAAGTGCGGGGCCCGTAGAAGATGAATCTCTGCAGTCACGAAAGCTTTAAATCAAATTTTCGCGCCCGTTATGAATTTGTGTCACCGCCTTTCCGGCACCGATGTCTTTAGGGGCCGTCCATAAATGACGTCACGCACCTGGGGGGGGGGGTCAGACATTTGTGACGATGTGTGACGAGGGGGGGGGGGTTGAGAAATGTTACGTCACATCAAAATGCGTAACTTTAAATAATATAGAATTGTTATAACAACACTTGTTATAACAACACTCCTACAACATCAGAGTGCAGCACCACATTAAATACGCACTACACAATGACAATAGTTTCAAGCGATTTGAAGCATGTTTTATTTTAAAAATGGAAACATGGTTTTTGGGGGGAGGGGGCAGAGCTTTGTGACGTCATATTTGAGGGGGGTCTAACTTTTTGTGACGCCGTGTGACGAGGGGAGGGGGGGGTCAAAAATCGTCCAAAATCGCGTGACGTCATTTATGGACGGCCCCTTATGATGTCACCGTCAAGCCATTCTCTGTGAGGTTTTTCCTCTCTTTCCGGTTCCTTCCGTTTCTCCCAAACAACAACAACGACAACAACAACAACAACGCTTTGATGTTGCTGCTGTTGTCCATCCAAATGTCGTCACCGCCCCCATCATCATCATAAGGTCTACGTCATCTTCCTCTCCTTCTATACGCACACAACCTTGTTCTCACCTCCTGCGTTTCCACTCTTCAGGTCCCACTTGCGCCGAATTCAAATCCTGGATGGGGGGCGAAGGGGGAGCAGGGGGGGGGGCGGAGTGGGGGAGTTCACTCAGCCCATCATCATCATCTCTCCGTCACGATCGATACAAATTCGGAACCACTCTGTCGGGAGGTGACCGGCGTTGTCCTACGTTGCGAAAGAGCTTCAACGCACGCGCACGTACGTACGTGCAAACGTACTCGCCCCGTCATAAGCACGTGGAATTCCCACCCGCCCTCTCGGCCGGGGAGACGAGCCCCCATCGCCCTCGGTCACTCGCTCCGAGCGGCGGAGATGGCTTTTGAAATCACTTTCGTGGCGCGTCCCACAAAAATGGGCCCCAGGGTAATCGGCTTTCGGCTCCGCGCTCGCTCGCTCAGGGGCCGAGAATCTTCTAGGGGGTGGGTGGCTGGCGAGGAAGAGGGGGAGGTGGTGCACGCCGTGAATTCGGATGTTCAGAGATCACCCGGCAGAATCCCGCGGCGCTCGTGAACGACGCGCTGTTTCGCATCGCCCGTCGCCGGAGCGAAAAATTCGTTCTTGTTTCTGTTCCCCACACACCCCACACACACCCCCCCCCTGCTCCCACCCCCCCCCCCCCGTCCTTTTTTGTTCCACGCCGCTAGCTCTGGCCAGCAAGCGGACGGGGCTTAAAGATCGGGTGCCACGGGGCCGTTTTGTTGCTGTTGTATTTTTTGTTGAAACTAACAACACGTGGGCTGCCACATTCAGGGCCGTGGAGTACGTGGAGCTGAGATGCCGACTCGGCCTGAAACGATTACGTGGTGTGGTAGATATCGTGAGAGCATGGTTTGTCGTATACCACACAGCCCCCCCCCCCCAATTTGGGCTATGAAGTATACTCTTAGTTTTTTCGGTAAAATCACGTAGGTAAAAATGAAATTAAAATTAAAAAAATAAAATAATAAAAATCACGACGTTTCGGAGGCAACACAAGTCTCCGTCATCAGGTGGGACCGTCACGGCCAGATTTGCTGCATCAAGTGAGGCAAAGATTCCAAGATGCAAGCTCTTAAATACAAGTTAAGGGGGAGGAGAANGGGGGGGGGTATCAGAATGTGGTAGCCAATGAATGGAACGTGACTTTACCGACAAAACTAAGAGCATGAATCCTTGCAGTCACGAAAGCTTCAAATCTAGAGCTATGAAGTATGTTCGAAGCCTCAGACGATTTCGCGGTGCGATGGACATCGTGCGGGCGTGGTTGTGCCACGCGATCCTCGCTGGCCCCATTTGGGGGGGGGACCCAGCCCCGCCCCCCCTGCCCCCCACCCCGGTGAGGACGAATCTTTTGTGGGGGAGGAGGGCGGTGGGGGGGGACTTAATGCCAACTGAAAGCGTAAATAAACAATGAGAACGTACGCATTAGAGGCAATGCAATATTTTAATTAAATACATGTTCAAATATATAGATACTTTTTCTTTATTTACACTGATCATATTTGCAAATGTCTGCACACAGACCGGGCCCACCCCACCCGGCAACTATGAGTGTATTACTTACCAATGTCTCATTGCGTGTGATTGTGAACGGGCAGAGAGTAAACCCCACGACATTGACATTGTGGGTGAACTAAAAATGCAACTTTTTTAAAAATAAGTTTGCTTGCTTGCGTGCTTGCGTGCTTGCGTGCTTGCTTGCTTGCTTACAACCGTGCAAATCTTTCGGTCGTTTTTTAACACACTTCTCGTGATCCAATCGAGCTGACATTTTCCACACAGACTCGTTGTGCATGACAATAAATTTTCCAAAATGTTACATTGTTTAGGGAAATTTTTTAAAATATTTTATTACCAATGCTTAATGCTGGCAGACACTCATCTGACCCATAGGTGGCAGCCATCTCAAGCCAGAGACGAGAGGACTCTAGCCGCCACGCATATAAAGGATTTAGAGAGAAAAACTTTGTTTTTACGGTTATTTTTATCATTTACCCAGTAAGGCCACATAGCTGCGTCGCTATTTTTCAGAAGCGACCTGCACATCATAAATGATAGCTCAACGAAGTGGCTCGCCGTCGTGTGGAAATCTACAGCAGCTACTTTTCCTACTAGCATCATCCGGCCAGAGGAGGAGTGAGGAGCGGTGGTGCAGTGGTTAGCGCGGCTGTGCGACGCACCCGGCAGAGACCGGAGTTCGATTCCAGCTCACGGCCAACACCAGTGACGATTTTCTAAACGTGGTCCTGGGCCTCCCCTAGGTCTACTCAGCCTCAAATGAGTACCTGGTGCGGTGTAAAAAATAAACATCGCCGCTGGGGAGACAAAGGCGGCCGGGCGTGGTGCTAGGCAGCCACCCGCTAACATCACTTATCCCCCACCAGTCTGTCACAGGCTACACGGGGGATCTTTGTCTTTTGGATGAGGTGGAGGGGGGTGGGTAGGGGCTGGGGTGGAATAGACGAAGCTGCAATCGATTGACATTTAAGGGCGCGTTCCCGGACGAATCTCAACGAAGTGGGGACCGGGCTGGGTGGAGAGGGGGGGGTCCGCACCGTCCTTTTTGTCGGGGGAGAGGGGGAGGGCTGCATGGGGCTGAGCCCCCCTCCCCTCCTTGCCCCCCCCCCGGCTGTCTAAGTGGGGCAGGGATCTGGCCGTGGCGGTGGTATCGGAGAAAAATGCACGCGAACACGGGGAGAGAGAGAGAGAAAATGATAGAACACGCAAACTCCGAATATACAGCAGCAGGCGTCAGGGTCGGGATCGAACCCACGATATCCTGCATACCAGGCGAGGTAGTTAACATCTCCTAGCCACCGTGATGATGACGATTAGAGAGAGAGAGACACGCAAACTCCAAATATACAGCAGCAGGCGTCAGTGTCGGGATCGAACCCACGACCTCCTGCGTACCAGGCGAGGGAGTTAACATCTCCTAGCCACCGTGATGATGACGATTAGAGAGAGAGACACGCAAACTCCAAATATACAGCAGCAGCAGGCGTCTGTATCGGGTTCGAACCCACGACCTCCTGTATACCAGGCGAGGTAGTCAACATCTCCAAGACACCAAGGCGCAGTGGCGACACTCGCGCCCCAGAGCGAGAACGGCTCCCCAGGCTCGATTCTTGACTGTGGTTGACCCTCTCTGTGCGGAGTTTGTCTCTTCTCGCTCTCTTTCTCTCGTTCTCTCTCCCGCCGTTCTGCGTCAGCTTCTTACCGCTTCTCCTCCGTTTGCCTCTCGCAGAGCGAAGGAAAAGCCACGGGCAGTGTCACCGATATTGACCAAACATCCCGACGCTGACAACGCTGCCGGCCAATTACTCGATTGAGATCACTCGCAGAAGCAACAGCAGCAGCAGCAGCGACATCGCCAAAATGCCGTGACAAGTTGAACTTCTATTTAAAATTTTTTTTAATACTATGATACCTCCTTTAGCAGTGGCAAAATATAGTAATAGGTTTTTACCCTTTCATCTGGTACAAAAACTGACACCTTTATACAAGGGATCATGTTTGCAATAACCACAACACAAGCAGTCAAACAAAAAGAAACAACTCTGATAATGATAATGACATGCACTGTCCTTGAAGTTGATTGGTCCACACCCGAGACAGCTTTTCTTAGAGCCTAGTCTCCATTGGTGTTGGACCAGATGACGCCAAAAGGCGCTGTTTTTGAGTTGTCCACCTTTTTGCCGTCATCTGGTCCAACACCAATGGAGACTAGGCTTTAAGAAGAGCTGTCTCGGGTGTGGACCAATCAACTTCAGGGACAGTGCATATCATTATCAGAGTTTTTTTGTTTGCATTTTGACTGCTTGTGTTGTGGTTATTGCAAACATGATCCCTTGTATAAAGGTGTCAGTTTTTGTACCAGATGAAAGGGTAAAAACCTATTACTATATATGTTATATTCTTAGGTTTTTTTTCGGTAAAGTCCCGTAGGTAAAAATTTAAAATTAATAAAAGTAAAATNAAAATAAAATAAAAATGACGACGTTTCGGAGGCAACACAAGCTTCCGTCTTCAGGTGGAACCGTCACAGCACGACAGCTGTATCCAGTGTATCTTGATACAGCTATCGTATTGTGACGGTTCCACCTGAAGACGGAAGCTTGTGTTGCCTCCGAAACGTCGTGATTTTTATTTATTTTTATTTTACTTTTATTAATTTTAATTTTTTACCTACGTGACTTTACCGAAAAACCTAAGAATATAAATCCTTGCAGTCACGAAAGCTTCAAATCTAGAATATATGTTTTTATTTTACCCAGCGAGGCCCCACTGAGTTGCGTAGCTTTTTTCCCAGAAGCGACCTGGCCACAAATTAAAGCCCACGTGATAAGCCACGTGGAAATGTAAAGCGCCCAAATAACTCTGAAATGTTCTAGATTTGAAGTTTTCGTGACTGCAATACTCTTTGGTTCTTTCGGTAAAGTCACGTAGGTATAAAATATAAAATCAATTAAATCACGACGTTTCGATCGCAACACAAGCAATCATCATCAGGTGTGAAAACTACAGCAATTATTTTTTTCTGATGAGTTGAATCGAAATGTGGGAGGGGAAAACCCGAAGGACCTGGAGAAAAGTCCACGTAACCACGTGGAGAGAGCGAGAGACAGACACGCAAACTCCAAATATACGGCAGGCTTCAGGGTCTGGATCGAACCCACGACCTCCTGTATCCCAGGCGAGGTAGTAACCATCTCGCAGGACCCTCCTGAAAAAGCAAAAAAAAGAAGCAGTCTTGAGGCTGGCCGCGGCTTCCCAGGGTAACCCAGCAGAATATTAATACCGACGAGGATAAAGAAACGGGGAGGTCATTCGCAGTAGCCGTGGTTGGGTGAGCGATGGCTCCCGCGTCTGCTGACTCGTGTGGAAAGCGCCGTGGCCGAAACGAGCCTCGCTGGCTGGACACGGGACGCAATACCCCTCCTCCTGCTGCTACTGCTGCTACTCCTCCTGTTCCTACTCATCCTGCTGCTACTGCTGCTACTCCTACTCCTGGTGCTACTCATCCTGCTGCTACTGCTGCTACTCCTCCTGTTCCTACTCATCCTGCTGCTACTGCTGCTACTCCTACTCTTGCTCCTCCTGCTGCTACTGCTGCTACTCCTCCTGTTCCTACTCATCCTGCTGCTACTGCTGCTACTCCTGCTGCTCCTACTCATCCTGCTGCTACTGCTGCTACTCCTGCTGCTACTCATCCTGCTGCTACTGCTGCTACTCATCCTGCTGCTATTCATCCTGCTGCTACTGCTCCTACTCATCCTGCTGCTACTCATCCTGCTGCTACTGCTGCTACTCATCCTACTGCTACTCATCCTGCTGCTACTGCTGCTACTCCTCCTCCTGCTACTCATCCTGCTGCTACTGCTGCTACTCATCCTACTGCTACTCATCCTGCTGCTACTGCTGCTACTCATCCTACTGCTACTCATCCTGCTGCTACTGCTGCTACTCATCCTACTGCTACTCATCCTGCTGCTACTGCTGCTACTCCTCCTCCTGCTCCTCCTGCTGCTTCTGCTGCTTCTGCTGCTCTCTTAGACCCTCCCCCCAGACACCTCGCAGTGGATGGAGCCGGACTCCATCCACGCTCGCCGCGTTGTCCGTCGTGCGAGCGAGTGGCGGGTAGTGTAGCGGGTAGCGCCACGCTGCGCTATGAACCCGGCGACCCGGGTTCGATTCCCGCTCACGGCCAACACCAGTGGCGATTATTGAACCGGTCCTGGGCCTCCCCTAGGTCGACTCAGCCTCAAATGAGTACTTGGTGCAGTGTGTAGACATCGCCACTGGGAAGACAAAGGCGGCCGGGCGTGTTGCTGGCCACCCCACCCCTCGTGTGCCACCGTGCCGCCCTTCAGAGGTGCTACTCACTAACAGCACTTGCCCCAATAGTCTGTTGAAAGGCTACACGGGGAGGATATTTGTCTTTGTCTGTACCCTACATTTATTTAGACATAGCCGTGCCAGATATACATACACACGACCTTGCCGCCACCATCTGGCTCGACCCTGCCGATGGGCTCAGTACCTATTGCAGGTGCCGCGCACGCGAGCCCCGCCGTGTTCAATTGCCCTCCTCCGGCAGAACCTCACAGCAATAGCGGCAGCAGCAGGCGAAGTGACCCAATGGGTAACGTCATTCACGCGCGCGCCTCGCAGGGAGAAGCAACCCACGTGGTTCGATACGAAGGGCGTTTTTTTTAATCCTTTATATTAAGTTCGCTTGCTTGCTTAGGACCGTGCAAATCTTTCGGTCGNTTTTTAACCCACTTCCCGTGATCCAATCGAGCTGACATTTTCCACACAGACTCGTGCGTGACAATTAATGTTCGTGAAATTTTTTTCAACATTTTACACTTTTTAGGACNAAAATATTTATTTAATTACCAATTGCTTAATGGTGCAATGCAATCATCTGACATAGGTGGCAGCCATCTCAAGCCAGAGGACGAGAGGACTCTAGCCGCCACGCATATAAAGGATTTATAGTGAAAAACTTTGTTTTTACGGGTTATACTTATTTTCTCTCTGCACGCGGTTTTGATGTGTTCTGCCCCTGTTCTCTGGTTTCTCGGTTTCAAATGTGCGAAAAATTGCCCGCAAATTACTCGAATAGCAATCACCGCCTACCCCCTTCCTGGCGGACGAGGGATCATCGCCGAGCCACGTGCCGAGTCGCTTTGTGCCACACAGTGGCAGCTGCCACTGCTAGGGGCTCTGAGAGGTGACAGAAAGGGCTCCACGAGTTCTTAGACCTGCAGCGGTCGCGACGGGGCGACTGCTAAGATCCCTTCAAGTGAGCTCTGGCCGCATAGCCAGCGGGCGGCACTTTGCCAAACCACCCAAACTAAACTTTACACTGTTTACATTTTTATTTTAGCATAATTCTAGATTTGAAGCTTTCGTGACTGCAAGGATTTATATTCTTAGGTTTTTTCCCGGTAAAGTCACGTAGGTAAAACATTTAAAAAGTAAAATAAAATAAAAATCACGACGTTTCGGAGGCAACACAAGCTTCCATCTTCAGGTGGTACCGTCACAGCCACGACAGCTGTATCAAGTAAATGAGAGATTGCAGGAGCTACCACTCCTTCTCCAACCATTATATAAACGGAGTGGTAGCTCCTGAAATCTCTCATTTACTTGATACAGCTGTCGTGGCTGTGACGGTACCACCTGAAGACAGAAGCTTGTGTTGCCTCCGAAACGTCGTGATTTTTATTTTATTTTACTTTTTTATTTTAACAGCTAAGGTCCACTGAGCTACGTATCTGTTTTTTCAAAAGCGACTTAGCTATCACAAATGATAGCAGTTTCGATTTAAAGCTTTCGTGACTGCAGGATTCATCTTCTTGGTTCTTCGTAAAGTCACGTAGAAGGGAAATAATAAAATAATAAAAATAAAACAATACAATTCTCACTAGAGAATTTAATTTTATTATGTTTTTTATTTATTATTTCCCTTCTACGTGACTTTACCGAAAGAACCAAGAAAATGATAGCAGCTCTGGAAGAGCCGGAGAAAAATCCACGCGACCACGGGGAGAGAGACACGCAGACTCCAAATATACAAGACTAAGGGTCGAGATCGAACCCACGACCTCCTACATACCAGGCGAGGGAGTTAACATCTCAGGCCTATGTCACTCTCCCCCTCCCCTACCTCCCGACGAATTCAAGAAGGAAACCCAAAAAAAACACCCAATGGACTCGGAATAGCACCGATTATGGAGCTTTTAGTGGAAAAAAAATGTAACGTTATAATTACGCTCATTAAAATCAAGGGCAGCGGAAAAGCTGCCTTCAAACCGAGCAGCGCTCTCGGCGGGCGGCGCTGCTGCTTACGACTCAGCGGCTGTAGCCTCGCTAGCCACGGGTGGGGANGGGGGGGGGCTGGTGCCACATTGGGGTCACAGTTTGAGCCATCGGTGCCACTGCCACTTTGGGATCACAGTTTGAGCCATTGGTGCCACTGCCACTTTGAGGTCACAGTTTGAGCCACCGGGGTCGCTGTCACGTTGGGGTAACAGTTTGAGCCATCGGGGTCGCTGCCACATTGGGGTCACAGTTTGAGCCATTGGAGCCAACTGCCACTTTGGGGTCACAGTTTGAGCCATCGGTGCCGTTGCCACTTTGGGTCACAGTTTGAGCCATTGGGCCACTGCCACATTGGGGTCACAGTTTGAGCCATCGGTGCCGTTGCCACTTTGGGGTCACAGTTTGAACCATTGGGGCCACTGCCACATTGGGGTCACAGTTTGAGCCACGGTGCCGTTGCCACTTTGGGGTCACAGTTTGAGCCATTGGGGCCACTGCCACTTTGGGGTCACAGTTTGAGCCATCGGTGCCGTTGCCACTTTGGGGTCACAGTTTGAACCATTGGGGCCACTGCCACTTTGGGGTCACAGTTTGAGCCATCGGTGCCGTTGCCACTTTGGGTCACAGTTTGAGCCATTGGAGCCACTGCCACTTTGGGGTCACAGTTTGAGCCATTGGAGCCACTGCCACATTGGGGTCACAGTTTGAGCCACGGTGCCACTGCCACTTTGGGGTCACAGTTTGAGCCACGGTGCCACTGCCACTTTGGGTCACAGTTTGAGCCACGGTGCCACTGCCACGTTGGGGTCACAGTTTGAGCCATTGGTGCCAACTGCCACTTTGGGGTCACAGTTGAGCCATTGGGGCCAACTGCCACGGGTCACAGTTTGAGCCATTGTAGCCAACTGACTTTGAGGTCACAGTTTGACCATGTGCCACTGCCACTTTGAGGTCACAGTTTGAGCCACGGGGCCACTGCCACTTTGAGGTCACAGTTTGAGCCATCGGTGCCACTGCCACATTGGGGTCACAGTTTAAGCCATTGGGACAGCTGCCACATTGGGGTCACAATTTGAGCCATTGGAGCCATTGCCACTTTGAGGCCACAGTTTGAGCCATCAGAGCAACTGCCACGTTGGGTCACAGTTTGAGCCATTGGAGCCACTGCCACATTGGGGTCACAGTTTGAGCCACGGGCCACTGCCACTTTGAGGTCACAGTTTGAGCCATTGGGCCACTGCCACTTTGGGGTCACAGTTTGAGCCATTGGAGCCCATGCCACTCTGGGTCACAGTTTGAGCCATTGGAGCCACTGCCACTCTGAGGTCACAGTTTGAGCCATTGGAGCCACTGCCACTCTGGGTCACAGTTTGAGCCATTGGAGCCACTGCCACTTTGAGGTCACAGTTTGAGCCACGGGTCGCTGCCAATTGGGGTCACAGTTTGAGCCATTGGGCCACTGCCACTTTGAGGTCACAGTTTGAGCCACGGGGGCCACTGCCACTTTGAGGTCACAGTTTGAGCCATCGGTGCCACTGCCACATTGGGATCACAGTTTGAGCCATTGGAGCCAACTGCCACATTGGGTCACAGTTTGAGCTATCGGGGCCGCTGCCAAATTGGGGTCACAGTTTGAGCCATTGGGCCACTGCCACTTTGAGGTCACAGTTTGAGCCACGGGGCCACTGCCACTTTGAGGTCACAGTTTGAGCCATCGGGCCACTGCCACATTGGATCACAGTTTGAGCCATTGGAGCCAACTGCCACATTGGGGTCACAGTTTGAGCCATCAAGGGCCGCTGCCACATTTGAGTGGCGGTGGGCGGCGCGGATAAGCTCCCCCGGTTCTCTGTGGGACCGACTGCAGACAGCTGACGATGGCGGCACTTTACGTGACCATGTGAACATTTCCGTTTTTTTTAATTTAAAATCCTGCTGGCAGCCCCCCCCCCCCCCCCCCAATCTCCAATGCTGATGATTAGAGCCCCGAACAAATGAACGGGGAGGGTGGCAGGGGCGTGGGGGTGGCGGGTCTCATGGCGTGGGTTGGGGGCCGCTGCCCACCCGCATCCGAACCTGTCTGAGCACGCCGCAAAACGCCACCGCCATCTCCAATTTGAAATTTCAAAAACTTGAATTTCTCATCGTCTGGGATCTCGCGAAAATTGCCTCCTGTCAAGGTGAGGGCCGCCGCTTTCATTTCCTGAGCCTCCACCAGCGTCGGCCATTCTTCTGTCGGGGGGGGGGGGAGGGAGGCNGGGGGGGAGGCCGGGGGGGGTCCCCCAAGAAGCACGAAATGTCAAGTGGCTGTTTTTGTTTTAAATGCTGCGGCGTGGTACCGACCAAAGCAACGACGGATAGAAATAATTTGTCCACCTTTCTTGATATCAGCAGCAACCCCCGCCCCCGCTCCATGCCGTAGTGGAATTTGCAATCCAGATATCGCCGGTTGCGATCCATCTCATGGGCACGTTGGTCGACAAACAGCGGATGGAGTGGCGATCTTCTCTTTGAAACAGTTGGACGATGNTTTTTTTCAGTCGATCGCAATGCACTGCGTGGCGAGGGTAAAGTGTGCGTGCTCCCACCTCTTCCAAGACGTGTGGCCGGCGTGGAAGAGCAGACGTCGTTACTCGCCGCAGAGGACCGTAGCGACACGGCCGACGCCACTCTGCGATAGCCACGTGCCCTCCCGCATGGCATCGTAATTTGAGTGATTTGCTTACATTTCCTATGCTTTGCAACTCCTATCGTATTCTTTGTATTGTATGTTGACCCGCTCCTACTGGACGTATGTGTAAAAGAGCTTCATAGCTCATCGAATCCCTCCAGTATAAATAAAGACTCTGATTCTGAAGAAGTACCGATAAATTTATTGTATTTCGATTTAAAGCTTTCGTGACTGCAGGGATTCATCTTCTTAGTTCTTTTGGTAAAGTCACGTAGAATGGAAATAATAAAATAATAAAAATAAAACATTATGTACTTAAGTTTTCCTTCCGATTCCGTTCCGATGACGTACGTACACGTGTACAAACAAATGGTGACGTACACGGTTCGTCATCGGAATGGGAAAGGGTCATTAATTTTAATTTTTTACCTACGTGACTTTACCGAAAAAACCCAAGAATATTAATGCACGAATTATTATTACGATAGTAACAATAATGGATAATCAAATAAAATCCAAATCTCTCGCTCGCTCGCTCGCACGGCTGACCGCGCGTGACGGTGACGAAACACGGGTACTAAAATTAACTCGGACCTTGGACGTCGGGAGTCTGGGTCCGCAGAGTGGCAGCGCTCATCACCGCCGCACCACTGCTGCAACCTTTCTCTCCAAGTCACGTGACTTTAGTAGTAAGTTTTTACCCTTTTAAACTGGTACAAAACTGACACCTTTATACAAGGCATCATGTTTGCAATAACCACAACACAAGTAGTCAAAAATGCAAACAAAAAGAAGAAGCAACTCTGATAATGATAATAATATGCACTGTCCTTGAAGTGAATTGGTCCACACCAATCACGTGACTTTACCGAAAGAACCAAGAAGATGAATCCCTGCAGTCACGAAAGCTTTAAATCGAAACATTCTCTCCAAGTTCACGAAAGCCTCTCCATCACCATCTTACGTCGGTTTATTCCCGACGAGTGTGCGTGCGTACTGTCCGTTGAACTTCTTTCGCGCCGAGCGCAGCCGAGCGCAAATTCATATTTACCAAAAAAATTATTATAATAACAACAACGGGGACGAGGCTTGACAAAAACAACAACAACAAAAGTGTTGACGATCAATGTTGCATGCGCTTGCGGCGGCTGAAGCCGTGGGAAGGATGTCAACCCCCCCCCCCCCCCCCAGCTCACGAAACCCAGTGTGAATCGCGTATCGTCGGCGTGCGACGAGCCCGCGACCTCTCCAACACCTTTGCCCATTTCCCTAGAATGTCGGAACGACACGCAAAGTCTGTTATTAGGTCTCAGTCTGTAGGGGGTGAGGGGGCTATGGGTGGGAGGGGCCTGGTCTTGAAGGCACAGTGATAGTGGTGGTGTTGGACAGGTAGGGGAGGAGGAGGGGGAGGGAGGGAGGCACAGACCACCCCCCCCCCCCCCAGAGCCAGCACGGTCGAGATATTGAGTTCAATTCGAAATCCGGGTTCCAATTCGAAATCCCGGATTCTAATTCGAGATCCTAGATTCCAATTCGAAATCCGGGTTCCAAGTCACGATCCTGGATTCGAATTCGAAATCCGGATTCTAATTCGAGATTCTGGGCTCCAATTCGAAATCCGGGTTACAATTCCAGATCCTGGATTACAATTCGAAATCCGGGTTCCAATTCCAGATCTTGGATTCCAATTCGAAATCCGGGTTCCAATTCGAGATCCTGGATTCCAATTCGAAATCCTGGATTCCAATTCGAAATCCGGGTTTCAATTCGAGATCCTGGGTTCCAATTGGTGACCCTGGGCTCCTGTTCAGGGATATGGAGCCACGTGGCGGCAGCAGCGGTGCGGCTATGCAACTGTAAAGTATTGCGATGCCCTCTTTATTGGGTGGAGGGGAGCGAGTTTTTTACTCAACAAATCTAAATTGAATTAATGGCTGGCTGCCCATGACCAGCACTCCGTTGGAGGTGGCGGGAGGTGGGGTTGGCGGTCACGCAACTGCTCCGACGTTGCAGTAAAATGTGAAAGGGCCGCTGTCCTAGTGTGCTGTCGTTTCCCATAATCAGCGACAGTCATGCAGGTCATCCCACAACTAATGGGGTGCCATGCCACGTTGTGCGCTCGTGTACACGTGTCCATGGCGCGCCGTCGGTGGCTGGGAGATGTTAACTACCTCGCCTGGTGTGCAGGAGGTCGTGGGTTCTCGATCCCGACCCTGACACCTGCTGTAGATTTGGAGTTTGCGTGTCTCTCAATTGTGAGATGTTAACTACCTCGCCTGGTATGCAGGAGGTCGTGGGTTCGATCCCGACCCTGGCGCCTGCTGTATATTTTGAGTTTGCGTATCTCTCTCATCAACATCACGGTCGCTAGGAGTTTGCATGTCTCTCTCTCTCTGTCGCTCTCTCCCGTGGTTACATGGAATTTTCTCCGGGTCCTCCGGTTTTTCCCTCCACATTTAGAATCAACGTCTCGCGATTCGGGTTATTTGTCTATAAATGTCCACGTGATAAGCCACTTCGTTGAGCGATCATTTATTGCAAGTACGGTGTGAAATAAGTTCAACATACATACATTCTGTCCACGCTGGTGGTATCACCTTATCATTGTGTACCGAACACATCGGTTTGTCCAAGAAGAGCCTCATCGAGTCTCAAGACTCGTTTGCAGGAGGGTCCTGCCCAAGTCTTCCAAGTCGGTATGCGATGCTGCTGGTGCTGCTGAAACAGCTTCTGCGTTACATTTTCAACATCGCGATGCGTTTGGCCGATACCGGTTAGAAACGAATACAAAATGTAGCCCGCTTCTCTTTGCGTCATTAGTACGATGCTGCCGTTTTCTTGTTGCTTGCTTGCTGCTGCTGCTGCCGACAACGACGACGAAGGCAGTGGTGTCTGCGAGTAGTCATCCTCCTTGATGAGCTCGTGCCGTTAAATGCACGAACGGCCGCGCGCTCACGAAATCGCGACAGCGATGATGAGTTGTGCCGAGCCACGTGCGAGCGAGCGAGCGCCAGAGGTCGCAACCGGGTACCCGATACCCGTACCCTACCCGATACCCGGTTACCCGTACCTGGCCAGGTACGGGTACGGGTACCCGTTTGCGACCCTGGTGCGGCGGGTACGGGTACGGATAGGCCGTGAGTCACTGGTGAGTAACCGTTTGTCACTCATTTCGGTAGGATACGGGTAGGGAACGGGTACCCATTTGCGACCCTGGTGCGGCCGGGTACGGGTAAGGAATCAAAACCCGTTTGCGACCTCTGGCGAGCGCGCGTGGGGATGACGGGCGGCCAGCTATGTGGGGGGGGGGGGGGTGTGAAGGAGGAGGTGGAGGAGGGACGCGGCCGTTAGTAGCGATGATGGACGGAAGCGAATTGTTGAGCGAAGGGCTCCCCGCCGTCTGGCCCGCCGACAGGCCCACGATGTCTCATTGCCACGCCACGCCGTTTCGGGAGGGGTGCCCCTTGCCGCGAAGGGCGATGCGGGCCTGGCGGGTGGCGTTCGCGGCGTTCACGCCAGGGTTTGATCGACGGGGGAGAAAAGGGAGACTTTGAAAGCACTTTGATTGCCGTCGGCAGCAACGGCGCTGGAGGCGATTTCGATGCGATACACAAAGTCGCCGGCAAACAAACACAGCGCAATCGACGCGCCACGCGCAGCTCTTACAAGAACGTCACGCGGTGGTGGCGGTGGCAGTGGTGGTGGTGGCGGTGGCGGTGGTCGTGGCGGTGGTGGTGGTCGTGGCGGTGGTGGTGGTGGCGGTGGTGGCGGTGGTGGTGGTGGCGGTGGCGGTGGCGGTGGTGGTGGTGGCGGTGGTGGTGGTGGCGGTCGTGGTGGTGGTGGTCGTGGCGGTGGTGGTGGTGGTGGCGGTGGTGGTGGTGGTGGTGGCGGTGGTGGCGGTGGTGGTGGTGTGGGCGGTGGTGGCGGTGGTGGCGGTCGCGCACGCCGACGACCCAGAGGGAGGGAGAGGCAGAGAGACGAGAGGCGGAAAGGAACATTTTGCCAGGAATGTCGCTTTTTGTTGTTATGCCACCACGTTCTTGGTTTTTCGGTAACGTCAAGTAGATAGAAAATATAAATAAATTACTATTAAAAAAGAAATTGAAATTAAAATAAAAGCAAAATTTTTATTTATAATTTATTTTTTTATTTTTTATAATCTATCTACGTGACTTTACCGAAAAAATCAAGAATATGAATTCCTGCAGTCACGAAAGTTTCAAGTCAAAATTCCACCCACGGTCCTAGAAACATCTGCACAAAAAAGACGGATGGGCGAGATGTTAACTCCCTCGCCCGGTATGCAGGAGGTCGTGGGTTCCATCCCGACCCCTGACGCCTGCTGCTGTATATTTCGAGGTTGTGGTGTGTCTCTCTCCCCGTGGCCGCGTGGATTTTTCACCGCGGCCTCCGGTTTTTCCCCTCCACATTTTGAATCAACATCACGCGTTCGTCGTATTTTTCTGCCGTCAATTCCCACGTTATGATCATAAGCCGCTCCGTTGAGCCATCAGCCAAGCCGCTTCTGAAAAACTGCTACATAGCTCAGTGGGGCCCTGCATGGTAAAAAAATAAAAAAAATAGTTTCGAGTTTAGTTGATAGTACTGCATCACGGCGGGCTGATTAATGGCATATAGGATATTCAATTGTGTGTAACCTCCCACTGCCGTTGCGGCACATTGAGACATTGGAACGAGCCGCGGGCTTTGAGAAAGAGAGAGAGAGAGAGTAAGAGAGAAAAGAGAGAGGAGCGATTATTGAATTTATATTCCACCACCACCACCACCGCCCACCATCAGTGCTCCCGGCACCCATCGTGGGATTAATTCCATCGCCACGAAAGTCGGTGGCGATCACATTTAGAGGGCCGCGAAATTTGAGCAGCAAATGTTCTCGGCACGAGCGCACAGGGGTGGGTGTGGAGGTGCTGTCTGCCTGGTTCGGGTGTCGGAGCAATGGTCAGTGCCCCCCAAAGCTACGAGTTTGGGGGGGGGGCCTTGACAACCACGCGTTTCTGCGGCCGTCTGGAACGCTCTTCTTCCTTCACGTTATTCGGAAGCCACCGGGGGCTATGCACTTTTAAGTCATCATCTAGATTGGGTAAACTAATTCTAGATTTGAAGCTTTCGTGACTGCACCTCCCAGCTCAACCAGTCTACACAACAAAGGCTCAGTCCCATTAGCAGCAGCCACACCTTAACAACTCTGGCACCTCCCAGTTCAACCAGTCTACACAACAAAGGCTTAGTCCTAACAGCAGCCTCAGCCGCACCAACCTCACAACAATAATAATAATACAAAACTCCGATCCAGGGGCCTACCTTGGCTCCTCCCCCTCAACCAGTATATATACATGGACGGGTCTCTTGAAATTTCTCTTTACTTGATACAGCAATCGTGCTGTGACGGTTCCACCTGACGACGGAAGCTTGTGTTGCCTCCGAAACGTCGTGATTTTTATTTTACTTTTATTAATTTTATTTTATCTTTTACCGGCGTGACTTTAACGAAAAAACCTAAGAGTATGGGTAAACGAATTTCTTTAGAATCGCTTTGTTGTGTTTAGTTTCTCGTCCTTCCGCCGTACCTCCGATTTGCACGGTCGGCGACGTACGGCGCGAAAGAAGTTCACATTCATGCATAACCGGGAGCGAGGTTTGCTGACGGACGTGGTGAATATAAAGGATTTATAGTGAAAAACTTTGTTTTTACGGGTTTACTTGTTTAAATCCCCCTTCGAGATCGTCTCTCTTGGGCCTCGCTACGAGCGGGAGGCCCTTTGACGCCGGCAGTGACGCGAGCGAGCGGCGCCATTACCCTTCGCGCACGTGCGCACAAAACGCTCGCGGAAGAGTTCATCATCATCGTCGTCGTCATCGTCGTCGTCGTCATCATCGTCGTCGTCGTCGTCAACATCATCATCGTCGTCGGCGGCGGGCACGAGGTCGCCAGCAGCAACGCGCATGCCGCTTCACGGAACTTGCAGTGGCAGAGGCAGCAGCAGTAGCAGCGGTAGTAGCAGCAGCAGCGGCAGTAGTAGCAGCGGTAGTGGTAGTAGCAGCGGTAGTGGCAGTAGTAGCAGGCAGTATAGCAGCCGCAGTAGCGGTAGCAGTAGCAGTAGTGGCAGCAGCAGTAGTGGCAGCAGCAGTATCAACAGCAGCAATAGTGACAGCAGCATAAGCAGCAGCAGAGTGGTAACAGCAGCAGCTACAGCAGCAGCAGTAGTGGTAACAGCAGCAGCAGAGACATCAGCAGCAGCAGCAGTGGTAACAGCAGCAGCTACAGCAGCAGCAGTGGTAACAGCAGCTACAGCAGCGGCGTCCTCGACTGCCGAAACTCGACAGCGCGCTGAGTGTCGAGGCGGGAGGGGAGCGCACGGAGCATCGCTCCCCCGGCTACCCCCGGGGGAGGAGGGAGGGATGGGCAGGGGGGTGGGCAGTCCATTGACTCCATTCGCGTTCGCAGATGAAGCCCCCGAAGGTCGCCGCAGCGCCTCTGTCGGCCAACCACGTGGACGTGAATACCTGTGTGTGTGTATGTGAATATGTGTGTGTGTATGTGAATATGTGTGTGTGTATGTGAATATATGTGTGTGTGTGTATGTGAATATATGTGTGTGTACGTGAATACCTGTGTGTGTACATGAATACCTGTGTGTACGTGAATACCTGTGTGTGTACGTGAATATATGTGTGTGTGTACGTGAATATCTGTGTGTGTGTGTACGTGAATACCTGTGTGTGTGTACGTGAATATCTGTGTGTGTACGTGAATACCTGTGTGTGTACGTGAATATCTGTGTGTGTACGTGAATACCTGTGTGTGTGTACGTGAATATCTGTGTGTGTACGTGAATACCTGTGTGTGTACGTGAATACCTGTGTGTGTACGTGAATANGTGTGTGTGTGTGTACGTGAATACCTGTGTGTGTACGTGAATATCTGTGTGTACGTGAATATCTGTGTGTACGTGAATATCTGTGTGTGTACGTGAATATCTGTGTGTGTGTACGTGAATATCTGTGTGTGTGTGTACGTGAATATCTGTGTGTGTACGTGAATATCTGTGTGTGTACGTGAATACCTGTGTGTACGTGAATATGTGTGTGTGTACGTGAATATCTGTGTGTGTACGTGAATACCNGTGTGTGTGTACGTGTATACCTGTGTGTGTACGTGAATACCTGTGTGTACGTGAATACCTGTGTGTGTACGTGAATACCTGTGTGTGTACGTGAATACCTGTGTGTGTGTACGTGAATATCTGTGTGTACGTGAATATCTGTGTGTGTACGTGAATATCTGTGTGTGTACGTGAATATCTGTGTGTGTACGTGAATATCNGTGTGTGTGTGTACGTGAATATCTGTGTGTGTACGTGAATATCTGTGTGTGTACGTGAATATGTGTGTGTACGTGAATACCTGTGTGTGTGTGTGTGTACGTGAATATCTGTGTGTGTACGTGAATACCTGTGTGTGTGTGTACGTGTATACCTGTGTGTGTACGTGAATACCTGTGTGTACGTGAATACCTGTGTGTGTACGTGAATACCTGTGTGTGTACGTGAATACCTGTGTGTGTGTACGTGAATACCTGTGTGTGTACGTGAATATCTGTGTGTGTGTGTGAATACCTGTGTGTGTACGTGAATATCTGTGTGTGTGTACGTGAATATATGTGTGTGTGTGTGAATATATGTGTGTGTACGTGAATATCTGTGTGTGTGTACGTGAATATCTGTGTGTGTGTACGTGAATATGTGTGTGTGTACGTGAATACCTGTGTGTGTGTACGTGAATATATGTGTGTGTATGTGAATATATGTGTGTGTACGTGAATACCTGTGTGTACGTGAATATCTGCCTGTGTGTGTTTGTGTACGTGAATATCTGTGGGTGTACGTGAATATCTGTGTGTGTGTACGTGAATATATGTGTGTGTGTATGTGAATATATGTGTGTGTATGTGAATATATGTGTGTGTATGTGAATATATGTGTGTGTAGTGAATACCTGTGTGTGTGTACGTGAATATCTGCCTGTGTGTGTTTGTGTACGTGAATATCTGACTGAGCAGCAGCAGCAGGCGTCAGAGTCTCGATCGAACCCACGACCTCCTGCACACCAGGCGAGGGAGTTAACATCTCCTAGCCACCGTGATGATGATGAGAGAGACACGCAAACCCCAAATATACAGCAGCAGCAGTAGGCGTCAGGGTCGGGATGGAACCCACGACCTCCTGTATACCAGGCGAGGTAGTTAACATCTCCTGGCCACCGTGGCGCCCAACTTAGTGGGACCTCGCCTAGTAAACTAACATCATAGTTTAGTATCCTCAGAGAGAGAGAGTGAGTGAGAGAGTGAGTGAGTGAGAGAGTGTGTGTGTGTGAGTGAGTGTGTGTGANTGAGTGAGAGAGTGTGAGTGAGAGAGTGAGTGAGTGAGAACCTTTCCGTGAGCGTTCACACAGCAGAAGCGCTGCCCTTAAACGCATTGGCCGCTTTAGCAGTGGGGGAGGGGGGGAAGAAATACAGCCCCACCCCGTCCCCGTCCCCCTCCCCTCGGGTCACCGTGACCCCCATGGGGTCACTCTGCTCCACCACCTCCGGCCGCCCAGGAGTTGATTCAGACGCCGTGTCGCTGCTGCTGTGTCCACCCGTGCGGCGCCACGGGTCTGCCCCTCGTTGCCGAACGTTTAAAAGCCCCTCGCTGTCCGCTCGGCGCGCTGATGAGCGCTGCGATAGCGCGGGCGGGCGGCAAGTGATGAGCCAGGCTTAGTGGGAGCCGCCACCACCAGCAGCACCACCAGCACCACCACCAGCACCACCACCAGCAGCACCACCACCACCAGCAGCAGCACCACCAGCACCACCACCAGCAGCAACACCATCACCACCAGCAGCAGCACCACCAGCACCACCACCAGCACCACCACCAGCAACACCACCAGCACCACCACCAGCAGCACCACCAGCACCACCAGCAGCAACACCATCACCACCACCACCAGCACCACCAGCACCACCACCAGCAGCACCACCAGCACCACCACCAGCAGCACCACCAGCACCACCACGAGCAGCACCACCACCAGCAGCAGCACCATCACCAGCAGCACCACCACCAGCACCACCAGCACCACCACCACTGCTGAAGGTTCGGGACTCGATTAGTTTCGCCTTCTTGTCCCGTTGTCTGTCGCGAAGCTGCGCAGTTGTTTCGTGCTGTGGTTGTCCCACCTGATGACGGACGCTTGTGTTGCGCCCGAAACGTCGTGATTTAATTCATTTTGTTTTATACCGACGTGACTTTACCGAAAGAACCAAAGAGTATGGATCCCTGCAGTCACGAACACATTCGTGCGGAGGGAGCTGGCAGGAACGTTGGGTCGCTCGGTCAATGGCCAGGGTCAACGGCGGCGTGGTGTATTCCGGAAAAATGCCCGACTGTGAGGGCGGGCACAAGCCGGCGTGAGTAGGTGAAACGTTGAGTTTTATAAGGGCACCACGGGTGACCAGCCCCTCCCCCCCCCCCCCCCTCCACCCCACCATCCCCACCCAGCTCCTCCACACCCTCCCCACCTGCCCTCCCCCCTCCCACCCAGCTCCACCCTCCCCACCAGCCCCTCCCCACCCTTCCCTCTCCACCCAGCCCCACCCCTCCCACCCCACCATCCCCACCCAGCTCCTCCACACCCTCCCACCCTGCCCCTCCCCCTCCCCACCCAGCTCCACCCTCCCCACCAGCCCTCCCCACCCTTCCCTCCCCCCCAGCCCCACCCTCCCACCCCCACCATCCCCACCCAGCTCCTCCACACCTCCCCACCCTGCCCCTCCCCCCTCCCCACCCAGCTCCACCCTCCCACCAGCCCCTCCCCACCCTTCCCTCTCCACCCAGCCCCACCCTCCCCACCCAGCCCCTCCCTCCCCAACCAGCCCCTCCCCACCCTCCCCTCCCACCCAGCCCTCCCTGCACGACGGACG
>MU249627.1:5638760-5676260 GCA_018977245.1 Lethenteron camtschaticum
GGTTGGCTGAGTGGGTGAGTGGGTGCTGAGTGGGTGAGTGGTTGGCTGAGTGAGTGAGTGGGTGGCTGCGTGGGTGGGTGGCTGAAGTGGGTGGGTGGCTGAGTGGTGAGTGAGTGGNTGAGTGGTGTATCCGCAATCGACGAACTCTGGGATGAAGCGAATGAATGGCTAAATGACTGACAACCCAAGTCTGTCACAGCTGCACTGTTGAGGGATAAAGTCATGGTACCTCACGCGGTGGGCACGACATTGCCTCTGTGCTCTGAGGTAAACTGACGTGAGTTCAAGTGATCACAGATAAAGTGGCGACACATAAAATCACGTGAGATAGAGTGATGAGAGATAAAGTGATGAGAGATAAAGTGATGAGAGATAAAGTGATGAGAGATAAAGTGGTGAAAGATAAGTGAACAGAGATAAAGTGATCAGAGATAAAGTGACGAGAGATAAAGTGATGAAAGATAAAGTGATGAGAGATAAAGTGGTGAGAGATAGAGTGACGAGAGATAAAGTGGTGAGAGATAAAGTGACGAGAGATAAAGTGATGGGAGACAAAGTGATGAGAGATAAAGTGATGAAAGATAAAGTATAGATGCGTCGGCAAGTTCATTTAAAACTTATTTAATAGTTCAATTGTTTATTTTTTTTTATTAACTTTCTATTTTCATTTTTAAAATTACTTGTGCCATTACGACACATTTTCAGGTATATATTAGCTCATTGACCCATTTATTTCAGGCAATTCATAAAAAATATGGGGCGGGGGGTATTTCCCCCACTCGCCGTAGGACCAACATCGTTATCACTCGTCACTCGAGTCTCCCGCAACAACAACAAACAACAACAAACAACAACAAACAACAACAACACAAAACCCGCGACGGCTACCAACAGCGTCGATTGAACCGCTTCCCGGGGCCTCCCCTCGGTCGACTCAGCCACCGAGGGAGACAAAGGCGGCCGGGCGTGGCGTTGTCCACCCCACCCCTCGCGTGCAGTGCCACGGCCTTTCAAGGTGCTGCTCGCTAGCAGCAGCACTTGCCCTCAAAAGTCTCTTTCAGGCGACACACCGGGAGGGGAGGGGGGGCGATTTGCTCTTTGAATACACAATGCGTGCCGCTAATTAGCGTGCAGACATCAATCAATCAATCTGTCTTCGGTACGGCGCCCTTCACAATTAATTGGCGCAAGGCGCTTCCACTAATACGGGCAGAGCCAGTCATAAATAAGCGATGAGGACAGTCGATAACAATCGTCGTCGTCGTCATCATCATCATGCAGCAACGAATTAAATAAACACCGCAAACATTCAATGTGAGAGATCAATCGTCAAATGCGACGCAATGCGGGAGTGGTCAATGGGGGGGGGGCATTGGGACCTGTGCATGTGCAGTGGGGGGGGGGGCATTGGGGTGGATGTGCAGAGGGAGGAGGAGGAGGAGAGGGGAAGGAGGAGGTAGGAGGATTATGAGGAGGGGGAGGAGGAGGAGGGACGGGGGAGAAGGGGAAGAGGGGGAGGAGGAGGAGGGAAGAGGAGGAGAGGGGAGGAGGGGAGGGAGAGGAGGATGAGGAGGAGGAGGGGGAAGGAGGAGGGAGGATTATGAGGAGGGGAAGAGGAGGAGGGGAGGAGGGGAGGAGGAGGAGGAGAAGGAGGGGGAGAAGGGGAGGGCGAGGAGGAGGAGGGAGGAGGGGGAAGGAGGAGGAGGTGAGGAGGGGGAAGAGGAGGGAGGGGGAGGGGGAAGGAGGGGGACGGGGAGGAGGGGGGAGGAGGGGAAGGAGGAGGGAGGTATGAGGGGGGGAGGAGGGAGGGGAGGAGGGGGAGGAGGAGGAGGGAGGAGGGGGAGAAGGGGAGGGGAGGAGGAGGGGAGGAGGGGGAAGGAGGGGGAGGATTATGAGGAGGGGNAGGAGGGGGAGGAGGGAGGGGGAGGAGGGGGAGGGGGGAGGAAGGGGGANGGAGGAGGATTATGAGGAGGGGGGAGGAGGGACGAGGAGGAGGAGGGAGAGGAGGGAGGAGGGATGAGGAGGAGGAGGGATGAGGGAGGAGGGGAGGGGGAGGAGGGAGAGGAGGGGGAAGGAGGATTATGAGGAGGGTAGGAGGAGGGAGGGGAGGAGGGGAGGGGAAGGAGGGAGAGGAGGATGAGAGGGAGGAGGGGGAGGAGGGAGGAGGAGGGGTAGGAGGAGGAGGATTATGGGAGGGGAGGAGGAGGAGGGGTGGAGGGGAGGGGGAAGTGGGAGGAGGAGGAGAGGGGGAGGAGGAGGGAGCAGGAGGGAGGATGGATGAGGAGGAGGANGGGGGAGGAGGAGGAGAAGGAGTGTTGAGGAGGGAGGAGGAAGGGGGAGGGAGGAGGGGGAAGGAGGAGGAGGGAGGAGGGAGAATTACGATGAGGAGGAGGAGGCGTTTGAGTTGAGCGCCGCGTTTGCCGCAATTAGCCGTGGCAGGCGCGGCGGCAAGCGGCTTGGACCTCCTCCTCGTGGAGCGAGGGTTGGAGTCGCAGTGACGATGGGGCCGGTCGAGGCGCGCCTCCGTATCGGGCGACAGCCTCCAGCGTTGGGCGTTGCCGTCTCAAACCTCTGGCAGGCAATGGACGGGGGGGGGGGGGGTGGAAATAAATCTTCAGGAACAGTAATTTAAAACGGGGCTTGACTTGGCTGAAGCGTAAGAGTTGATTGTAAGTCGGGATTCGAAACACGGTTGTGATCTTGACATTGATGGACGTCACTGCCCCGCCAAGTTTATAATCATAATGATCCAATGTTTTTTTTTTAAACCCAGAACAGCGGCCGGTTGCCGGCTTATCGCTCTGGTATCGCTACCTCTGCTGCTGCTGCTGATGATGTGTTTTATGTTCCCGTGGGATTCACTCGCTGATTCCTCCGTTAAGGACTCTGTTCCAGACACTCACCACGCTGTGTTCAAACAACACAACCACACTGCAGATCACAGCAACTCACTCACACCCTAACCCACTCACTCACTCACCTACTCACTCACTCATACTCTCACTCACACCCTCACTCACTCACACATCTCACTCACTCACCCACTCACTCGCACACTCACTCACACCCTAACTCACTCACTCACACTCTCACTCACTCACCCACTCACTCACACTCTCACTCACTCGCCCACTCACTCACACTCTCACTCACTCGCCCACTCACTCACACTCTCACTCACTCACCCACTCACTCACTCACACTCTCACTCACTCGCCACTCACTCACACTCTCACTCACTCGCCCACTCACTCACACTCTCACTCACTCGTCCACTCACTCACACTCTCACTCACTCACCCACTCACTCCACTCTCACTCACTCACTCTCACTCACTCGCCCACTCACTCACACTCACTCGCCCACTCACACTCTCACTCACTCGCCCACTCACACACTCACTCACTCACCACTCACTCACACCCTAACTCACTCGCCCACTCACTCACACTCTCACTCACTCACCCACTCACTCACACTCTCACTCACTCACCCCTCACTCACACTCTCACTCGCCCACTCACACGCCACACCACAGATCACAGCAACTCACACACCCTCTTTCTCACCCATCCATCCATTCACCCACCCACTCCATGTAACTTCTCTTGGAGCTAAGAGACACTCACAGTGTGTCTAGATGTGACTAAGAGACACCCACAGCGTGTCTAGATGTGACTAAGAAACCCCCACTATCTACCACAGTGTTTGTGACTCCGTGGACTTTCTCCCTACAGCAAGGATATATAAATGCTGATTGTGCCGATGACAGAACCGGTAAATACACAGCAGCTTACGGAAAGCCGGCTCAGCGCTGAGTCAGGCCCAGCCATTTATATCACATCAATGTGATTGGCTAGCGATGTCTCTGTAGGTAGTATATGGGGTGAATGTGATTGGCTAGCGATGTCTCTATAGGCAGTGTATGGGTGAATGTGATTGGCTAGCGATGTCTCTGTAGTAGTGTATGGGGTGAATGTGATTGGCTAGCGATGTCTCTGTAGGTAGTGTATGGGTGAATGTGATTGGCTATGATGTCTCTATAGATAGTGTATGGGGTGAATGTGATTGGTTAGCGATGTCTCTGTAGGTAGTGTATGGGGTGAATGTGATTGGTTAGCGATGTCTCTGTAGGCAGTGTATGGGGTGAATGTGATTGGCTAGCGATGTCTCTGTAGGCTGTGTATGGGGTGAATGTGATTGGTTAGCGATGTCTCTGTAGGTAGTGTATGGGGTGAATGTGATTGGCTAACGATGTCTCTGTAGGCAGTGTATGGGGTGAATGTGATTGGTTAGCGATGTCTCTGTAGGCAGTGTATGGGTGAATGTGATTGGCTAGCGATGTCTCTGTAGGCAGTGTATGGGGTGAATGTGATTGGCTAGCGATTTCTACATAGGTAGTGTATGGGGTGAATGTGATTGGCTAGCGATGTCTCTGTAGGCAGTGTATGAGGTGAATGTGATTGGCTAGCGATGTCTCTGTAGGCAGTGTATGGGGTGAATGTGATTGGTTAGCGATGTCTCTGTAGGCAATGTATGGGGTGAATGTGATTGGCTAGCGATGTCTCTGTAGGTAGTGTATGGGTGAATGTGATTGGCTAATGATGTCTCTATAGATAGTGTATGGGTGAATGTGATTGGTTAGCGATGTCTCTGTAGGTAGTGTATGGGGTGAATGTGATTGGTTAGCGATGTCTCTGTAGGCAGTGTATGGGGTGAATGTGATTGGCTAGCGATGTCTCTATAGGCAGTGTATGGGGTGAATGTGATTGGCTAGCGATGTCTCTGTAGGTAGTGTATGGGGTGAATGTGATTGGCTCGTAGCGAGTGGTCACGAATACGTGAGAAATTATTCACGTTCGCTATTCACGCTGCTTATCCGTGACGAGGCATGGGGGGCGATCCGTTAGTAATCTACCCAGAAGCCTCCAGGAAGCGTCCCACGTGGGGCCTTGGAGACTCCCACAATGCCGTGCCACGGTCCGGAGCAACCGAAACTAAAAAATATATGTTTTTATTTCACCAGGTAAGACGCCACTGAGCTATATAGCTCATTTCGCAAATGACAGCTCAACGAAAGCGGCTCATCACGCAGAAATGTGTAGCAGCCAAATAACTCTCGACGCGTGACGTTGATTCTAAACTTGGAGGGAAAGACAGGAGGAACCGGAGAAAATCCACGTGACCAGGGGAAAGAGAGAGAGGGAACACGCAAACTCAACTCTACAAGCATCGTCAGGGTCAGGCTCGAACCCACGACCTCTTGTATAACAAGCAAGGCAGTTAACATCTCGCCACCATGGCGAGATGGTGGTGCCTCAAACACATTCCTGCGGAGGGAGCTGGTAGGAACGTTGGGTTGCTCGGTCAATGGCCAGGGTCAACGGCGGCGTGGTGTATTCCGCAAATATGCCCGACTGTGAGGGCGGGCACAAGCCGGTGTGAGTAGGTTAAACGTTGAGTTTTATAAGGGCACCACGGGGTGACCAGCCCTCCCCACCCAGCCCCACCCTCCCCCCCCACCCAGCCACTCCCCACCCAGCCCTTCCCACCCTCCCTCTCCACCCAGCCCACCCCTCCCATTTTTGGATGCACGACGGACGGACACAATAATCCCTGTGGGCTGGTGTAACCAGGAGGTTCCTACCAGTATGATCCAGTGTTGTACCCAACTTCCACACTCTCACACATTTGTGCCCCCGCTTTAGCCAACCAGNACCGGCCAGCACGGTGTCAAGTATGGTTAACCAAACAAAGACACGCAAACTGCAGGGGCAAGTTCTGTCAGCGAGTAGCACCTAACGGAGGCTGTGGCACAACACACGAGGGAGTTTGGTGACCAGCACCACGCCCGGGGCGCCTTTCTCTCCCGAGTAGCGCGATGTTTACAACACCGCACCAGGCCCTGATTTGAGGCTGAGTAGACCTAGGGGATGGCGCACCGATGATCGGCAGGAGAGATGGATTAGGACGGGCAGCGTGGAGAAGGCGGCTGGCAAAGGGAGAACGACTAAGAGGGCTTCACGTATTCTTAGGTTTTTTCGGTAAAGTCACCGTGTAGGTAAAACATTAAAATGACTAAAAGTAAAATAACATAAAAATCACGACGTTTCGGAGGCAACACAAGCTTCCGTGGTGCACGAACAGCTACCGATGCCGTCCACGCGAACGTACCCACCGACGCACGATTTGGGTGAAACGCGAGGGCGATGCAATCGGTTAAAGAGCCGCTTAAAAGGAAGGGATACGGGGATAAATGAACGTCGTGAATCGGCCAGAGAGCCGCTTCGCTGTTCAAAACCAAAAGTACACTTAAAGCACTTTCTCTTGCTGACCCAGGGCTCCGGGAACGGATGCTTTTGTCCGGCAGGATGTGGATGGTTTCGTTTTATTTGTATGTGTCAGGGTGATTTATTTACCCTTCTTGGACTTTGCACTCGTATCGTGGTTTTTTTTTGTGTGATTGTTCGCTATTGTAACGCGCTTACCACTGCGCCCCGCCCGCTGGACATCTGTGAAAATAGAGCTTCATTGCTCATCGGATTCCTCATGCGGTATTGACAAATATTCTGATCATCATTCTGTACCATCAGTCTCGGCTTAACAACACGCGCCTCTCCGCTCCGTCTGCCCCATTGACCAAATCAAAACGTTCGTTTCATCCCGAAATAAACTTCCCCGTTCGGGAGTAAGAACAAAATAAAAACTCACGCGTGCTTCGAGAGGAACGCGATTAGTATGGGAAAATAACAATAGGTTTTAACCCCTTTCTGGTAATAAAACATGCGAATTTCTCTGCCCCCCCCCCCTCCTCTCTCTCTATATAAATGCCTCGTCACAGAGGTGTTGTTTCTCTGTGTGTCTCTGTGTGTGTCTCTCTCTCTCTGTGTGTGTCTCTGTTGTGTGTCTCTTTCCGTGTCTGTGTGTTTCTCTCTCTGTGTGTCTCTGTGTGTGTCTCTCGCTGCGTGTGTGTCTCTCTATGTCTCTCCTCTAGGTGTCTCTCTCTGTGTGTCTCTCTCTGTGTGTGTCTCTCTGTGTGTGTCTCTTTGGGGGAGCGGTAGTGTAGCAGTTAGCGCGCTGCGCCATGAACCTGGCGACCCACTGGTTCTTCACGTTCTGTAGATGTAGATGCCACTGGTTCTTCACGTTCTGCAGATGTAGATGCCACTGGTTCTTCACGTTCTGCAGATGTAGATGCCACTGGTTCTTCAAGTTCTGCAGATGTAGATGCCACTGGTTTTTCACGTTCTGCAGATGTAGATGCCACTGGTTCTTCACGTTCTGCAGATGTAGATGCCACTGGTTCTTCACGTTCTGCAGATGTAGATGCCACTGGTTTTTCACGTTCTGCACATGTAGATGCCACTGGTTCTTCACGTTCTGCACATGTAGATGCCACTGGTTCTTCACGTTCTGTAGATGTAGATGCCACTGGTTCTTCACGTTCTGCAGATGTAGATGCCACTGGTTCTTCACGTTCTGCAGATGTAGATGCCACTGGTTCTTCACGTTCTGCAGATGTAGATGCCACTGCTGCCATATATTGCACAGCGGTTGAACTTACGACTTTCGATCCCTACAGGCAACTGGACATATGGACAGGCTTGTTCGTATCTCTGAAAGTTCGTAAGTCGAATGTTCGTAAGTAGAGGAGTATATGTAATCACATTCATTAATTGCGTGTATTCCGCAATTAACCGCGAAGCCGTAATTTGCTCTCTACTCGTCGCTGTTTTTTCTTTGCGTACAAACTGCAAACGATGTCACGTGCTGACGCATCTGCAATACTCAGAGGCGCCTAATAGAGCAGTGAAAAAATCGTACACCCGACAAAATCAAGCGATCAGAAATTCCCCCCCACCCCCCATTTATTATCAGAGATTTGCCCATATATGGTATTGCGGATGGTGAATCGAGATTAATTGAGATCAATTTCCTGCTTCAGTCGATCCTTAATAAACGAACATCAAAAATTACCGGGGTTATAATGGTAATCTGGGGTTAATCGCTGTTGTCGATTCATTACCAATCGATCCGTGGATTCAGTATCGATGTGACCCCCCCTACCACCCTTTCATTTGATTGGCTAATATCAAGCAAGATCGGTGATTCCGTCACAGTCCGCTTTGATTGTTACCAACATCCCCTATCTCGGCTCGATCGAGAAGGTACGGGGTTATGTACGTTGAACTTCTTTCGCGCCGTACGTAGACAACCATGCAGTTCTAAACAAGAGTGTGTTTTACTAGACTTACACTAGACCCATAGACTTACAAAGTTCCCATAGACCTACACCGGACCCATAGAATTACACAGGACCCATAGACTCACAGAGGACCCATAGACTTACACAGACCCCATATGATTAAAGAGAACCCATAGACTTACACAGGACCCACAGACTCACACAAAGACCCATAGACTCACACAGAGACCCTTAGATTCACACAGAGACCCATAGACTCACACAGAGACCCATAGACTCACACAGAGACCCATAGACTCACGTGGAACCCATAGATTCACACAGAGACCCATAGACTCACACAGAGACCCATAGACTCACACAGAGACCCATAGACCTACACAGAGACCCATAGACTAACACTGGGCCCATAGACTCACACTGGACCCATAGACTTACACAGCACCCATAGACTTACACAGAGACCCATAGACCTACACAGAGACCCATAGACTCACACAGGACCCATATACTCACACTGGACCCATAGACTTACACAGAGACCCATAGACTTACACAGATCCCAGTAGCCAGGGGCTGTGATCCCAATACCCTGGGGCTCCCGGAACTGTGATCTCAGTACTCTAGGGCTGTGATCCAGTAACCAGGGCTGTGATCCCAGTAACTAGGGGCTGTGACCCCAGTAACCAGGGGCTGTGATCCCAGTAACCAGGGGCTGTGACCCCGGTAACCAGGGCTGTGATCCCAGTAACCAGGGCTGTGATCCCAGTAACCAGGGGTTGTGATCCCAGTAACCAGGGCTGAGATCCCAGTAACCAGGGCTGTGATCCCAGTAACTAGGGCTGTGATCCCAGTAACCAGGGCTGTGACCCAGTAATCAGGTTTGTGACCCCAGTAACCAGGGCTGTGATCCCAGTAACCAGGGCTGTGATCCCAGTAACTAGGGCTGTGACCCCAGTATCCAGGGCTGTGACCCCAGTAACCAGGAGCTGTGACCCCAGTAACCAGGGCCTGTGATCCAGTAACCAGGGCTGTGATCCCAGTAACCAGGGGCTGTGATCCCAGTAACCAGGGCTGTGATCCCAGTAACTAGGGGCTGTGATCCCATTACCCGGGCTGTAGTACCAGTAGCTAGTAGATTGTGAACCCAGTAGATTTTTAAGACGCGTTCTTAAAAACATCTCTGCAGACACAGAGATCCCTGATACCTTCTAGATTTGAAGCTTTCGTGACTGCAAGGATGCATATTCTAAGGTTTTCGGTAAAGTCACGAGGTAAAAAAAAATTTAAATTAAAATTAATAAAAGTAAAATAAAATAAAATCAAATAATATAATATAAAATAAAATTTGAATTTTTTACCTACGTGACTTTACCGAAAACCTTAGAATATGAATCCCTGATACCGCGTGGAAGTGCGATCCGTGGCCTTGGGCGACTACTCGGGAAAAACCTCCGGTCACCCATAGACCGAAGCCTCGACCTTGAAGAATGCAGAGAGAAGAGCTGCATCCCCAGATACCAGGACCTTAAGAGGGCATGTTTCAAGTTCCATTTCTCTTCTTGGTTTTTCGGTAAAGTCACGTAGAAGGGAAATAATAGAAGTAAAACATAATAAAATAATTCTCACGACGTTTTGGCCACAACGCAAGCAGCCGTCCTAAGGTGAAGACCAGGTCTGTCGGGGAGACAGCGTCTTCCCGACACACCTGTTCTTCACCTGAGGACGGCTGCTTGCGTTGTGGCCGAAACGTCGTAAGAATATTGTATTATGTTGTATTTTTATTATTGTATTATTTCCCTTCTACGTGACTTTACCGAAAGAACCAAGAAGATGAATCCCTGCAGTCACGAAAGCTTTAAATCGAATTTTAAGTTTCATTTCATTAATTTGGTATTGCCTGTGAGCCGTGCGGCTCTTAAGTCGGGTGCAACCGCAACAAACAAAACATGAACACAGGACATCTTAAAGCGACGACGATGCGTGACAGAAACATCCTGGAATAAACCAGCAAATATTCCCAAAAACGTCAATGATGTAGGCTGGTGGCTACGGTGGCTCACCGATTTGCAAGTTAACAATCGGATTTTGAAATGTATTCTAACGTGAAACTGGAAGCCCGTGCAGGGAGGCCAACACGGGCGAAATATGATGTGAAGTTGCTCTGGTGAACACAGCCGACTATCCGCATTCTCAACATGCTGCAACCTCCTCCAGCTGTGGGTTGTTAGTTTGTTTTTGGCGTTACGGGGGTTTGGCTGTGGATCGATGCTCGTCCCTTAGGTCTCGGACCAAAATCGGCCATCTCATCAGATGAGGTCTGGTCGAATGACCTCCCCCACCCCCCGACACACACACACCCGCACGCTGGTGCCGGAGGTCCTCATTTAGCGGTCATATTGACAACATGGGTTGTCCGCTGTCGTTTCTCGTATTGGGCGTTTCCTTTTTTTAATCCTTTATATTAAGTTCACTTGCTTGCTTGCTCAGGACCGTGCAAATCTCTCGGTCGTTTTTTAACCCACTTCCCGTGATCCAATCGAGCTGACATTTTGCACACAGACTCGTTGTGCGTGACAATTTATTTTCGTGAAAATTTTTTCCCAAATTTTACACTTTTTAGGNAAAAAAATTATATTTAATTACCAATTGCTTAATGGTGGCAGCAATCATCTGACCCATAGGTGGCAGCCATCTCAAGCCAGAGGACGAGAGGACTCTAGCCGCCACGCATATAAAGGATTTATAGTGAAAAACTTTGTTTTTACGGTTAATTTTTTAATCCTTTATATTAAGTTCACTTGCTGGCTTGCGCGCTTACGACCGTGCAAATCTTTCGTCGTTTTTAACCCACTTCCCGTGACATTTTCCACACAGACTCGTTGTGCGTGACAATTTATTTTCGTGAAAATTTTTTTCCAAAATTTTACACTTTTTAGGAAAAATTAATGGTATGACTGTGTGTGTGGGGGGGGGGGTCTGTTTGTATGTATGTGCGTGCAAGTCTTCATCCTGCTTCTGGTTGTATGTGCTTGCGTGTGTGAGTGCGTGAGACGAGGTGGCCGAGTGGTTAAGGCGATGGACTGCTAATCCATTGTGCTCTGCACGCGTGGGTTCGAATCCCACTTCGTCGCGATTTTTTAAATCCTTTATATTAAGTTCACTTACTTGCTTGCTTGCGCTTACGACCGTGCAAATCTTTCGGTCGTTTTTTAACCCACTTCCCGTGATCCAATCGAGCTGACATTTTCCACACAGACTCGTTGTGCGTGACAATTAATGTTCGTGAAATTTTTTTTCCAAAATTTTACACTTTTTAGGACAAAAATATTATATTTAATTACCAATTGCTTAATGCTGCCATGCAATCATCTGACCCATAGGTGGCAGCCATCTCAAGCCAGAGGACGAGAGGACTCTAGCCGCCACGCATATAAAGGATTTATAGTGTTTTTACGGGTTAATTTTTCTCCTTTCTGTTTCAACCCGTCGCTTCGCTCGTTAAAACAAATCGGTCGATGAATGCCAGGGCGCCAAGTTCAGTGGGTGTGCGGCAACTTCGAGGGAAGGAAATAGAAATTTATATAAATACAAACGAAATAACGAAGCACTTTTTGGTTCTTTCGCTGAAGTCATGGAGAAAAGAAATAAATTAAATAGAATACGACGTTTCGATTGCAACACAAGCAGTCGTCATCATTGAGGAGAGCCAAAACACAGACACGGAGACACACAGACAGACACACAAGCAGAGAGAGACAACACAGAGACACACAGAGAGAGACAACAGAGACAGAGAGACACAGAGACACACAGAGAGACACACACAGAGAGACACACACAGAGACACACAGACAGACACACAAGCAGAGAGAGACAACACAGAGGCACACAGAGAGAGACACACAGAGACACACAGAGACACACAGAGACACACACAGAGAAAGACACACACAGAGACACACAGACAGACACACAAGCAGAGAGAGACAACACAGAGGCACACAGAGAGAGACACACAACATAGACACACAGAGAGAGACGCACACATAAACACAGATAGAGACAACACAGAGACGCACAGAGAGAGACACACACAAAGACACGCAGATAGAGATAACACAGAGACACACACAGAGACACACAACATAGACACACACAGAGACACACAGAGAGAGACAACACAGAGACACACAGAGAGAGACACAACATAGACACACAGAGAGACACAAGCAGAGAGAGACACACAGAGACACAGAGAGAGACACGCAACATAGACACGCAGATACCTGTGTGTCAAATCATAGACCAGTGTGTCAAATCAAGTTTAAAATAACGAAGGTGTCATCATTTCAATCTGCGTGCGCGTGCCGAGCAAATGTGAATTGTAATTAATTTCTCAACATCGCTGAGAATGTATTGGTTGGGCAGACGGACGGACAGACGGACGAACCGAATAAGTGTGCCTCTGTTTAAAAACAATGCGCTTTAAAAAAAAAACATTAAACGGGCAACATGTTTCCCGGTTTACTAAAAAAAAAAAATTCCTCGGCCTAGATCTTGCCCTTGGGTTTGCACGACTCCCGAGGGACGAAATAGCTGACAGCAGCAAAGAGTCCCAGGGCCGCCCGTGTAGCAGAGGTCGCAACCGGGTACCCGATACCCGTACCCTACCCGATACCCGGCTACCCGTACCCGGCCGGGTACGGGTACGATTAGGCCGTGAGTCACTGGTGAGTAGCCGTTTGTCACTCATTTCGGGTAGGTACGGGTACGGGTAGGGAACGGGTACCCGTACCCGGCCGGGTACGGGTACGGGTACCCATTTGCGACTCTGGTGCGGCCGGGTACGGGTACGGGTAAGGAATCAAAACCCCTCTGCCGTGTGGGAGCTCCTAAGGGGCGGGGAGAGGGGGAGGAGAATTCAGAGAACGAATATGGAATACGGATGCATCAATTCCTAATCCTAACACATGTATATAACGGGTTAACGAACTTTGAACAAGGAAACGATGAATCTCTCTCTCATCTCGCTCGCTCGCAGCTCCGCTCACTCATCTCATTCCATCTTCTATTTTCGTCCACGCCTCTCTCTCTCTTTCTCTCTCATTTCCCGACATCATTTCTGTCTCTTCTGCTCCCTTCATCAGCTCATTGTCATCGTCGGCCATGGTCAATCCACTGCTGGATGAAGGCCTCCCCACAGAGCACCCGCTGAGCCTGCGTTGTAATAATCAAATTTAGCGATCGTTCGAATTGTGAATGTTGTGGGTTTTCTTTCTTTTACTCTCCAACACGCCGGTGTGCTGAAGTTGTCACTCAATCGGCACGACGTTTCGCCGACGTGACAAACCTTGGCAATTGGCTGTGTCGGGTGGCGGTGACGTTAACGACACACTCTCCCGATCTAACCCACGATCATTTTGGGGGGGAGGGGAGGTCGCCAAAAACCCACGCGTTCAACGCGATGATGATAATCATAATCCGCCCAGCGCGTGGGAACATTCACCGATTCCATCGCTCCATCTCCATCTCGGGGGGTGAGGTCATTTTCTCGTACCCGCTCATCGCTACGATTTCTAGTCGCCTCCAGCGCTAAAAAATGTAAATGTGNCCCCCCCCCCCCCCGCGTTGTCGAATGGGAAACACTGCCAGTGGTTAGGTCGCGGCCGATCGAACAGGGACCCACGTGAACAGTTCCGCTGACTGTGTGTGTGTATGTCTGTGTGTGTGTCTTTGTGTGTGTTCGGTTGTTTCNGTGTGTGTGTGTGTGTGTCTGTATGTGTGTTGTCTGTGTGTGTTTGTGTGTGTTCGATTGTGTCTGTGTGTGTCTGTGTGTCTGTTCGGTTCTGTCTGTGTGTGTGTCTTTGTGTGTGACCTACATCTCTGCTTTATTGACCTGGTCAAGGCCTATGATACCATCACTAGGCCCATCGGTGAGCTCTCCAGCAGGCAAGGCTGCGTTGGCTGGGTCATGTAGCCCGCATGCCCAGCCACCGCATGCCGAAACAGCTTTTGTTCGGCCGGATCGAGGGGGCTAAATGGGCGCGGCACGGGCTAGAGACGCTACTGGGCAGTGGAGGCAGTCGCCCTCCAACAACAACGGAGGGCGGAGGAGCGACGCTCACAACAACGAGCGGAGCGCGGGTGGATAAAGCACAGAAAGTTGGCACAGTAGGGGCACAGGTGGTGCATCAGCCAGTCATCTCGGTCATCTCAGTCAGTCGACCCGTGGCACCTGGGCTGCCCCGTGACCTCCTGCCAGCGGCTTTCGACACTTCACGTGGCCTCAAGTGCACATGGCCTGGCACAAGCGTCGTGGTGACGTCACCGACACTTAGTGGCGAATGGCGGTTGTTGTTGTGTCTGTGTGTGTGTTTGTGTGTGCGGTAGTGTAGCGGTTAGCGCGCTGCACTACAAACCTGGCGAACCAAGTTTGATTCCCGCTCACGGCCACCCTCCATGTCGGCTATTTGAACCGGTCCTAGGCCTCCCTAGGTCGACTCGCCTCAAACTAAAACCCGGTGCGGTGTGAAATTACCGCCCTCGTGAGACAAAGGCGGCCGGGCGTTGTGCTGGCCACCCACCCCCTCGTGCGCCGTGCTACCTTTCATAGGTGCTGCCACTCGCTAACAGCACTTGACCCCGTGCCGTCCTTCATAGGTGCTACCACTGGCTAACAGCACTTGACCCCGTGCCGTCCTTCATAGGTGCTGCCACTCGCTAACAGCACTTGACCCGTGCCGTCTTTCATAGGTGCTGCCACTCGCTAGCAGCACTTGACCCCGTGCCGTCCTTCATAGGTGCTGCCACTCGCGAACAGCACTGACCCCGTGCCATCCTTCATAGGTGCTGCCACTCGCTAACATCACCTGACCCCGTGCCGTCCTTCATAGGTGCTGCCACTCGCTAGCAGCACTTGACCCCGTGCCGTCCTTCATAGGTGCTGCCACTCGCGAACATCACCTGACCCCGTGCCGTCCTTCATAGGTGCTGCCACTCGCTAACAGCACTTGACCCGTGCCATCCTTCATAGGTGCTGCCACTCGCTAACAGCACTGACCCGTGCCGTCCTTCATAGGTGCTGCCACTCGCTAACAGCACCTGACCCCGTGCCGTCCTTCATAGGTGCTGCCACTCGCTAACAGCACTTGACCCCGTGCCGTCCTCATAGGTGCTGCCACTCGCTAGCAGCACTTGACCCCGTGCCATCCTTCATAGGTGCTGCCACTCGCTAGCAGCACTTGACCCCGTGCCGTCCTTCATAGGTGCTGCCACTCGCTAGCAGCACTTGACCCGTGCCGTCTTTCATAGGTGCTGCCACTCGCTAACAGCACTTGACCCCGTGCCGTCCTTCGTAGGTGCTGCCACTCACAGCACTTGACCCCGTGCCATCCTTCATAGGTGCTGCCACTCGCTAGCAGCACTTGACCCCGTGCCGTCCTTCGTAGGTGCTGCCACTCGCTAACAGCACTTGACCCCGTGCCGTCCTTCATAGGTGCTGCCACTTGCTAACAGCACTTGACCCGTGCCGTCCTTCATAGGTGCTGCCACTCGCTAGCAGCACTTGACCCGTGCCGTCTTTCATAGGTGCTGCCACTCGCTAACAGCACTGACCCCGTGCCGTCCTTCGTAGGTGCTGCCACTCGTTAGCAGCACTTGACCCCGTGCCATCCTTCATAGGTGCTGCCACTCGCTAGCAGCACTTGACCCGTGCCGTCCTTCGTAGGTGCTGCCACTCGCTAACAGCACTTGACCCCGTGCCGTCCTTCATAGGTGCTGCCACTTGCTAACAGCACTTGACCCGTGCCGTCCTTCATAGGTGCTGCCACTCGCTAACAGCACTGACCCGTGCCGTCCTTCATAGGTGCTGCCACTCGCTAACAGCACTTGACCCCGTGCCGCCCTTCATAGGTGCTGCCACTCGCTAACAGCACTTGACCCGGCAGTTGCACAGAGCTCCCTGAGCCACGAACTCCGTGGTTTCATTTTTCGCCCTTCTAACCCCACCAACACCTCCCCATGAGCGCGGTCGGTTAACGTGCGGTGCGAAAGCAATTTCAACATACGTACTACACTACACACTACACTACGAGGCTCTCGGTCTATGCTCACTTTTCCACGTGTTATCATCTACGGGATCCCGTGATAGTCTCCGGGTCCTATGCGCCTACTACAGCTGTAATAATCTTAATAGTAATGCATTGATGGGGAGATTGACTGATGCCCTTGCAGGCGCACACCGCTGAGATGTGCCACTTACGATGTCTCCCTGGGTGGAAGCCAGACACGCGCGACCACAACCCCCACACCCTCCCAAATCGCACTGGTGTGTGAAGAAGAAAGATGCATTGCCAGGCCAGGGCGAGGGATTTAACTTTTGTCCGGAATTTCAATTTACGAAGGGCGGTTGCTACGTATTCTTAGGTTTTTTTCGGTAAAGTCACGTAGGTAAAAAAAAATTTAATAAAAGTAAAATAAAAAATAAAATAAAAATCACGACGTTTCGGAGGCAACACAAGCTTCCGTCTTCAGGTGGAACCGTCACAGCACGACAGCTGTATCAAGTGAGAGAAATTCCAAGAACACANTCCTTGTATATATACTGGTTGAGGGTGGGAGGAGCCAAGGTAGCCCCTGAATATTATTTTTGTGAGGTTCGGTGCGGCTGAAGCACGCTGTTAGGAATGTTGATGACTTGGTTGATGATGATGATAATGACATGGATTGAAAGGTACAGGCACAGAAGGAGTTCATAATGGAGGTTTTGTTGGGTTAGATCGCGTAAATATATAAATGTTGTGTCGTTAAACCCGCCACGGCCAACTAGTAAGGGTTGTCACGTAAACAGAACGTGGCCAATTCGTCACTAGTACAGCACTAGTGTGTAGTGTATAGTGTAGTGTATGGTGTAGTGTATAGTGTAGTGTATAGTGTAGTGTATAGTGTAGTATACTAGTACAGCACTGGTGTATAGTGTAGTGTATAGTGTATAGTAGTGTATAGTAGTGTATAGTGTAGTGTGTAGTGTAGTGTATAGTGTAGTGTAGTATACTAGTACAGCACTAGTGTATAGTGTAGTATATAGTGTAGTATACTAGTACAGCACTAGTGTATAGTGCGGTGTATAATGTAGTATACTAGTACAGCACTAGTGTATAGAGTAGTGTATAGTGTAGTGTAGTATACAGTACAGCACTAGTGTATAGTGTAGTGTATAGTGTAGTGTGTACTGTATTGTATAGTGTAGTATACTAGTACAGCATTAGTCTATAGTGTAGTGCATAGTGTGGTGTATAGTGTAGTATACTAGTACAGCACTAGTGTATAGTGTAGTGTGTAGTGTATAGTGTAATATACTAGTACAGCACACCGGTTGTGTGTTGGAGAGCCAAGCCACAACATTTACAATCTGAGTACGACGTTTCGCCAGTAATTACAACCAGCTTCATCAGGCGACAGCCAGATTCGTGGAGAAGTCTACCTGTTTCGTTCCTTGTATAAACGCGTAGATGTGGTGACCACGCTTCTGCGCTCTTCTTGTGCAAAGTGTGTGTGTGGGGGGCGATTACTGAGTCAACGTACATTATGCAAGCGCATTATGCGAGCCCTTTGATCTTGTCCTTCCTGTCCTGAAGCCTGAGCCAGTACATGAGGTCTCCGAGATTATGATGCTGATGACATGGGTGGCTGATTATAGTGGTGGTGGTGATGAAGATGTTGGATTGATATAAAATATCAAATCCCTCATTTGAATTATCCCATACGCTGGCATTTGCAAAACGCTTGAAAAAAAAAACCGCGGCTGCAGGAACCGACAGCGATGCACACTTCAGCATCGCCATCCGTGTTGAGGCTGGAGGAATCCGATGTGCTATGAAGCTCTTTCCCCCCCCCCCCCCCACAGATAATCCCTTTAGCTCCGCTCGGTTCCCGAGTTCAGGGCAAGCCCCCTTTTTGAGCCACGTGACCGGGTTTCTGCACAGCGCGAGACGCGAGCAGCATCGCGACTTTGCACTTCAGCATAGTTCTGTTCGGATCACTCCGCCGTGTGACCAGCAGTTACTGCAGTGAACGTCACTCATTTACAGAGGAGGGTGGGGACTACTTTCGCCGATAACACTGGACTTGAGACATTCGTGTAAGGGCGCCTTACAATTGCAAATTAAATTATTATCATCAGCTTGAGGGCCGCCACACACGTGGAACCATTGGGGGTTGACAGCAGCACGATGATGGGAGGTGGGGGGTGGGATGTTGTCACAAGTTGATGGTCGGTTATGGGGGTGCACGTCAGGTGCCGTACTAAAGTCCACCAGGGTCTACCAGGGGTCTACCAGGGGGCCCACCAGGGGTCCGCTAGGGGTCCACCAGGGGCCCACCAGGGGTCCACTAGGGGCCTTCCAGGGGTCCACCAGGGGTCCACCAGAGGCCCACCAGGGGCCCACCAGGGGCCACCAGGGTCGACCAGGGGCCCACCAGGGGTCCATCAGAGGCCCACCAGGGGTCTACCAGGGGCCACCATTGGGCCACGCGGGGGCCTAGCAATGAGCAAACACTGATCCATAATATACGTTTAGTTGTTGTTGTTGTTTGGTTATATCGCGTAAATATAAAATGCGTCATTAAAGCCGCCACCGGCCGACGCAGCCAATCAGCGAGGTTTGCCACGTGCGCAACAAAAACGTGCCGAGTCGTCGCGCGTCCGTCTGGGCCGTTCGCGCGCGGCGAGATTTCCCAGCGGAGTCATCGGCGGCTCGGGACGTCAGCGGGTGATGCCACGCTCGGAATAAATTGGAGCGAAGGAGGTTCGTCAAGGAGGGAGGTGGTGGGGCGTTGGGGTGGGTGGTGTTAGAGAAAATAGACGTAGATATATGCAGAGTGAAATAATAAAATAATAAAAATAAACATAACAAAATAATTCTCACGACGTTTCGGCCACAACGCAAGCAGCCGTCCTCAGGTGAAGAACAGGGCTGTTGGAAATAAAACATAATAAAATACAATTCTCACGACGTTTCGGCCACAACGCAAGCAGCCGTCCTCAGGTGAAGAACAGGTCATTCAGACGCTGTCTCCCCGACAGACCTGGTCTTGCGTTGTGGCCGAAACGTCGTGAGAATTATTTTGTTGTGTTTTATTTTTATTATTTTATTATTTCCCTTCTACGTGACTTTACAGAAAGAACCAAGAAGTTGAATCCCTGCAGTCACGAAAGCTTTAAATCGAAAAATATGCAGAGTGCTTCAAACAAAAATGTTTTGACACTTCGACGGGACTATCGTGATTTTTTTTAATGGAAAAAGGAAGGGATGTATTAGAGGGTGCTTCAAAAAAATGTGAACACTACTGAGTGTGTGCAACAATAACCAGGAGAAACGCGCTGCCTTCGGCCGCTGGAGACCATCTGGAGAAGATCCCAGGCACGCGTTGACAATGATGGCGAGCGAGTGAAATTATTAAAATACGTTTCCTATCATTGACAGCGTACGATCCGTCCTTTTTCCATTTAAATCGATAGGCGCATGTAAGTGTTAAAACATTTTTCTTGAAGCACCCTGTACATTTTAACATGATAACGAATGTAATGTTAATAGCGTCGAAAAGTCAAAGCGTCTCCCACGTGTTCTTGGTTCTTTCGGTAAAGTCACGTAGAAGGGAAGTAATAAAATAATAAAAACATAAAACAATAAAAATTCTCACGACGTTTCGACTGCAACACAAGCAATCATCATCAGGTGTGAAATCCACACACTGGCTGTGGATTTCGTACTCAGATTGTAAATGTTGTGGCTTGGCTCTCCAACACACCGGTGTGCTGTACTAGTATACTACACTATACACTACACTATACACTACACACTAGTGCTGTACTAGTATACTACACTATACACTACACCACTATACACTACACTATACACGACACTATACACGACACTATACATTAGTGCTGTACAAGTATATCCACACACTTGCTGTAGATTTCACACATGATGATTGCTTGTGTTGCAGTCGAAACGTCGTGAGAATTTTTATTGTTTTATATTATTTTATTATTTCCCTTCTACGTGACTTTACCGAAAAAACCAAAGAGTATGAATCCTTGCAGTCACGAAAGCTTCAAATCTAGAATTATAATTGTTGCAAACTCTCAAAGGTGTTCACATTTTTAAATCCTTTATATTAAGTTCACTTGCTTGCTTGCTTGCGCGCTTACGACCATGCAAATCTTTCGGTCGTTTTTTAACCCACTTCCCGTGATCCAATCGAGCTGACATTTTGCACACAGACTCCTTGTGCGTGACAATGAATTTTCGTCAAAATTATTTTCCAAAATTTTACACTTTTTAGGAAAAATAAATTATATTTAATTACCAATTGCTTAATGGTGGCAGGCAATCATCTGACCCATAGGTGGCAGCCATCTCAAGCCAGAGGACGAGAGGACTCTAGCAGCCATGCATATAAAGGATTTATAGTGAAAAACTTTGTTTTTACGGGTTAATTTTTATTGCAACCTTGTACACATCGCCTCGACGACATCGAAAAGCAACAGATGGATTATTCGTCGCGAATAATCGCGGTTAGGCGAGCGCTGATGAACCTGCGAGAAATTTAATACTGGTAGGAACCACCTGGTTCCATCAGCCCACAGGGCATTATTGTCTCCGTCCGTCCGTCGTCATCCAAAAATGGGAGGGTGGGGCTGGGTGGAGAGAGGAGGGTGGGGAGGGGCTGGGTGGGGAGGGGCTGTAATTGGCCACGGTCCTTTACGTTGTGGCAAGCTTCGGGGCCACTTCCTGGAGTCGTGGAGTTCTTCCATTACTAGTACATTTAATAAAAGCGCGTTTAAAAAAAGTTTTTTTAATATTACTCATTTCTCTCTTGCTCAACGTAATCGCGGTGTACGTACGCTGAACTTCTTTCGCACCGTACGTAGGGCAACCGCTCTAATGGGAGGTTTACGGGGGTGAAGGCAACAAAGGACGCACAAAAATGTCACTTTAAAGGAATGAGTTTGTGCCAATCGAGATGATTTAAAAGTGCATAGCTCGTGTGGCTTCCAAACGTTGGAAGGCAGAGCGTTCCAGACGGCCGCAGAGGCGCATCTGAAAGCGCTCGGTGCGGTGACCGCCGCCTTTGTTTGACGGCTGAGCCAAAAGCAGCTGCGAGGATGACTTCCGGAGTTCGCGTGATGATGGTTCACGCTCCTTAACGAGATCAGCGGGTATTGTGGTGCGTTTGTGCCAAGCACTTTGTGTGTGTCACGAGCGCGACCTTGAATTGCATTCGTTCGGCAACCGGAAACCCATCCAGCTCGATGAACACCAGACGGACGCGGTCAGATCTTGCAGTGCCCGTCACGGCACGTGCCACAGAGCGAGGAAGGTTTAGCATTTAAACTGCGTCCGGATTATCCTCAAAGTTAGGTGCGGGCACAGCCGTTCGTTGACTCTACCCCATCCATCAGTAGCGCCCGTCATCCGGAACTCGGTATCTTCCTTCACGTGTTGCAGCAGCAGCGGCAGCGTCAGGGGCAGCAGCTTCATCATCATCGTAATCGAATGTCCCTCCTCCTTCAGGAAGCACCTGAAGGCAAGATGCTCCTAATCTGGCGAGATTCCTTTGTCTGAAGAACTTGGAGCCAAGCTCCTGATTTCCAACAAGTCGTGGGTTTGATCCCGACTCCGACTCTGAAACCTGTTTATTTGTAGTTTGCGTGTGTCTCTCTCTCCACGTGGTCACGTGGAATGTTCTCATTTAAAAATACATTTTAGTCGTAAATAGTTTGAATTGTTACAGTAAAGAGGGAGGGAGTGGAGGGAGGGAGTGGAGGGAGTGGAGGGAGTGGAGGAAGGGAGGGGAGTGGAGGGAGTGGAGGAGTGGAGGAAGGGGAGGGAGTGGAGGAGGGGAGTGGAGGGACGGGAGTGGAGGGAGGGAGTGGGGGAGGGGAGTAGGGGGAGGGGAGTGAAAGAACTAAGAGTATGAATCCTTGCAGTCACGAAAGCTTCAAATCTAGAATTATTGTAAAACTAAGGTCAGAACAACCGATGCCACCGCACGTCGCGTTACGTAACACCACAGCGCGCGATTCAGCGCGTTGTGGGCAAAGATGCGAACTGAGTCGTTTCACAGCCACCCAATTCGAAGCTTCGGGGTTTCGTGTCCAACTTCTTGGGCATACAGTGATCCCTCGTTTTTGCGGTTAATGGGACCGGAACTCCTCGCGATAGATAAAAATCCGCGAAGTAGGATTGGCTCCCTAGGAATTTCCGTATATGTGTGTGTGGGTACCAGAATGTTTAAAATATGTATATTTATACTTTATATATATATATTTTACTTAAATCTATTTAATTATAAAACCTTAAAATTATACATTCACTCTCTCTCTCTCATACGATACGTATTATGGTGTTCTACACTCACCAATGACAGTAGTATCTTGAGACTTGACTCCAATAATGACGACGATGACAATGACGATGACAATGACGACGATGACAGACCTGTGCATTTCGATTAATGTGATGATGAATGATGATGATGATGGTGTTACTGCACAGGTATAATGAGGCCTTTAAATCAGTTAGAAAAATCCGCGATGCACTGAGGCCGCGAAACTTGAACCACGAAGTGGCGAGGGATCACTGTATACCACCCCTACCCCAACCACCTTGGGTTAGCTTCGGGGTGCGTGGATGAGGGGGGGGTGAGAGTCTGTGACGACAACGCGACTTCACGCGGTCAGAATTCTCGTTCGGTTCGGTTCATCGCTCGGAGATTTGTCGCGACCCCGCTTTTGCTACTGCTATTATATTTTTTTTGGTACGGTACGAGGGTAAGGTCCCCGCGTTGAGCCAACGTAGGCTCTCTTTGTTTTTGGAAGCGACCTGGCCCGTCACAAACGATAGCTCCACGAAAGTGGCATATCGTCGTCGCGTGGAAATATATCGCGGCAACAAAATAAGTAATATTTAAAAAAAAAAATTTTAAAACACGTTTTGAACACATTCCTGCAGAGGAAGCTGGTAGGAACGTTGGGTTGCTCGGTCAATGGCCAGGGTCAACGGCGGCGTGGTGTATTCCGCAAATATGCCCGACTGTGAGGGCGGGCACAAGCCGGCGTGAGTAGGTTAAACGTTGAGTTTTATAAGGGCACCACGGGGTGACCAGCCCTCCCACCCAGCCCCACCCTCCCACCACCCACCCAGCCCCACCCTCCCCACCCAGCCCTCCTCACCCTCCCTCCCTCCCTCCCCACCCAGCCCCTCCCTGCACGACGGACGGACACAATAATCCCCTGTGGGCTGGTGTAACCTGGCGGTTTCTACCAGTATGAAATGTACCGTACTAGTAATGGAAGAACTCCACGACTCCAGGAAGTGGCCCGAAGCTTGCCATAACGTAAGGGGCCGTGGTGATTTACAGCCAACGTCAGTTGAGCGTGAACAATTAGACCCAAGCCGAAACATAACATATAAAATTAATGTAAAAAAATATAGATTTTTAAAATTTGTTATGATAGAATATAGTATTGTCATCAGTATGACATAAGTATACCAAGTTTGCAGTCGATACCACATTGGGAAGTGGGTCAAAATTGAGTTACAAGACTTGATGATACAACAGACAGACAGATTGAGTTATGAAAAGCGTGCAATAATAAAAAGTCCTTTAATAAAGGGTTTTTTTCTGGGTTAGATCAAGTAAATATATAAATGATGTGTCGTTAAAACCCTCCGCCACCCGACACAGCCAACCAGTAAGGGTTGTCACGTAAACAGAGCTTTGTGACGTGATATTTGANGGGGGGGGGGTCTGACTTTTTGTGACGCCGTGTGACGAGGGGGGGGGTCAAAAATCGTCCAAAATCGCGTGACGTCATTTATGGACGGCACCTTAGAGAGCACCTATGAAGGCCGGCACGGCGCACGAGGGGGTTGGTGGCCAGCACCACGCCCGGCCGCCTTTGTCTCCCCAGTGGCGACGTTTACACACCGCACCAGGTACTCATTTGAGGCTGAGTCTACCTAGGGGGAGGTCCAGGACCGGTTCAGATTATCGTCATTTGGTGTTAGCCTTGAGTGGGAATCGAACTCTGGTCCACGGGATTCAGACAGCAGTGCGCTAACCGCTGCACCACCACTCCTACCCCATATCAAACGCAAAGCAGATTAAAAGATGCCCCATTTTGCCGGATAGGCCCAGGGGCAGGTGCTGTTAGCGAGCACCTATTAAGGCCGGCACGGCACACGGAGCAGGTGGGTGGCCAGCGCCACGCCCGGCCGCCTTTGTCTCTCCATTGTTGATGTTTTGAACATTACAGTCGGTGCACGTTTAAAGGCTGAATTTACCTAGCGGAGGCCCAGCCCAGTAAACGTAGAACGTCGAGCCAACGCTGCCATATTTACTGGGACGCCAGGTTCAGAGATCACTTTTGCCTGATGTCAGCCGTGGCCAGGGATTGAACCCAGGTACCTGGGTCCGAAGTGCAGCATAGGAACCACGGCAATGTCGCTTCCCACACGTGTGTTATGAGGGTTCCACGGTGGCTAGGAGAGGTTACTTCCATCACCTGGTGTGCAGGAGGTCGTGGGGTCCGATCCCGACCCTGACGCCTGCTGCTGTATATTTGGAGTTTGCGTGTCTCTCTCATCATCATCACGGTGGCTAGGAGATGTTAACTACCTCGCCTGGTACACAGGCGGTCGTGGGGTCCGATCCCGACCCTGACACTTGCTGCTGTATATTCTGGAGTTTGCGTGTCTCTCTCATCATCATCATCACGGTGGCTAGGAGATGTTGACTACCTCGCCTAGTGTGCAGGAGGTCGTGGGGTCCGATCCCGACCCTGACGCCTGCTGATGTATATTTGGAGTTTGCGTGTCTCTCTCATCATCACGGTGGCTAGGAGATGTTAACTGCCTCGCCTGGTGTGCAGGAGGTCGTGGGGTCCGATCCCGACCCTGACGCCTGCTGCGGTATATTTGGAGTTTGTGTGTCTCTTTCTCTCTCTTTCTCTTCTCCTCGTGGTCGCGTGGATTTGTGTCCACATCCTTCGGGGTTTCCTCCACATTTAGAAGCAACGTGCGTTACGAGTACGTGGCTTATGTACATGTCCACACGATGATAAGCCACTTCGTTGAGCTATCGTTTGTGGCCAGGTCGCTTAATATATAGCTAAGTGGGCCTTACCTGGTAAAATAAACAAAAATGTTTAATTGGGTATGTTTTCCGTATATGACAGATACACAAACACACGCACGATCTGTAAATACAAACAAAAATCAATATTTAAATTGCATGCAATAATGTTGACGTCACGCACAAAGCATCGATCCAATAAACGACAACAACATTTCTCAGAACAAAAAATATTATTTAACAGCGGCCTCATTACAATCTTGCAAACGAGTGCACGCGTGCGCAACACACTCTCTTAACAGCGAGGCCTGAAGCAATGCAGACTTTTGACTCTATTTGATTTTCAGACGTTTGAGGATTAATCGGTGCAGTCGGTTTGAAGAATAGAGAGGGGGTGGAGAGTTTAGAGAGAGAGAAAAAAAAATCTAAAATCAGTCGGCCATGTTTAAAATTCCACCTCGACTCGCGGTTGCTAGGACACGGGAGGGGTTTCCATGGCAACGTGCTCCGCATGTATCCCACAAACCCACTTTCGCGAGAGGCTGAGCCGAGAGAGGAGAGAGTGGAGAGAGACAAATATAAATATATATAATTACAACAGAATTGAGAGAGAAAAAAAACCCGATATTTTAAAAATCACCCTCACGAACGCTGCGCCACGGGCGCAGACCAGAATTAAAATGAACACGCACCGCTAACGAGTGATGATTACGACAGAGGCCATTTTCTGATGAGAATATAAATAAATGTAAATATATTAAGGAACGGTGGGGTTTGTTGTTTCACTGAACAGTAAACAATAAGCAAACCGCCGTACCCCCCCCCCCCCCCCCCCATTGCTTTGAGTGATAATGGTCCAGATAAATATCACACAGTGTCTGTGGTGGGGGGGAGTGTGCCAAGACGCCTGGCAAGCATGGAAGAGTAGGCCAAATACTCTCTCTAGAGAGAAAGAGTGGCGTGAGCGACCGGCGGGCGTGTGAGTGGCCGTATCTCGTCGTGGTTGCGAGACGTGGCTTTCCCGGGGAAGAGGTACCAATATTATTCCACGTAAACTAGAACGAGGAGAGTTGTCGGGTGTGACCCGGGTCTCACTCCGCACGGAGCCGAGGTTACGACGGCTGGACACATGCAACACCGTCACGACTCCCGTGACCGCCAAGGGTTTCACCTGCGCTTTGCAAGCGGCAGCAGTCGAATGAGTTCAACACGTGGCAGGCTTTCGCACCAATATTATTCATAATCTGGACCTGCAGGGCGAGGCAAGCCCGCAGAACGTTCGCTTGGAGGCGAGCTCTGTGCCCGTAGGTCCGTGTAGAGCCGGACCGTGCTGCCGGATGGGGAAAGTCCTCTAGGTTTGGGGGACATCACGTCCAGTGCAGAGGGGGGGGGGTGATGTCACGGTGCCATTTTTGTGACCAAGTCAAACTAAACTTTAAGCTATTTTAATTTCGATTTAAAGCTTTCGTGACTGCAGGGATTCATCTTCTTGGTTCTTTCGGTAAAGTAACGTAGAATGGAAATAATAAATAATAAAAATAAAACATATAAAATAATTCTCACGACGTTTCGCGCAACGCAAGCAGCCGTCCTCAGGTGGAGAACAGGTCTGTCGAGAAAACAGAGTATGAATGACACACCCAGCTTGGAGCGTCTATTTCACCAGGTAAGGCCCACTGAGGCTTCTAAACGCACGTTGTTGATTCTAAACGTGGAGGGGGGAAACCGGAGGACCCGGAGAAAGATCCACGGGTAGAGAGAAAGAGAGAGGGACATGCCAACTCCAAATATACAGCCGTCATGATTCGGGATAGAACCATGACTTGCATACCAGGCGAGGCAGTTAACATCTCACGCGCGGCTCCTACGAGGTTAGACCACCTGATCCCAAGCGCGACGCGCCGTTGACATACGATGTAAGATCCGCGACATTCATATCGCTCATAATCGACGCTTGAGTCAGACCACGACGAGCTGATGTGACCAAACCTCTGTGCCCATGAACCCTCAGCTACCCGATGCTGTCAAACCGAGCAATTGCCACGTGTGTAAGCGTTTAGCTACGCGCCGCGTCTATCAATTATTTCAGATTCCTCGCCGGCAGTTGAGTTAGAGAACGATCAGCGCAGCCAGGTTTGGCAGCGTCAGGCGCCGTCAAATCAAGATCCAGGAAGTCGGAATTACAATCGGGAAGCGCTCCATGGGCCGAACCCAACATCGCGTACGAGTCGTGATACAATACCTGTCAACCCCTCATCAGAATCAAAACGGTGGTTTTAATCGCCATGAAAGTTTGCAATACACGGCATTTACTATGGCCGGAAGGTGCATACATTCAACATGTAGGAATCTTAAAAACTTAAATAAGTGATATACAGTCTAACCGTACTAACGTTACAAAGTATAACTAATACTAACGGCTAAAGTATGTAAAATTATGAATAAGTAGACCATATAAAATGTGAAATGTAAAATGTGAATTAGCCGTAATATACAATCTTAGAAATCAAAAATACAAATAAGTAACACTTGTAAGTATGACAAGGTGTAATTATGTAGATAAATGTTATAGTAAGTGTAAAAGTCATTTTAAGTGTAAAAGTCATTTTAAGCCCTTGGTCTTATCAGTGCCCCTACCTTGTCACAGATCAATTCAGACCTTATTGGTCATCCGCTGCTGCTTAAAAATCTCAACGTTCATCTACAACGTCCCATCACAAGGGAGAAATACGAACAAATAGACAACACATTTTTTTTTGCCCGTATCGAAACGGCTGTAGGCCGTATGGACTTGAAAGTCAATTTCCCTGTTCACGAATACGGGTAAGACCCTATGGGTTGACAGGTGTGGTAGTATATAGTGTGAATATTTCGTGACTGCAAGGATTCATACTCTTCGTTTTTTCGGTAAAGTCACGTAGTAAAAAATGAAATTAAAATTATTATTTTATTTTTATTCATTTTAATTTCATTTTTTACCTACGTGACTTTACCGAAAAAACTAAAAGTATAAGTACATAGTGTATAGTAGTAGTATAGTGTATAATGTACAGCAGTAGTGTATAGTGTATACTAGTGTAGTGTATAATGTATTGTATAGTATAGTGTATAGTAGTGTTGTGTATATCATTACCTGTCAACCCCTTATCAGTGCCTAATTTCTTCTTGGTTTTTTCGGTAAAGTCACGTAGAAGGGAAATAAAAAAGAATAAAAATAAAACATAATAACATGAAATTCTCACGACGTTTCGGCCACAACGCAAGCAGCCGTCCTCAGGTGAAGAACAGGTCTGAAATGGGCACCACCAGGTGGTGCCCATTCAGACGCTGTCTTTCCGACAGACCTGTTCTTCACCTGAGGACGTGAGAATTATTTTATGATGTTTAATTTGTATTATTTTATTATTTCCCTTCTACGTGACTTTACCGAAAGAACCAAGAAGATAAATTCATGCAGTCACGAAAGCTTTAAATCGAAAGTACCTAACTTATTACAGACCAATCCAGACCGTCTTAGTCAACCGTGCCCTTATAAATCTCAACGTTCATCCTACAAAGTCCCATCACGAGGGAGAAACACAAACAAATAGACGCATTTGTTGCCGTATTAAAACGGCTGTACCTGAAAACTTTCCCTGCACAAGACGACGGGTAGACCGTGTGGGTTGACGCGGTGTGTAATTCTGGCGTGCGAAAACCAGCGCCGCGTCAAAAACACATTCCTGCGGAGGGAGCTGGTAGGAACGTTGGGTTGTCGGTCAATGGCCAGGGTCAACGGCGGCGTGGTGTATTCCGCAAATATGGCCGACTGTGAGGGCGGGCACAAGCCGGCGTGAGTAGGTTAAATGTTGAGTTTTATAAGGGCACCACGGGGTGACCAGCCCCTCCCCACCCAGCCCACCCCTCCCCAGCCCTCCCCACCCTCCCCTCTCCACCCAGCCCCTCCCATTTTTGGATGCACGACGGACGACGGACACAATAATCTCCTGTGGGCTGGTGTAACCAGGAGGTTCCTACCAGTATAACGTTCCCTCCATTCTGCAAAAAAACACAATGAAGAGTCATCATCTGAAGCACAGCCACGAGTTTACGGAACACCGCCACGAGTGGGCAATCGCTCTCTCACCGTGAAGTTTATATCGCACGGCAACGGCGGTAGCGCGCTCGCCGCTCGCGGGACCGAGAAGTCCACGGTTCCAATCCAGCGGCTGCCCTCATTGACACTGCGAGCGTAGCGACGTTTACGGGGTGGGTAGGGGGAGGCCTTTAGCGAACCCACCGCGTACACAACGGAATTTTTTGCCGAATCCCCCCAAAAAACAGTGACACACGCACAACAACGACCCGCTGAGGATCAACGCACGCGAGCTGCAACCATCGCCCCCTCGGCTGGCAGGCGGATGGCACTTTGCAGGCCGCACAAGGACAGCTGCCACTTGGAGAAGGGGGTGCCCCTTGGAAACGTTTCGGACGAGATGCGACGTCGGGCGCTTTGAATTGACCGCTGTTGCCATCATTTCTACACAAGTCAGATATTCGCCGGGAGGCGAGTTAAATGTGTNCCCCCCCCACCACCCACCCCACCACCACCACCCACCCACCACACTGACCCAGCCTGGTGAAGTATGGGCGAGTGCTTCGGTCCCCGCGACGCGGACGCTCACGGCGTCGTCCGCCGCGTCTCTGCGTTGCATAATCCTGGCTAGCGGGGGGGGGGGGCGACTGAAGCGAGATTCATCGCTGGTTTTAATGCAACACTTAGCGGGTGTGCGCAAAGACAACACACACACAAACAGTATGGGGCACCGGTGAGCCGGCGTCCCTCCAAGGATGTAAACATGAATGGTGGAAAAATGCGAATCCCTCTCTCTTGCGGTCTTTGTTAACTTAATTTTTTTTTGCCGGTAAAGGTAAAGCGGGTGTGGAGGTGTTGGTGGGGGGGGGAGAACAAAAACACAAATCTAGGCCGTTCGGCGGAGCCGGCGAGGGAGAGCGGCGTCGTAATCTTTAGACCGCACGAGGAAATCCGATGTGCCGTGAAGCTCTTGTTTTTCACGGATGTCCAGTTGGTGGCACGGGGTCAGAAGGTCACAGCTTAACCCGCAGGCCGCCCGCAGATGGGGTCATGCATGGCCCGGTCGCAGGCCGCGAAGGCCCAGGCTGACCCAGCAACAACAAACACGTTGGGTTGCTCGGTCAATGGCCAGGGTCAACGGCGGCGTGGTGTATTCCGCAAATATGGCCGACTGTGAGGGCGGGCACAAGCCGGCGTGAGTAGGTTAAACGTTGAGTTTTGTAAGGGCACCACGGGGTGACCAGCCCCTCCCACCCAGCCCCACCCCTCCACCCCTACCCAGCCCACCCTCCCCTCCCCACCCAGCCTCCCTCCCACCCAGCCCTCCTCACCCTCCCTCTCCACCCAGCCCCACCCCTCCCATTTTTGGATGNACGACGGACGGACACAATAATCCCTGTGGGCTGGTGTAACCAGGAGGTTCCTACCAACAACAACAACAAACAAAACACTTGGGTTGGTGACCCCTTGTTGCACGGACTAGGCTGTCGGGGCGTGGGCGAATCTGCTCACAAGGACCGCTGGGTGCAGAGGGCGCCTGGCATGGAAGAGTTCAACTCACAAACAGCCCTCTGGGCGGGCCGGGGGGTGGCGACACCGAGGAAGCCGAGACGTGGAACGGAATACCACCACGTGGCTCACGGAGAGCGTCAATTTATCACGTGAATTTCGTTTGTGTCTGGACGTATGTGTGTGCGGAGCTTCTTTCGCACCGTACGTTGTGCTAATCTGGATTGAAAACTCAAGAATGAGTAATCCAGATTTCGAAGCTCCAGTGGCTTTTCCTAATAGTCCAGTTGGCTTTTCCGGTACGTACGTTAAACTTCTTTCACACCGTACGTAGCCAACCGTGCTAATCGGAGGTGCAGTGTTGAGTCTGTGGGCAGGCATCTTCTTGGTTCTTTCGGTAAAGTCACGTAGAAGGGAAATAATAAAATAATAATAAATTTACAATAAAATAGAACCAAGAAGATGAATCCCTGCAGTCACGAAAGCTTTAAATAGAAATCTATGGGCAGTGTTAGTCTATGGGCAGTGTTAGTCTATGGGTAGTGTTAAGTCTATGGGCAGTGTTAGTCTATGGGCAGTGTTAGTCTATGGTAGTGTTAGTCTATGGGCAGTGTTAGTCTATGGGCAGTGTTAGTCTATGGGCAGTGTTAGTATATGGGCAGTGTTAGTCTATGGGCAGTGTTAGTGTATGGGTAGTGTTAGTCTATGGGTAGTGTTAGTATATGGGCAGTGTTAGTGTATGGGTAGTGTTAGTATATGGTAGTGTTAGTGTATGAGCAGTGTTAGTCTATGGGCAGTGTTAGTCTATGGGTAGTGTTAGTCTATGGGTAGTGTTAGTCTATGGGTAGTGTTATTCTATGGGTAGTGTTAGTCTATGGGCAGTGTCATGATACTACAGTGTGACTTTAGGATCCCCGTGACGTCATTCGCTGGGTGACTCAAGCAGAGGGTCTGGAAAAGATACAAAGACACAGATCCCCGTGTAGCCTTCACAGACTTTTGGGGCAAGTGCTGTTAGGAGCACCTATGAAGGCCAGCACAGCACACGAGGAGTGGGTGGCCGACACCACGCCCGGCCGCCTTTGTCTCCTTAGTGGCGATGTTTATACACCGCACCAGGTACTAATTTGAGGCTGAGTCGACCTAGGCGAGGCCCAGGACCGGTTCAGGTAATCGTCACTGGCGTTGTCCGTGAGCGGGAATCGAACTCGGAGCGTCGCTCTCTACAGACTTCCACACAACAACAACCGCCATTCGCCACTAAGTGGTGGTGACGTCACCACGACGCTTGTGCAGGCATGTGCACCTTGAGCCCACGTGAAGTGTCGAACGCCCGCTGGCAGGAGGTCACGGGGCAGACCCAGGTGCCACGGGTCGACTGACTGAGATGACCGAGATGACTGGCTGATGCACCACCCGTGCCCCTACTGTGCCAACTAGCTGTGCTTAGCCACCAGGCCTCTGCTCGTTGTTGTGAGCGTCGCTCCTCCGCCCTCCGTTGTTGTTGGAGGGCGACTGCCTCCAACTGCCCAGTAGCGTCCTTCACGAGCCTCCTCCACACACACACACGTAGACACACACACACGAACACACACACACTCAGCACAACTGAGTCAATCTTAGGAGCAGCCTGGTTCCCAGGTTTGTCACTGGTGGTGGCTCTGGCCCACTTTGGGGACCCAAATCAGAAATATTTTTTGGCAGGACTCTCCTCCTCCCTCGCTCTTGGTATCCGAGGATATCGCCCAGGCGCGACGTTTCACACGTAGTCTGCGGTAGTTTATAATCTATATAAACACCCCGGGAGGCGACGGAAGAGACACGCTCAATCAACGGCGGTGCGGTAGAGATGAGAGAAGAGGAGACGGCGACAAGAGAGATGCGGGAGATTGAAGCCCATTTTTACGCTCGCATTTTTATTTTTTTTTGCTCGTTACGATTTTAATTGCAGCCGATTTTTGATCACTTTCAAGCAACGAAATCCCCCTGGCCCTGCTTGGCCCCGACCACATTCACATGTTTCGCTCGGCCGGCTTATCTGGCTCGGCATGGGAAATCAGCGAGAGAATAAAACCCAGTCGGGTTTTTAAAAAACTAATTTCTTTAGAACTCATTGTTGTGTTTGGTTCGTTTCTCTTCCCGCCCGCACCTGTGATTGGCACGTTTGGCTACGTACGGTGTGAAAGAAATTCAACATCCATAATAGGGGGGGGTGGGTTTGGGTTAGATAGCTTAAATGGAAATGTGTCGTTGACCCACCACCACCGGACACAGCGATTAGTGAAGTTTGTCACGTATACAAAATGTGCCAATGTATACTCTTTGTGTTTTCGGTAAATCACGACGTTTCGGAGCCAACACAAGCTTAACGACGGAAGCTTGTGTTGCCTCGAAACGTCGTGATTTAATTTCATTTCCTTTTTTACCTACGTGACTTTACCGAAAAAGTACCAGAGTATGGACCCTTGCAGTCACGAAAACTTCAAATTCGTGCCAATGTAGTTACTGTTCTTGGGGACGGCTGCTTGCGTTGTGGCCGAAACGTCGTGAGAATATTTTATTATGTTTTAGTTTTATTATTTTATTACTTCCCTTCTACGTGACTTTACCGAAAGAACCAAGAAGATGAATCCTGCAGTCACGAAAGAAGCTTTAAATCGAAATGTAGTTACTGCTTCAGCACAACGGTGGTGGTGCATTGCAGAGTAAACTGACAACATTTACAATGTGAGGACGGTGACATCTCGCTGGTGATTACAACAGCAGCAACAACAACAACACCAGCGAGCTTGATCGGGCGATTTGCCACGATTGTAAAGTCCCACGTACGCTGTGCCGGCTCGGATGCACCAGTTGAAAAGGAAGTCCCACGGGACAATCCCAGCCATAGGTCGCTCAGATAAACAGGGAGCTTCAACAAAATGTTAAACTTCCGAGAATTTGCAACAATAGCAGGAGAAATGTGCGGCCTACGGGCTCTGGAGACGACCTGGAGATGGTTTCAGGGCACGCGTTGACAATGATGGCCAACAAGTGGAGACGCTTTGACTTTTTGAAGCTATTAATATAATTTATTTTTCGATTTAAAGCTTTCGTGACTGCAGGGATTCATCTGCTTGGTTCTTAGAGTCGCGGCATCTCTTCAGAAAGGTGAGAGACTCGATTAGCTGAGCCTTCTTATCGCGGAGTTTGTTGAAGGATCTCAAAGTCGTCTATTATTTTTTCTACCGACGTGACTTTACCGAAAGAACCAAAGAGTATGAATTCCTGCAGTCACGAAAGCTTCAAATCAAGTGGACACATTCTCTCTCTCTCTCTCGCCCTCTGTTCTGCTTGGGTTTCCTCCGGGATCTCCGATTTCCTCCCATAGCCTCGCTGAGTCTCAATACTCTTTTCCAGGAAGGGTCCTGCCAAGTTGTCGCCCGTCAAGCCACGATGTGTGTTGTTCCCTGGCCAACCCCGATGTGATTATTTCGAGGTCATTGCTCAACGTTGCGATGTTTGTCCAATACGGTGAACGTAGAAACTCGCGAGTCGGGAGTTTGAACCCAGGCGCTGTGTGCGAGAGTTGCGGACGAGAGGTGAAGACACCGGTGACGACACAGCGACACATCGTCATCATCGTCATCGTTGTCATCATCATCGTCATCGTCGTCATCATCATCGTCGTCATCATCGTCATCGTCGTCATCATCATCGTCGTCGTCGTCATCACCATCGTCGTCATCGTCATCATCACCATCGTCGTCATCGTCGTCATCACCATCGTCATCGTCGTCGTCATTTCAACCAGCGTGCTAAGCGTTACAACGCGGTAGCGCCGATACCAGCGCGCACGTACCAATCGCGACAATCGATACGACGGAGGCTGTGGTAACAGCAACAACAACAGCAACAACAGCAAAAGCAACAACAGCAGCATCAGCAGCAACAACAGCAGCAGCAGCAACAACAACAACAGCGCGAGAAGTGGCTGTAGTCCCCGCGTGTGCCCACGGATTATCGCTGTCGCACGAACACAGCGATCCTCGCAGGAGGGGCCACGCGGCCGACCGCCACGCGGAGTTCTTTACGCACGCTGGAACCCGCCTAGAGAGAGAACAAGAACTGAATAATCCGTGGATTTACCCTCGCTCATTCACCCCACTCACTCACTCACCCACTCACTCACACTCACCCACTCACTCACCCACTCACACTCANCCACTCACTCACCCACTCACCCAGTCACTCACCCAGTCACTCACCCACTCACACCCCACTCACTCACTCACCCACTCACTAACCCATCCACTCACTCACGCACTCACACTCACCCACTCACACCCCACTCGCTCAGCCAGTCACTCACCCACTCACACTCACCCACTCACACTTACCCACTCACACTGACCCACTCACCCACTCACACCCCACTCACTCAGCCAGTCACTGACCCACTCACCCACTCACCCACTCACACCCCACTCACCCACTCACTCACCCACTCACCCACTCACTCACCAAGTCACTCACTCAACCCACTCACACTCACCTACTCACACTCACCCACTCACACCCCACTCACTCACTCACCCACTCACACTCACCCATTCACTCACTCACCTCACTCACTCACTCACCCACTCACACTCACCCATTCACTCTCTCGCTCACCCACTCACTCACCCACTCACTCACACTCACCCACTCACACACTCACCCATTCACTCACTCACTTACCCACTCACTCACCCAGTCACTCACTCAACCCACTCACACTCACCCACTCACACTCACCCACTCACACCCACTCACTCACCCACTCACTCACCCACTCACTCACACTTACCCACTCACACTGACCCACTCACCCACTCACACACTCACTCACTCACCCACTCACTCGCCCACTCACACACCCACTCACCCATTCACTCACCCACTCACTCACCCACTCACACACCCACTCACTCACTCACCCACTCACTAACCCACTCACACCCCACTCACACGCACCCACTCACACCCCACTCACACTCACCCACTCACTCACCCACTCACACCCACTCACTCACTCACCCACTCACTCACTCACCCACTCACTCACTCACACTTACCCACTCACACTGACCCACTCACCCACTCACCCACTCACTCACTCACCCACACTCACCCACTCACTCACCCACTCACACTCACCCACTCACTCACCCACTCACCCACTCACCACTNACTCACCCACTCACTCACCCACTCACTAACCCACTCACACCCCACTCACACTCACCCACTCACACTCACCCATTCACTCACTCACCCACTCACTCACTCACCCACTCACACTCACCCATTCACTCTCTCGCTCACCCACTCACTCACCCACTCACTCACTCACACTCACCCATTCACTCACTTACCCACTCACTCACCCAGTCACTCACTCAACCCACTCACACTCACCCACTCACACTCACCCACTCACACCCCACTCACTCACTCACCACTCACCCACTCACTCACACTTACCCACTCACACTGACCCACTCACCCACTCACACACTCACTCACTCACCCACTCACTCGCCCACTCACACACCCACTCACCATTCACTCACCCACTCACTCACCCACTCACACACCCACTCACTCACTCACCCACTCACTCACTCACCCACTCACTCACCCAATCACACCCCACTCACACGCACCCACTCACACCCCACTCACACTCACCCACTCACTCACCCACTCACACCCCACTCACTCACTCACCCACTCACTCACTCACTCACCCACTCACTCACTCACACTTACCCACTCACACTGACCCACTCACCCACTCACCCACTCACTCACTCACCACACACACTCACCCACACCCACTCACACTCACCCACTCACTCACCCACACTCACCCACTCACTCACCCACTCACTAACCCACTCACACCCCACTCACACGCACCCACTCACACCCCACTCACACTCATCCACTCACTCACCCACTCACACCCCACTCACTCACTCACCCACTCACTCACTCACCCACTCACTCACTCACTCTTACCCCACTCACCCACTCACTCACGCACTCCCCACACACTCACCCACTCACACTCACCCACTCACACTCACCCACTCTTTACGCACACTGGAACCCGTCTAGAGAGAGAACAAGAACTGAATAATCCGTGGTGGTAGGTGAGGGGGTTGGAGGGTGGTGGGGGGGGTGGTAGGTGGGGTGGGTGGGTTCGGGGGCGGTGGGGGGTGGTGGTTGTGGTGGGTGGTTGGTGGGGGTGGTGGTGGTGGGTTGGTGGGGGTGGTGGGTGAGGTGGGTGGCTTTGTGGGGTGGGTAGTGGGGGGTGGTGGGTTGGTGGGTGGTTGGTGGGAGGGGTGGGTTGGTGGGGTGGTGGGTGAGGTGGGTGGCTTGGTGAGGGTGGGGTAGTGGGGGGGGTGGGTTGGGGGTGGTGTGAGTTGGGGGCGGTGGAGTGGGTAGGTTTGTTGGGGGTGGGTTGGTGGGTGGGGTTGGTGGGGGGTAGTTGGTGGGGGGTGGGTACGGATGAAATGAGGCGCAAAGAAT